>CM071922.1:23992227-24505768 GCA_036785865.1 Coffea canephora
AATACCTACAACTTTCATGTTTTGACCAAAGTCCAATTCGGCCTCTAACCCTATGATCCAAAACCGGACAGAATTAGGGGTTATCAAACCCTCACTTTTCACAATTCACTCCAAACCCAAAATTAGTTGCTATTATCACCAATTCACACCCACATGAGTCATTACCCCTCATTATCAACCATCATAGATGACCACAACATCACATTCATATTAAACCAGAAAATTCCTCAAAAAAATAAAAACTTCACTAAATCACTTCAAATCAAGAAATAAATCACAACTAACATCACTTTAGCCACTACTAAGCATCATTAGGTGTAGGAGGAAGTTTAGCATCACTTACCAAGTAAACAAGAGAGAGGAAGTTGTAGACCATCTTAGCTCTCCAAGAAAATTCACTAAAGCACTCACTAGCACCAAGTGGTAGGATTTTATGGAGTAGAATCAAGATCAAACACTTGGTTTTGGAAGATTGAACCAAATGGAAGCTAAAAGTTGAAGAGTTTCTTCTTTCCTCCTTGCTCAAGATGGCCGGCCACTATAGAGGTAAGAAATGGTAATTTTTTGTGAATTTTAAAGATATTTAATCAAGTTTGGTCAAAAGTCAAAAAAGTGAATAGTGTTCTTAAGTCAAAACCAATGATATGTGACACTTGTCACTCTCATAAATGCAATCTTATCTTTTCTTTTTTCCTCTCACATCAATCATTCACATTCTCTACTTATCTCTTAACACCCGATAATTTTACACAGTATCCGAAACTTAACCTTAGTGGCCGAATTTTTCCGAACTTTTCGCACTACGGGTCCCACGTCCGATATACGTTCTTAATTTCTCAAAATCTATTCGATACTAGAAAATCATCTAAAAACTATATTTACTCGTAAAAATAATCTAGAAAATTTTCCGGATACAGAAAGTGTAGAAAACAAGCCATTGAAAATAAGAAAACCTAGAAAGATTATAAAACCTAACAAATGGAAAAGTTACGGGTTCTCACACTCTCTCCCCCTTAAAGAAATTTGCCCTCGAAATTTTCTTATCAACGGAATCTATCAAATCTAAAGTACCCAAGGACCATACCTTCTCCATCCTCAGACGAGTCAGGGACCTGATGCTGCTCTAGAGAATATACTCGAGCTGGTGCCTTCGATCCCGTCCCTTCCTCTTTCGTCTGTCCAGGGTTGCTCTTGGCGGGTTGCTGAGATTGGGCTAGGTTGGTGGCAGAGTCCCTCTCCGCTCGCGCAGGCGAGCTGGACAGTTAGCAATCCGATGTTCAGCGCTTCCACAGCGCAAGCATTTTCCTTCTTTCTTCCAGCAATTTGTTTCCGTAGACTTGGCCCTCCGCAATATCCACAGGGACCACGAGTAGCAGAGACCAGTCCTCCCTTAGGGACATCACGCGACACCCCTGGTTGCCGTACTTCCCCGTTTCCCTTGCGAACTTTAGAGATTGTACTATTATTCGCTTGTTCTGAGCTGCTCCCCGGAAAACCCTTTTTTTTGCTTGGAAGTTTCTAACTTGTAACCCTGCAGTTTCAACGCGCTGGGCTTTTTCCACCGCATCACTAAAGGCATTAAGTTGGGCTACCGCCAGATCTTTTTGAATTTCTACGTTCAAGCCCTGGATAAAACGCCTTATTCGCCGCTGCTCGGTCATGATGAGTTCGGGCGCAAAAATTTGGATAGGCGGGTGAATTGGCTCTCATATTCCGCCACAGTTTGAGCTCCTTGGCGGAGTCGAATGAACTCGTCTTCCTTCCTCTCCTGAACTAGAGGAGGGAAAAACTTCGCATTGAACTCTCTGATGAAGTTCACCCAAGTCCTAAGTGTCTGTTCTCGTTCCCACTTCTGCCGAATTACGTTCCACCAGAAACGGGCTGCCCCCTCAAGCTGGAACACGGCAAAAGTCACCTGCCGTTCGTCAGGGTAGTGTAGGGCTGCAAATATATCCACCATCTTTTCAAGCCATCTTTCGGCAACGTCTGGGTCAGGTCCCCCAACAAACTTTGGCGGAGCAAACTTTTGGAATCGTTCGAGAGCTCTGTCTTCGCTCTCGATATGGTTACCAGGGTTTCCAGGGTTAGGGTTTGGGTTTTGGCCCTGTTGCTGCACCACTTGTGCTAGCAAGTCTGTCATTTGCTGCATAGCAGCAGCTATTTGAACATTGGGGTCAACCTAAGTTCAGGGTTTGGTCCAGATGAGGTTTCCCCAGTACCCCTTTCAAGTATAGGTTGCCTATTTCCACGCTCACGGCCCCGTCCACTCCGTGTACCTTCCATGAGTTTTACTTGGTCTAGGCAATAATACTAAACCAAAATAAGCACGATGCATGTAAGTAACACTCAAAACTTTTATGATACACAATTTATACATTCCAAACAAGATCAAAGCATATATATACAAGCCGGTCAAAATTAAGCCACACACATACATACAGCCAGTTAAGTCAAGTACAAACATAGACGATCCACCGAGGAATGGCCTTTCTAGTTCATCAAATCCTTTCTAACCTAGGCCCTCATATCTTTCGTATCCGGGCGCAAGAATCCCATCTAAGATAATTCGCAACTCGAGCCGGCCGGTCCCAAGAGTAAACCATCTTTATTAAGGATTCCTACCCGACATACATACCTAGTTCCTCGAGTCCCATGATAATGATTCGTACACTTATCACATTCCCAGTTCATAACTTATGCTCAAACGAGCACTTAGACATATTCATGAAATTAGGACCACAACACCACTTGGCCCAGTCTCACTCCGCGCAGAGACCACGCGAAGTGGCTCTGATACCACTTGTAACAGCCCCACCTTCCCCTAAGGCGAACCAAAGGGGTTGGCGGACTGCCTGCCCAGCTCTCGCCAGGACTAACGGTTCAGATTAGCGCGATCTAATACTTTTCGGGTCATACAACCGTGTGTGAACAAGTCGAACCCACAAAAATAAATAAAAAAAAACAAAGTCGGAGTCGGCCAGAAGAGGAACCGACACGTCAAACCCAACCAAACGTCAAGCAAATATTTACATCTCACAAGTTCGCATATACAACCCAAAAGGGGCATACCAAAATGATTCAAAAGTGGATACGTGTACGGTTTCCAAATCCAAAAGAGAAACGGACCCAAACTATATTTAGGGTTTAAATCAACGAGCTATACAAAAGATATGTCCAACTAGCTCAAGTCGGCAACCGATTATCAAATCCAGTCCAAAAGTATTTATTTTTCCTGTAAGGAAAACAAAAGGAACAGAACGGGGTGAGCTTGCGCTCAATGAGGTACCAAACAGATAGCAATAAAATCATGGCATTTCACATTTAACAAATCAGATACACATGTCAGATGTAAAGCAAAGGAACTAATGATTCAAATCAGAAGGATACGGGTGGCTCTCAGGAGCCAAATTTCCAGCGCAGTACTTGATCCAAACCGGTTGACTCTCCGTCAACGCATATAGAACCAACGCGTCCGTAGACCCCTCTTTACACCGAATTCCGTCCACCAAACACCCCTTTACCGGGCCCGCTCACCGTAACCGAACAGAAATGGTAATACTCGAGTATACCCGGAATCAAGGGTCTCAATACCCAAAATCCCCGAACAGACTACCGTGGTTCGTTATCTAATCGTCCAGGCCCTTGCCGGCCCGAGTCGAATAACTTAGCCACAGGATTGAGCTCATAGGTCATAGAAATCCGAACAGATGCAGACACAGATAACAGATTCAGATACAGATACAGGATACGATTCAGATAGCAGATTCAGACGGCAGATTTAGATAGGCACTCAAAATTGGCATATGAACAGATAGAAAGAACGAGTGTGATAAAGTACCCCTCGCCTCCATTTTATCAAAATAGTATTTGGCTTCAATAGTCATAAATCAAGTATTCAGATATTCAGATATTTCACATAATGGGTAGCAGGTAGTGGAACACTCACCGGCTCAACTTCAAAAGTTTTCACTTCAGATTGGCCTTAATCGCCAAGAAACCCTAAAATAATCAAAATAAACCAATTGAAGGTTTTACTTCCAGAATCGAGTAAACAGAATGCACATGTGAGGCTCGACTACTAGTCGTATGCCTCGCCAAATAATACTAATGCAAGGGTGCAAAAACATGATTTCCTTGGAAACGAAAAGGTAGCATGAAGACTAGGCGCAAACAACCCAAAAGCCTTTCATTTCCACCAAAAGGCAAATCCAACTTAAAGGAACCAAACGGCCTAGAAAATCGGGCAGCACTTCCCCTAAATTTCTTACTTTTCCAGCCATTAAGGCTTCATTATATCCTCAAATCAGTCCCAACATCTCACACAAAATCATCTCATTTCCCAAAACCCGTTCGCTAGGCTCAAAGTGGTACAAGTACAAAAGTTACTAGGAAACAACCGAAATGAAAGCAAAGCCCTAAAAAGAGACTCGATAACGAGTCATATAGCCAAACCAATTATAACCCTAATAGGGTTTCATATGCATAAAAGCATCATAGGTAACCAGAAATTAAGAAATGACTTTAACTTAGGCCTTAACAAAAAAAACGTATTTGACCTCATAATGCGGTAATGAACACTTTCACTACGGTTATCGGATGGGGGTACAAGACCACCGTTTCGAAGCTATGAAACAGGGCTACAACAATGTAGAAGCCACTCAGTCCAAATCCTAGCACAACTAGGTCGAAAATGTAGAATACCACAACCTGAACCGTAATTGCAGGTTTTACAAATCACACAAAACTGTAATCCGTACAAATCGGTCTATACAGGTCCAAATGCATTGATTCCAAAGACATATGGTAGCTAAGACATTCAGCTACATTCATCAGAAGACACCAACAACAAAATCCAAACCAATTCCAGTCAAAATGGCCAATTACTAGTGCAATTTTCGCATTCTGATCAACCCAGAACAGCAACAGTAAAAACGGCATATCTCACTCTACACTAATCCAAATGACTTGAAATTTTTCAGGCACCTCAAACACATCAATACCTACAACTTTCATGTTTGAGCAAAGTCCAATTCGGCCTCTAACCCTATGATCCAAAACCGGACAGAATTAGGGGTTATCAAACCCTCACTTTTCACAATTCACTCCAAACCCAAAATTAGTTGCTATTATCACCAATTCACACCCACACGAGTCATTACCCCTCATTATCAACCATCATAGATGACCACAACATCACATTCATATTAAACCAGAAAATCCTCAAAAAAATAAAAACTTCACTAAATCACTTCAAATCAAGAAATAAATCACAACTAACATCACTTTAGCCACTACTAAGCATAACTTAAGCATCATTAGGTTAGGAGGAAGTTTAGCATCACTTACCAAGTAAACAAGAGAGAGGAAGTTGTAGACCACCTTATCTCTCCAAGAAAACTTCACTAAAGCACTCACTAGCACCAAGTGGTAGGATTTTATGGAGTAGAATCAAGATCAAACACTTGGTTTTGGAAGATTGAACCAAATGGAAGCTAAAAGTTGAAGAGTTTCTTCTTCCTTCCTTGCTCAAGATGGCCGGCCACTATAGAGGTAAGAAATGGTAATTTTTTGTGAATTTTAAAGATATTTAATCAAGTTTGGTCAAAAGTCAAAAAAGTGAATAGTGTTCTTAAGTCAAAACCAATGATATAGTGACACTTGTCACTCTCATAAATGCAATCTTATCTTTTCTTTTCCTCTCACATCAATCAATCTCACTCTTACTACTCTTAACACCCGATAAATTTTACACAGTATCCGAAACTTAACCTTAGTGGCCGAATTTTTTCGAACTTTTCGCACTAGCGGGTCCCACGTCCGATATACGTTCTTAATTTCTCAAAATCTATTCAATACCAGAAAAATCATCTAAAACTATATTTACTCGTAAAAATAATCTAGAAAATTTTCCGGATACAGAAAGTGTAGAAAACAAGCCATTGAAAATAAGAAAACCTAGAAAGATTATAAAACCTAACAAATGGAAAAGTTACGGGTTCTCACACTCTCTCCCCCTTAAAGAAATTTCGCCCCCGAAATTTTCTTATCAACGGAATCTATCAAATCTAAAGTACCCAACGGACCATACCTTCTCCATCCTCAGACGAGTCAGGGACCTGATGCGGCTCTAGAGAATATACTCGAGCTGGTGCCTTCGATCCCGTCCCATCTCCTTTCGTCTGTCCAGGGTTGCTCTTGGCGGGTTGCTGAGAATTGGGCTTGGTTGGTGGCAGAGTCCCTCTCCGCTCGCGCAGGCGAGCTGGACAGTTAGCAATCCGATGTTCAGTGCTTCCACAGCGCAAGCATTTTCCTTCTTTCTTCCAGCAATTTGTTTCCGTATGACTTGGCCCTCCGCAATATCCACAGGGACCACGAGTAGCAGAGACCAGTCCTCCCTGAGGGACATCACGCGACACGCCTGGTTGCCGTACTTCCCCGTTTCCCTTGCGAACTTTAGAGATTGTACTATTATTCACTTGTTCTGAGCTGCTCCCCGGAAAACCCCTTTTTCTTGCTTGGAAGTTTCTAACTTGTAACCCTGCAGTTTCAACGCGCTGGGCTTTTTCCACCGCATCACTAAAGGCATTAAGTTGGGCTACCGCGAGATCTTTTTGAATTTCTACGTTCAAGCCCAGGATAAAACGCCTTATTCGCCGCTGCTCGGTCATGATGAGTTCGGGCGCAAATTTGGATAGGCGGGTGAATTGGCTCTCATATTCCGCCACAGTTTGAGCTCCTTGGCGGAGTCGAATGAACTCGTCTTCCTTCCTCTCCTGAACTAGAGGAGGGAAAAACTTCGCATTGAACTCTCTGATGAAGTTCACCCAAGTCCTAAGTGTCTGTTCTCGTTCCCACTTCTGCCGAATTACGTTCCACCAGAAACGGGCTGCCCCTCAAGCTGGAACACGGCAAAAGTCACCTGCCGTTCGTCAGGGTAGTGTAGGGCTGCAAATATATCCACCATCTTTTCAAGCCATCTTTCGGCAACGTCTGGTCAGGTCCCCCAACAAACTTTGGCGGAGCAAACTTTTGGAATCGTTCGAGAGCTTTGTCTTCGCTCTAGATATGGTTACCAGGGTTTCCAGGGATAGGGTTTGGGTTTTGGCCCTGTTGCTGCACCACTTGTGCTAGCAAGTCTGTCATTTGCTGCATAGCAGCAGCTATTTGAACATTGGGGTCAACCCTAAGTTAGGTTTGGTCAGATGAGGTTTCCCCAGTACCCCTTTCAAGTATAGGTTGCCTATTTCCCACGCCCACGGCCCCGTCCATTCCGTGTACCTTCCATGAGTTTTACTTGGTCTAGGCAATAATACTAAACCAAAATAAGCACGATGCATGTAAGTAACACTCAAAACTTTTATGATAACACACATTTATACATTCCAAACAAGATCAAACATATATATACAAGCCGGTCAAAATTAAGCCACACACATACATACAGCCAGTTAAGTCAAGTACAAACATAGACGATCCACCGAGGAAAGGCCTTTCTAGTTCATCAAATCCTTTCTAACCTAGGCCCTCATATCTTTCGTATCCAGGCGCAAGAATCCCATCTAAGATAATTCGCAACTCGAACCGGCCCGTCCCAAGAGTAAACCATCTTTATTAAGGATTCCTACCCGACATACATACCTAGCTTCCTCGAGTCCCATAATAATGATTCGTACACTTATCACATGCCCGGTTCATAACTTACGCTCAAACGAGCACATAGACATATTCATGAAATTAAGACCACAACACCACTTGGTCCAGTCTCACTCCGCGCAGAGACCACGCGAAGTGGCTTTGATACCACTTGTAACAGCCCCACCTTCCCCTAAGGCGAACCAAAGGGGTTGGCGGACTGCCTGCCCAACTCTCGCCAGGACTAACGGTTCAGATTAGCGCGATCTAATACTTTTCGGGTCATACAACCGCGTGTGAACAAGTCGAACCCACAAAAATAAATAAAAAAAAAAAACAAAGTCGGAGTCGGCCATGAAGAGAAACCGACACGTCAAAACCCAACCAAACGTGAAGCAAATATTTACATCTCACAAGTTCGCATATACAACCCAAAAGGGCATACCAAAATGATTCAAAAGTGGATACAGGTACGGTTTGCCAAATCCAAAAGAGAAACGGACCCAAACTATATTTAGGGTTTAAATCAATGAGCTATACAAAAGATATGTCCAACTAGCTCAAGTCGGCAACCGATTATCAAATCCAGTCCAAAAGTATTTATTTTTCCTGTAAGGAAAACAAAAGGAACAGAACGGGGTGAGCTTGCGCTCAATGAGGTACCAAACAGATAGCAATAAAATCAAGGCATTTCACATTTAACAAATCAGATACACATGTCAGATGTAAAGCAAAGGAACTAATGATTCAAATCAGAAGGATACGGGTGGCTCTCAGGAGCCAAATTTCCAGCGCAGTACTTGATCCAAACCGGTTGACTCTCCGTCAACGCATATAGAACCAACGCGTCCGTAGACCCCTCTTTACACCGAATTCCGTCCACCAAACACCCCTTTACCGGGCCCGCTCACCGTAACCGAACAGAAATGGTAATACTCGAGTATACCCGGAATCAAGGGTCTCAATACCCAAAATCCCCGAACAGACTACCGTGGTTCGTTATCTAATCGTCCAGGCCCTTGCCGGCCCGAGTCGAATAACTTAGCCACAGGATTGAGCTCATAGGTCATTGAAATCCGAACAGATGCAGACACAGATAACAGATTCAGATACAGATACAGGATAGCAGATTCAGATAGCAGATTCAGACGGCGGATTTTGATAGGCACTCAAAATTGGCATATGAGCAGATAGAAGAACGAGTGTGATAAAGTACACCCTCGCCTCCATTTAATCAAAATAGTATTTGGCTTCAATAGTCATAAATCAAGTATTCAGATATTCAGATATTTCACATAATGGGTAGCAGGTAGTGGAACACTCACCGGCTCAACTTCAAAAGTTTTCACTTCAGATTGGCCTTAATCGCTAAGAAACCCTAAAATAATCAAAATAAACCAATTGAAGGTTTTACTTCCAGAATCGAGTAAACAGAATGCACATGTGAGGCTCGACTACACGTCGTACGCCTTGCCAAATAAATACTAATGCAAGAAGGCAAAAACATGATTCCCTTGGAAACGAAAAGGTAGCGTGAAGACCTAGGCGCAAACAACCCAAAAGCCTTTCATTCTACCAAAAAGCAAATCCAACTTAAAGGAACCAAACGGCCTAGAAAATCGGGCAGCACTTCCCCTAAATTTCTTACTTTTCCAGCCATTAAGGCTTCATTATATCCTCAAATCAGTCCCAACATCTCACACAAAATTCATCTCATTTCCCAAAACCCGTTCGCTAGGCTCAAAGTGGTACAAGTACAAAAGTTAGCTAGGAAACAACCGAAATGAAAGCAAGCCCTAAAAGAGACTCGATAACGAGTCATATAGCCAAACCAATTATAACCCTAATAGGGTTTCATATGCATAAAAGCATCATAGGTAACCAGAAATTAAGAAATGACTTTAACTTAGGCCTTAACAAAAAAAACGTATTTGACCTCATAATGCGGTAATGACACCACTTTCACCACGGTTATCGGATGGGGGTAAAAGAGCCACCGTTTCGAAGCTATGAAACAGGGCTACAAAAATGTAGAAGGCCACTCAGTCCAAATCCTAGCACAACTAGGTCGAAAATGCAGAATACCACAACCTGAACCGTAATTGCAGGTTTACAAATCACACAAAACTGTAATCAGTACAAATCGGTCTATACAGGTCCAAATGCATTGATTCCAAAGGCATATGGTAGCTAAGACATTCAGCTACATTTCATGAGAAGAAACCAATAACAAAATCCAAACCAATTCCAGTCAAAATGGCCAATTACTAGTGCAGTTTTCGCATTCTGATCAACCCAGAACAGCAACAGTAAAAACGGCATATCTCACTCTACACTAATCCAAATGACTTGAAATTTTGCAGGCATCTCAAACACATCAATACCTACAACTTTCATGATTTTAGAAAAGTCCAATTCGGCCTCTAACCCTATGATCCAAAACCGGACAGAATTAGGGGTTATCAAACCCTCATTTTTCACAATTCACTCCAAACCCAAAATTAGTTGCTATTATCACCAATTCACACCCACACGAGTCATTACCCCTCATTATCAACCATCATAGATGACCACAATATCACATTCATATTAAACCAGAAAATTCCTCAAAAAAATAAAAACTTCACTAAATCACTTCAAATCAAGAAATAAATCACAACTAACATCACTTTAGCCACTACTAAGCATAACTTAAGCATCATTAGGTGTAGGAGGAAGTTTAGCATCACTTACCAAGTAAACAAGAGAGAGGAAGTTGTAGACCACCTTAGCTCTCCAAGAAAACTTCACTAAAGCACTCACTAGCACCAAGTGGTAGGATTTTATGGAGTAGAATCAAGATCAAACACTTGGTTTTGGAAGATTGAACCAAATGGAAGCTAAAAGTTGAAGAGTTTCTTCTTCCTTCCTTGCTCAAGATGGCCGGCCACTATAGAGGTAAGAAATGGTAATTTTTTGTGAATTTTAAAGATATTTAATCAAGTTTGGTCAAAAGTCAAAAAAGTGAATAGTGTTCTTAAGTCAAAACCAATGATATAGTGACACTTGTCACTCTCATAAATGCAATCTTATCTTTTCTTCTCCTCTCACATCAATCAAATCTCACTCTCTACTTATCTCTTAACACCCGATAAATTTTACACAGTATCCAAAACTTAACCTTAGTGGCCGAATTTTTTCGAACTTTTCGCACTAGCGGGTCCCACGTCCGATATACGTTCTTAATTTCTCAAAATCTATTCAATACCAGAAAAATCATCTAAAAACTATATTTACTCGTAAAAATAATCTAGAAAATTTTCCGGATACAGAAAGTGTAGAAAACAAGCCATTGAAAATAAGAAAACCGAGAAAGATTATAAAACCTAACAAATGGAAAAGTTACGGGTTCTCACACTCTCTCCCCCTTAAAGAAATTTCGCCCCCGAAATTTTCTTATCAACGAAATCTATCAAATCTAAAGTACCCAACGGACCATACCTTCTCCATCCTCAGACGAGTCAGGGACCTGATGCTGCTCTAGAGAATATACTCGAGCTGGTGCCTTCGATCCCGTCCCATCTCCTTTCGTCTGTCCAGGGTTGCTCTTGGCGGGTTGCTGAGAATTGGGCTTGGTTGGTGGCAGAGTCCCTCTCCGCTCGCGCAGGCGAGCTGGACAGTTAGCAATCCGATGTTCAGTGCTTCCACAGCGCAAGCATTTTCCTTCTTTCTTCCAGCAATTTGTTTCCGTATGACTTGGCCCTCCGCAATATCCACAGGGACCACGAGTAGCAGAGACCAGTCCTCCCTGAGGGACATCACGCGACACGCCTGGTTGCCGTACTTCCCTGTTTCCCTTGCGAACTTTAGAGATTGTACTATTATTCACTTGTTCTGAGCTGCTCCCCGGAAAACCCCTTTTTCTTGCTTGGAAGTTTCTAACTTGTAACCCTGCAGTTTCAACGCGCTGGGCTTTTTCCACCGCATCACTAAAGGCATTAAGTTGGGCTACCGCGAGATCTTTTTGAATTTCTACGTTCAAGCCCAGGATAAAACGCCTTATTCGCCGCTGCTCGGTCATGATGAGTTCGGGCGCAAATTTGGATAGGCGGGTGAATTGGCTCTCATATTCCGCCACAGTTTGAGCTCCTTGGCGGAGTCGAATGAACTCGTCTTCCTTTCTCTCCTGAACTAGAGGAGGGAAAAACTTCGCATTGAACTCTCTGATGAAGTTCACCCAAGTCCTAAGTGTCTGTTCTCGTTCCCACTTCTGCCGAATTACGTTCCACCAGAAACGGGCTGCCCCCTCAAGCTGGAACACGGCAAAAGTCACCTGCCGTTCGTCAGGGTAGTGTAGGGCTGCAAATATATCCACCATCTTTTCAAGCCATCTTTCGGCAACGTCTGGGTCAGGTCCCCCAACAAACTTTGGCGGAGCAAACTTTTGGAATCGTTCGAGAGCTCTGTCTTCGCTCTCGATATGGTTACCAGGGTTTCCAGGGTTAGGGTTTGGGTTTTGGCCCTGTTGCTGCACCACTTGTGCTAGCAAGTCTGTCATTTGCTGCATAGCAGCAGCTATTTGAACATTGGGGTCAACCCTAAGTTCAGGGTTTGGTCCAGATGAGGTTTCTCCAGTACCCCTTTCAAGTATAGGTTGCCTATTTCCACGCCCACGGCCCCGTCCACTCCGTGTACCTTCCATGAGTTTTACTTGGTCTAGGCAATAATACTAAACCAAAATAAGCACGATGCATGTAAGTAACACTCAAAACTTTTATGATAACACACATTTATACATTCCAAACAAGATCAAACATATATATACAAGCCGGTCAAAATTAAGCCACACACATACATACAGCCAGTTAAGTCAAGTACAAACATAGACGATCCACCGAGGAATGGCCTTTCTAGTTCATCAAATCCTTTCTAACCTAGGCCCTCATATCTTTCGTATCCAGGCGCAAGAATCCCATCTAAGATAATTCGCAACTCGAACCGGCCCGTCCCAAGAGTAAACCATCTTTATTAAGGATTCCTACCCGACATACATACCTAGCTTCCTCGAGTCCCATAATAATGATTCGTACACTTATCACATGCCCGGTTCATAACTTACGCTCAAACGAGCACATAGACATATTCATGAAATTAGGACCACAACACCACTTGGTCCAGTCTCACTCCGCGCAGAGACCACGCGAAGTGGCTTTGATACCACTTGTAACAGCCCCACCTTCCCCTAAGGCGAACCAAAGGGGTTGGCGGACTGCCTGCCCAGCTCTCGCCAGGACTAACGGTTCAGATTAGCGCGATCTAATACTTTTCGGGTCATACAACCGCGTGTGAACAAGTCGAACCCACAAAAATAAATAAAAAAAAAAACAAAGTCGGAGTCGGCCATGAAGAGAAACCGACACGTCAAAACCCAACCAAACGTGAAGCAAATATTTACATCTCACAAGTTCGCATATACAACCCAAAAGGGGCATACCAAAATGATTCAAAAGTGGATACAGGTACGGTTTGCCAAATCCAAAAGAGAAACGGACCCAAACTATATTTAGGGTTTAAATCAATGAGCTATACAAAAGATATGTCCAACTAGCTCAAGTCGGCAACCGATTATCAAATCCAGTCCAAAAGTATTTATTTTTCTTGTAAGGAAAACAAAAGGAACAGAACCGGGTGAGCTTGCGCTCAATGAGGTACCAAACAGATAGCAATAAAATCATGGCATTTCACATTTAACAAATCAGATACACATGTCAGATGTAAAGCAAAGGAACTAATGATTCAAATCAGAAGGATACGGGTGGCTCTCAGGAGCCAAATTTCCAGCGCAGTACTTGATCCAAACCGGTTGACTCTCCGTCAACGCATATAGAACCAACGCGTCCGTAGACCCCTCTTTACACCGAATTCCGTCCACCAAACACCCCTTTACCGGGCCCGCTCACCGTAACCGAACAGAAATGGTAATGCTCGAGTATACCCGGAATCAAGGGTCTCAATACCCAAAATCCCCGAACAGACTACCGTGGTTCGTTATCTAATCGTCCAGGCCCTTGCCGGCCCGAGTCGAATAACTTAGCCACAGGATTGAGCTCATAGGTCATTGAAATCCGAACAGATGCAGACACAGATAACAGATTCAGATACAGATACAGGATAGCAGATTCAGATAGCAGATTCAGACGGCGGATTTAGATAGGCACTCAAAATTGGCATATGAGCAGATAGAAGAACGAGTGTGATAAAGTACACCCTCGCCTCTATTTAATCAAAATAGTATTTGGCTTCAATAGTCATAAATCAAGTATTCAGATATTCAGATATTTCACATAATGGGTAGCAGGTAGTGGAACACTCACCGGCTCAACTTCAAAAGTTTTCACTTCAGATTGGCCTTAATCGCTAAGAAACCCTAAAATAATCAAAATAAACCAATTGAAGGTTTTACTTCCAGAATCGAGTAAACAGAATGCACATGTGAGGCTCGACTACACGTCGTACGCCTTGCCAAATAAATACTAATGCAAGAAGGCAAAAACATGATTCCCTTGGAAACGAAAAGGTAGCGTGAAGACCTAGGCGCAAACAACCCAAAAGCCTTTCATTCTACCAAAAGGCAAATCCAACTTAAAGGAACCAAACGGCCTAGAAAATCGGGCAGCACTTCCCCTAAATTTCTTACTTTTCCAGCCATTAAAGCTTCATTATATCCTCAAATCAGTCCCAACATCTCACACAAAATTCATCTCATTTCCCAAAACCCGTTCGCTAGGCTCAAAGTGGTACAAGTACAAAAGTTAGCTAGGAAACAACCGAAATGAAAGCAAGCCCTAAAAGAGACTCGATAACGAGTCATATAGCCAAACCAATTATAACCCTAATAGGGTTTCATATGCATAAAAGCATCATAGGTAACCAGAAATTAAGAAATGACTTTAACTTAGGCCTTAACAAAAAAAACGTATTTGACCTCATAATGCGGTAATGACACCACTTTCACCACGGTTATCAGATGGGGGTACAAGAGCCACCGTTTCGAAGCTATGAAACAGGGCTACAACAATGTAGAAGGTCACTCAGTCCAAATCCTAGCACAACTAGGTCGAAAATGCAGAATACCACAACCTGAACCGTAATTGCAGGTTTACAAATCACACAAAACTGTAATCAGTACAAATCGGTCTATACAGGTCCAAATGCATTGATTCCAAAGACATATGGTAGCTAAGACATTCAGCTACATTTCATCAGAAGACACCAACAACAAAATCCAAACCAATTCCAGTCAAAATGGCCAATTACTAGTGCAGTTTTCGCATTCTGATCAACCCAGAACAGCAACAGTAAAAACGGCATATCTCACTCTACACTAATCCAAATGACTTGAAATTTTGCAGGCACCTCAAACACATCAATACCTACAACTTTCATGTTTTGAGCAAAGTCCAATTCGGCCTCTAACCCTATGATCCAAAACCGGACAGAATTAGGGGTTATCAAACCCTCACTTTTCACAATTCACTCCAAACCCAAAATTAGTTGCTATTATCTCCAATTCACACCCACATGAGTCATTACCCCTCATTATCAACCATCATAGATGACCACAACATCACATTCATATTAAACCAGAAAATTCCTCAAAAAAAAAAACTTCACTAAATCACTTCAAATCAAGAAATAAATCACAACTAACATCACTTTAGCCACTACTAAGCATAACTTAAGCATCATTAGGTGTAGGAGGAAGTTTAGCATCACTTACCAAGTAAACAAGAGAGAGGAAGTTGTAGACCACCTTAGCTCTCCAAGAAAACTTCACTAAAGCACTCACTAGCACCAAGTGGTAGGATTTTATGGAGTAGAATCAAGATCAAACACTTGGTTTTAGAAGATTGAACCAAATGGAAGCTAAAAGTTGAAGGTTTCTTCTTCCTTCCTTGCTCAAGATGGCCGGCCACTATAGAGGTAAGAAATGGTAATTTTTTGTGAATTTTAAAGATATTTAATCAAGTTTGGTCAAAAGTCAAAAAAGTGAATAGTGTTCTTAAGTCAAAACCAATGATATAGTGACACTTGTCACTCTCATAAATGCAATCTTATCTTTTCTTTCCTCTCACATCAATCAAATCTCACTCTCTACTTATCTCTTAACACCCGATAAATTTTACACAGTATCCCAAACTTAACCTTAGTGGCCGAATTTTTTCGAACTTTTCGCACTAGCGGGTCCCACGTCCGATATACGTTCTTAATTTCTCAAAATCTATTCAATACCAGAAAAATCATCTAAAAACTATATTTACTCGTAAAAATAATCTAGAAAATTTTCCGGATACAGAAAGTGTAGAAAACAAGCCATTGAAAATAAGAAAACCTAGAAAGATTATAAAACCTAACAAATGGAAAAGTTACGGGTTCTCACACTCTCTCCCCCTTAAAGAAATTTCGTCCCCGAAACTTTCTTATCAACGGAATCTATCAAATCTAAAGTACCCAACGGACCATACCTTCTCCATCCTCAGACGAGTCAGGGACCTGATGCTGCTCTAGAGAATATACTCGAGCTGGTGCCTTCGATCCCGTCCCATCTCCTTTCGTCTGTCCAGGGTTGCTCTTGGCGGGTTGCTGAGAATTGGGCTTGGTTGGTGGCAGAGTCCCTCTCCGCTCGCGCAGGCGAGCTGGACAGTTAGCAATCCGATGTTCAGTGCTTCCACAGCGCAAGCATTTTCCTTCTTTCTTCCAGCAATTTGTTTCCGTATGACTTGGCCCTCCGCAATATCCACAGGGACCACGAGTAGCAGAGACCAGTCCTCCCTGAGGGACATCACGCGACACGCCTGGTTGCCGTACTTCCCCGTTTCCCTTGCGAACTTTAGAGATTGTACTATTATTCACTTGTTCTGAGCTGCTCCCCGGAAAACCCCTTTTTCTTGCTTGGAAGTTTCTAACTTGTAACCCTGCAGTTTCAACGCGCTGGGCTTTTTCCACCGCATCACTAAACGCATTAAGTTGGGCTACCGCGAGATCTTTTTGAATTTCTACGTTCAAGCCCAGGATAAAACGCCTTATTCGCCGCTGCTCGGTCATGATGAGTTCGGGCGCAAATTTGGATAGGCGGGTGAATTGGCTCTCATATTCCGCCACAGTTTGAGCTCCTTGGCGGAGTCGAATGAACTCGTCTTCCTTCCTCTCCTGAACTAGAGGAGGGAAAAACTTCACATTGAACTCTCTGATGAAGTTCACCCAAGTCCTAAGTGTCTGTTCTCGTTCCCACTTCTGCCGAATTACGTTCCACCAGAAACGGACTGCCCCCTCAAGCTGGAACACGGCAAAAGTCACCTGCCGTTCGTCAGGGTAGTGTAGGGCTGCAAATATATCCACCATCTTTTCAAGCCATCTTTCGGCAACGTCTGGGTCAGGTCCCCCAACAAACTTTGGCGGAGCAAACTTTTGGAATCGTTCGAGAGCTCTGTCTTCGCTCTCGATATGGTTACCAGGGTTTCCAGGGATAGGGTTTGGGTTTTGGCCCTGTTGCTGCACCACTTGTGCTAGCAAGTCTGTCATTTGCTGCATAGCAGCAGCTATTTGAACATTGGGGTCAACCCTAAGTTCAGGGTTTGGTCCAGATGAGGTTTCCCCAGTACCCCTTTCAAGTATAGGTTGCCTATTTCCACGCCCACGGCCCCGTCCACTCCGTGTACCTTCCATGAGTTTTACTTGGTCTAGGCAATAATACTAAACCAAAATAAGCACGATGCATGTAAGTAACACTCAAAACTTTTATGATAACACACATTTATACATTCCAAACAAGATCAAACATATATATACAAGCCGGTCAAAATTAAGCCACACACATACATACAGCCAGTTAAGTCAAGTACAAACATAGACGATCCACCGAGGAATGGCCTTTCTAGTTCATCAAATCCTTTCTAACCTAGGCCCTCATATCTTTCGTATCCAGGCGCAAGAATCCCATCTAAGATAATTCGCAACTCGAACCGGCCCGTCCCAAGAGTAAACCATCTTTATTAAGGATTCCTACCCGACATACATACCTAGCTTCCTCGAGTCCCATAATAATGATTCGTACACTTATCACATGCCCGGTTCATAACTTACGCTCAAACGAGCACATAGACATATTCATGAAATTAGGACCACAACACCACTTGGTCCAGTCTCACTCCGCGCAGAGACCACGCGAAGTGGCTTTGATACCACTTGTAACAGCCCCACCTTCCCCTAAGGCGAACCAAAGGGGTTGGCGGACTGCCTGCCCAGCTCTCGCCAGGACTAACGGTTCAGATTAGCGCGATCTAATACTTTTCGGGTCATACAACCGCGTGTGAACAAGTCGAACCCACAAAAATAAATTAAAAAAAAAACAAAGTCGGAGTCGGCCATGAAGAGAAACCGACACGTCAAAACCCAACCAAACGTGAAGCAAATATTTACATCTCACAAGTTCGCATATACAACCCAAAAGGGGCATACCAAAATGATTCAAAAGTGGATACAGGTACGGTTTGCCAAATCCAAAAGAGAAACGGACCCAAACTATATTTAGGGTTTAAATCAATGAGCTATACAAAAGATATGTCCAACTAGCTCAAGTCGGCAACCGATTATCAAATCCAGTCCAAAAGTATTTATTTTTCCTGTAAGGAAAACAAAAGGAACAGAACGGGGTGAGCTTGCGCTCAATGAGGTACCAAACAGATAGTAATAAAATCATGGCATTTCACATTTAACAAATCAGATACACATGTCAGATGTAAAGCAAAGGAACTAATGATTCAAATCAGAAGGATACGGGTGGCTCTCAGGAGCCAAATTTCCAGCGCAGTACTTGATCCAAACCGGTTGACTCTCCGTCAACGCATATAGAACCAACGCGTCCGTAGACCCCTCTTTACACCGAATTCCGTCCACCAAACACCCCTTTACCGGGCCCGCTCACCGTAACCGAACAGAAATGGTAATACTCGAGTATACCCGGAATCAAGGGTCTCAATACCCAAAATCCCCGAACAGACTACCGTGGTTCGTTATCTAATCGTCCAGGCCCTTGCCGGCCCGAGTCGAATAACTTAGCCACAGGATTGAGCTCATAGGTCATTGAAATCCGAACAGATGCAGACACAGATAACAGATTCAGATACAGATACAGGATAGCAGATTCAGATAGCAGATTCAGACGGCGGATTTAGATAGGCACTCAAAATTGGCATATGAGCAGATAGAAGAACGAGTGTGATAAAGTACACCCTCGCCTCTATTTAATCAAAATAGTATTTGGCTTCAATAGTCATAAATCAAGTATTCAGATATTCAGATATTTCACATAATGGGTAGCAGGTAGTGGAACACTCACCGGCTCAACTTCAAAAGTTTTCACTTCAGATTGGCCTTAATCGCTAAGAAACCCTAAAATAATCAAAATAAACCAATTGAAGGTTTTACTTCCAGAATCGAGTAAACAGAATGCACATGTGAGGCTCGACTACACGTCGTACGCCTTGCCAAATAAATACTAATGCAAGAAGGCAAAAACATGATTCCCTTGGAAACGAAAAGGTAGCGTGAAGACCTAGGCGCAAACAACCCAAAAGCCTTTCATTCTACCAAAAGGCAAATCCAACTTAAAGGAACCAAACGGCCTAGAAAATCGGGCAGCACTTCCCCTAAATTTCTTACTTTTCCAGCCATTAAGGCTTCATTATATCCTCAAATCAGTCCCAACATCTCACACAAAATTCATCTCATTTCCCAAAACCCGTTCGCTAGGCTCAAAGTGGTACAAGTACAAAAGTTAGCTAGGAAACAACCGAAATGAAAGCAAGCCCTAAAAGAGACTCGATAACGAGTCATATAGCCAAACCAATTATAACCCTAATAGGGTTTCATATGCATAAAAGCATCATAGGTAACCAGAAATTAAGAAATGACTTTAACTTAGGTCTTAACAAAAAAAACGTATTTGACCTCATAATGCGGTAATGACACCACTTTCACCACGGTTATCGGATGGGGGTACAAGAGCCACCGTTTCGAAGCTATGAAACAGGGCTACAACAATGTAGAAGGCTACTCAGTCCAAATCCTAGCACAACTAGGTCGAAAATGCAGAATACCACAACCTGAACCGTAATTGCAGGTTTACAAATCACACAAAACTGTAATCAGTACAACTCGGTCTATACAGGTCCAAATGCATTGATTCCAAAGGCATATGGTAGCTAAGACATTCAGCTACATTTCATCAGAAGACACCAACAACAAAATCCAAACCAATTCCAGTCAAAATGGCCAATTACTAGTGCAGTTTTCGCATTCTGATCAACCCAGAACAGCAACAGTAAAAACGCCATATCTCACTCTACACTAATCCAAATGACCAGAAATTTTGTAGGCACCTCAAACACATCAATACCTACAACTTTTATGTTTTGAGCAAAGTCCAATTCGGCCTCTAATCCTATGATCCAAAACCGGACAGAATTAGGGGTTATTAAACCCTCACTTTTCACAATTCACTCCAAACCCAAAATTAGTTGCTATTATCACCAATTCACACCCACATGAGTCATTACCCCTCATTATCAACCATCATAGATGACCACAACATCACATTCATATTAAACCAGAAAATTCCTCAAAAAAAAAAACTTCACTAAATCACTTCAAATCAAGAAATAAATCACAACTAACATCACTTTAGCCACTACTAAGCATAACTTAAGCATCATTAGGTGTAGGAGGAAGTTTAGCATCACTTACCAAGTAAACAAGAGAGAGGAAGTTGTAGACCACCTTAACTCTCCAAGAAAACTTCACTAAAGCACTCACTAGCACCAAGTGGTAGGATTTTATGGAGTAGAATCAAGATCAAACACTTGGTTTTGGAAGATTGAACCAAATGGAAGCTAAAAGTTGAAGGGTTTCTTCTTCCTTCCTTGCTCAAGATGGCCGGCCACTATAGAGGTAAGAAATGGTAATTTTTTGTGAATTTTAAAGATATTTAATCAAGTTTGGTCAAAAGTCAAAAAAGTGAATAGTGTTCTTAAGTCAAAACCAATGATATAGTGACACTTGTCACTCTCATAAATGCAATCTTATCTTTTCTTTTTCTCTCACATCAATCAAATCTCACTCTCTACTTATCTCTTAACACCCGATAAATTTTACACAGTATCCGAAACTTAACCTTAGTGGACGAATTTTTCCGAACTTTTCGCACTAGCGGGTCCCACGTCCGATATACGTTCTTAATTTCTCAAAATCTATTCGATACCAGAAAAATCATCTAAAAACTATATTTACTCGTAAAAATAATCTAGAAAATTTTTCGGATACAGAAAGTGTAGAAAACAAGCCATTGAAAATAAGAAAACCTAGAAAGATTATAAAACCTAACAAATGGAAAAGTTACGGGTTCTCACAAAAGTAATAATGTGAAAATGTATGTGAGATAACATAAAGTGCATGTGTGCGAGTGATATTATAAAGTGTAATTAGTTGAGTGAAAACGTGCAAAATTAGAGTAGTGTGAAGTGAGAATGTGGAAAAAGGGTTAGAATATAAAGTAGAAGTGTATGTGATAGCGAATGAGTAAAATGCATGAATCCTATAGGAATGCATCAAGACGGGAACGAGGAGTCCTAACTTTGTGACTTTAATTTTCCCTTTGATTAGAACGGAGAACTAGCGTGCTAAGGCTATTTTGTAGCCACACTCGCTCGTTTCCCTTATCGAAAGGGGACTCTTCAAGCAAATGTACCCTATAACTAGCATGAAGATGCAAAAAGCCTAAAATGAGGGGAAAAGGATTGGAGGAGCATGCCAAATGATAAAAACTAAGAAAAATGCATGAAATGTAGTGAACATGCAAGTATGCACTAATGAAAGGGGGATGGCCTATTGGGTCTAGCGTTGGACTATCCCTTTCTATGAATGAGCCACAACTAGCGTTGGACTAGTGTGGTGACGTACATTCATCCATGGCTATAGAAAGCAAGTAGACATGCCAAATACTCATAAACACGTAGCACGTAACACTTAGCATGCTCGACTAAATGCAAAAGCCCTAAGAAAGCGGTAGCACATAGAACACAAGCATACATATCACACCAAGCAAATAAAGCAAAGAAAGCCCTATCTATTACATTAGGGAGACCCTACTACAATCTAAAAGGGGGAAAAGGAATAAAATAATTAAATCCCTAACTATTACAACTTTGGCATTCAAGTGCCTTTCGAATGATCAAAATTGAACTAAAAAGAAATATACAAACTAAAGTCAATGAATAATAATAATAATAAAAAAAACATTTAAGAGGCATGCAATTTAAACACATAAAGTCACATAGGGCGCGTAGAGTCAAATGTAGTAAGAAATAAGGGATTAGGGTGTACCTCCCTTGAATTGGGGCTCCAATGGAGTAAAACCACTTATTTACCCTCCAAAATAAAAGAAATGGTCAAGGTACCAATTTATTTGGCAAATAATCACAAAGGATAAAAATAAACATGAATTTGAATCAATTAAATCATGTAGACAACCCATATTTAAGAAGTTAAAAGAAGAAAGGACTTGATTGCAAAGATTGATAAAATTTTGGGGCCAAAATTAAAGAAAAATAAAGTTTAAGGACTCATTTGCAATTAAAGTAAGGACCCAATTGAATGAAATGGAAAGTTTCTGGGGTCACAATATAGTTAAGGAAAAATTCAGGGACTGATTCGCAAATGCATTTTCTGGTTTCTTAATGGATCCCAAATTGACGGGTTAGTGTGAGCTTATCCATGCGGTTATGCACTCTTCGAATAGGAATCCGTTTTCTGAAAGATCCTGGCTTTCGTACTTTGGTGGGTCTCCGAGATCCTTTCGATGACCTATGTTGAAGGGATATCTATCTAATCCGATGATCGGCCCGCGGTAGCAACGGAACCGGGGAAAGTATACAGAAAATACAGCTCTTTTCTATTCTTCTATTCTATTAGTATTTTATATTCTATTAGATTAGTATTAGTTGGTGATCCCGGCTTAGTGAGTCCCTTCTTCCGTGATGAACTGTTGGCACCCGTCCTACATTTTGTCTCTGGGGACCGAGGAGAAAGGAGGCTCGGCGGGAAGAGGGGTGTGCCATGAGAGAAGCAAGGAGGTCAACCTCTTTCAAATATACAACATGGGGCCACTTGGCCACTTGGCCATTTCCTTTATTTGTTTGGGCCAAAGCTTCCCAGCCCACTAGAAATCCAAAACGAAAGGGAATGGGCCATTTTATTATATTGACTCAAAGAATAATCCAACAAATTGATGGGCTTCAACCCCTCAGCCCAGGACAACTCAAATAAAAAAAACCTAACCCAAATCCAAGTAACTCAAATAAATAGCTAAATCTAATTCCCCTTCCATTTTACCAAAACCCAACAAACTAATGGGTGAATCAAATATGTTAAAGCCTAATTTTATTTCAAAATTCAGAATTAATGAAAAAAAAAACACACGTAAAACATAGAAAAATTTAAGCTTGAAAGAGGTAAAAATGATTTATTTGCAGAAGGTTTTGGGCCTTAGTGTAACAAAGGGAGACTTGGGGGGCCAAAGTGCAATTTTTAGAAATTATCATGCAAACTTCCTGCAAATTCTACGAGAAAGCTTTCTGCAACAAAATTTTGCAGCTCATGAAACTTCCCTCAATCGTTTCTGCTACCAAAATTGCAACTTCAACCCACACAAAATTCATACCAGCACTCATTACCTATTCACCATTCATTGCTTTTAACAAAACCAAACATGATTTTCCAACTTTGATGATCCCCCCGGATAAAACCCGAGCCAAGAAAAAAAACAAGGACAAAACATGAAAATGCAGCAAAAAGAAACTTCATCATCTGCTTGCAACGACCAACCAAATCATGCAACAGAAAACATTCCACTCCTTGACCAAACGTTGAACTCTTCATAAGGGAACCAGAAAAGCAAGCTATGTTTATAAATCAATAAACTCGAAATGAAGCCAATAGCACTTTGAAAGTTCAGATTTTTGCAACATGGTGAAAGACCTGCGAAATCTGCCTTAGGCCACTTTGCAAGTCAGAGCTTCATAGCTTATAGTAATTTTATACCAGCTATCCTAATTGCACAGCAAGAGAATCAAGTATTTGGAGCAACTATGAATTTCAGCAACCCACGATGACTAACGAATCATGCGGCAGCTTCTTCTCTACCATTTCAGCATGCATGGGACAGAATTTATAAGCCCCAATGGAGCATGTAGATACACCAACTAATGCCCCAAGACTCAAACCGAGTCACTCAGGACCAAACAAACAAAATCATAATACAAAACCAGAGTTCCAGTAGCTGCTTTTCCCCACAAAAAAAATCCATGGCCGAAACAATTTACTCCTCTAAAAAAAAATCAGAAACAAACATTGATTTAAGTACCAAATTGATGAATTAGGCTTCTAGAGCAGATCATAAATGACAGAAGTGACACAAGACAACCTTATTGACATTCGAAACAATACGTCAACCAACCAAAAGGGAAAACAAAAGAACTGCTGTAACAAACCTAACTCACTGACTTGTCCGATTTCTTTCAAACGTACAAATGCAACAAAACCATCTTTCAACAAAGAATTTTCGGCTAGACATTACATCGAACAGATTGGGGGCATTAAAAGTTTCATCAGATTTTTGTTCAAATTGAAGTCAATCAGCCCCAAAATTTATCAGAAATCAAGACATTCAACTCAATCAACATATGCAGCATGTGTATTCAAAAATGAAGCCAATTAACAGGAGAATCATACTAGATGAAGCCACGGCAGACCCATTTCACACTCTTGAGAAGATCTGAAATTTAAATAGAAAACTTACAGAGCTCTTGACGATGAAGAGCCACGGGGAATGATGGTGGGTTCCGGTGGCGGCAACGGCAGACCTGGTCGCGGCCTTTCCCTTCTTGCTTCTGCTTTTCTTTTTTTCACCAAGCTTGCCGAAGCCTTTCTCCACTGTCCGCCATTCTTTTTGGGTCTTTGCCTTGTTTTCTTTCACTGCCCAGTTTTAATGAAGTTCTCCTCGTTCCAGATTTCCCCTTTTCGTTTTGCTTCTCTCCTACTCCCGTAGCTCTTTTGCGCTTCCTCGGCTTTTCCTCTTAGCCGCCGTTAGCTCCTGCCAGAACTCTCCCTCCTTCTTTTCCTTTTTCTTTGCTCTCTATTCTTTTCCCTGCTTTGATCACTGAAACCTCCCCTTTTCCTTCACTTGTTAGTTTCCCCGCAGCTATCTCACGCCGCCGCCCCTCTATTTCTCTTTCTCTGTTCTGCCCAAGCCTTTGCCCTCCTTGCTCTGCTTTTTCCTCACTCCGCCGCCTCCCTGTTTTTCTTCTTTTTTTTTTCGTTCCCAAAATTCTGCCGCCGTCCTCTTCAGCTCTCAAGCCCCTTTTCCCTTTTTTTCAGCCTTTTTCTTGTTCCTTTTCTTCCTATAGCCGGCCACCTTTTTCTTCTCCAATCGAAGCTCTCCTCATCCGTCCGCCTCTGTTTTCTAGTTCCTAATTCTCTCGATTGCCTTCAATCACCGTTTTTCAGTCCGTCCGTCTCTCCTTTCTTTTCTTTTTTCTTTGTTTTTTTTCTTTTTCTCTAGCCTCCGACGAAGCCTCCTATCTAATTGTCCCCCCCTTTTTTGTTTTCGGCTCTTTTTCCTTTTAAGGCCCCCCAAAACACTAAACCCTAAACCTAATATGAAAGGCCAAGATCTTATCCTCAAAATAGGTTTATGTGTCTTGTTTTTGTCCTTTGATTGATTTTTGACTTTTCCCTTTTTTTTAAAGCTAAAATGTCTAAAAATGAGATTAGTAAAACCAAACTAAAATAAATATCAAAAAAACTAATAATGAAAAATAAAGTTAAAAATTTGGTGTCTACAAGTACTTCTCATTAAACTCACGAGTGAAATTAACCCATGTCCATGGGGTTTGTTCTCTATCCTACTTGGCTCGAATCACATTCCACCAGCCACGAGCCGCTCCCTCAAATTGAAAAACGGCAAAAGCTATCTGCAGTTCCTCCAGGTATCCTAACGCAGCAAAAATGTCTAACATTCGATCCAACCAACTCTCCGCTATATCAGGGTTAGGTCCACCCAAAAATTTTGGCGGTAGAAACTTCTGGAACCGTTCTAAGGCACGGTCTTCTCCCTCGTGATTTTCGGGATGCTGTATCTGGCCTTGACCCTGTTGGTTAACCATTTATTCTTACAAATTAGCCATTCGCTGTATGGCCGTAGCTACTTGGGTCTCAGCTTGTCTATTTGTAGTTTTATTGGTTACCCCTTCAGTTCCTTGTCCTCGTCCCCGTCCTCTACCCTCACCACGAGTCTCCATTTGATTATTTATAGCTTCTATAATTGGAACAAAATATGGTACGAGTTCAAAGCGTTGAAAAATTAGAAAATGCACGAATTAGCCAAGATACCAAAATATCATACACGAAACTATATACATATATATATACAATAAAAATATACACATATCAGTTCATAGCTATCCATCATTCAACCAATACAAAACATGTTAGTTCATGAGCACACCGGCTCCAAAAAGTCAACAAAACCACTCAGAGTAATGACCCTAGCGGAAATCCCCTACAGAGCCTATAGAATCTATCGCGTCCATCGGCCCCGCTCCGCCAGCCCTAGGTGGCGCCTCCGTAGCCATATCTAAGAGAATCTCACAGTCTAACATAATACCCCTGGCTCTCTCTCTCATCTGCCCCTTCAAAACAAAGAGGTGGCGGTGAGTCTCCTCAAGCTGACGACCAAGGGTATGCGTCCCCTTCTCCTTAGTTCGTAACCCCATCTCGAGGTCACGCAGGTGCATGGCCTGTGCATGACTCACGCCTCTAGCCTCATCCAACTATGCCCTCAAAGTGTCAACCATCCTACCTAGGTGACGACGCTCGTCATCTATAGCCATAACAATCTCATCCGGGTATCCATACGTATGTCGACACTCACACGATCGACTCATCTGACCAAAGGGAAAATATAGCCTATAGGGTTCCCCGACCCAGCTCTGATATCTAAGGACTCATCGGCGCACCACCCGGTTCACTGACTCACCTACACTCGTAGCACGTACTCCAGCACCACTTGGTCCACCGGTATTGCTAGGTCCATCAGCCTCCATACCTACACAACAAAATATCACATAATCAGTTTTCCGGCATTTCATCTTAATAGATACGATTCAATTGAAAGACAATCGAATACTTATATGTTCTATAACACATTTCCCAACTGCCCAAGTCCTCTAACCTAGGCGCTCTGATACCACCTGTGACGCCCCCGCTTCTCCCAAGGGCGAACCCAAGGGTATTGGCGGAACGCTTGCCTAACTCGCGCCAGGACTCGATACTCTAAAACGAGAAAATAGAGTTCATGCCAAAAGAAAGTTCTATTTAAACTATTATATCTTCAAAAGTTGTACAAACTATTACATCAAGTCATACATATCACTAGTACTAGAAAGTGAACCCTAGAAAAGCTGGTAACTATAACCACCACAACCAAAATATGCATCTCACTAGTCAACTTATAACAAGTACAAATTCAACTATTCTATAACCAAAAGTCTATACACCTTCTCGAGCTTTCCCCGCGTCGGCCCCTGCTATGAAAAACAAATGGAACGGGGTAAGTTATATGCTTAGTGAATAATCAGGGGAGAAAATGTAAACTCACATCCAAATAAACAAGCAAATCAGGATATTTTACATCAATAACAGAAAGGTAACATCACAATGGTAGGATACAGGTGACTCCAAAGCCAGTTCAATTCTCCGAGCTTGAATGCCTGTTGACATTCCATTAACCAAAGTACTCATAGACCGTAGACTCTACTTAACTTTCCCCGTTCACCTTATCAACCCCTGCTGGCCAGTCAATAGCACACAGCAGCTCGAATGAAATAAAATAACTTAGTTTTAATCAAAACTTTAACAAAGAACTAAATCCCAAGGTTAGCATGGAACTAATTTCGACCAAGTCCCGGCTAGCTCGAATAGTTCGTCCACCCTTGGAATCGGGCTGGAACCAAGCCCTGAGATATCCGATCTCTCAATAGATGATATCTCTCAACAAAGTACACAACAAAGCACTTACCCCAAATAGCACACAGCAAAAAGGGGTTCGACTCAAGTCATGTAATCACCCCCATCAGCACTCAGTAAAAGGGTGATACGCAGCATAAGACATGTATTCTCACATATGAAATCAAAACAAAGGATGGGTTTAGGTCGAGTGAGATAAAATACACCCTCGTCTAAGTACCCATTTAATATATACAAAGCACTTTAACAATTTCACATCAATAACAACCCCATTACTCACTCAAAAGAGTTAGCTTGTAAATTAAGGCACTTTATATGGGTCCACCGACTCCGTCCAGTTCGTCACTGCCTGTGACAGAAGATTATATACTTAACTATTAGTGAATCAACCATCACAAATGGAAATAAGGACTAAAACGATCAAAATGGCAAAAACGGCAAAGAAGTACATGCGCGCGTGCGTGGAAATGAAAATGGTACAAAACGGGTTATACGATTTTAACCATAACTGAAGCTATGGTTATCGGATCAAAATGTACTAGGCAGTGTCTTGAAGCTTAGACAAAGGGTTACAACTTTCATGAAGACAGCTCAACCTAGTTTTCAATGTAGCCAAGTCAAATTTGCAGATTACCGAACCAGAACTTCAAAGACTGGTGTATATCTCTAGTGAAAATTTGGGCGGCATGCCCCTTGTGTTTACCTATTTTTCAGCCATTTATGACTTAATTCTTTTCCTCAATCAGTCCCAAAGTCACATACAAAATAAGCTTATTTCAATAGCCGTTCAATAGGCTAAATGTCATACAAGTACAAAATCAAGCTAGGAAAATGTCCGGAAATGAAGTTTAAATCATAAAAGAAAAGACAGATTTGACGTCGCTTAGCGTATCGGACACAACTGAAGCTATGCTTATCAAATTGGTGTGCAATTTATACCATTTCGAAGCTAAGATAAAGGGCTATAACTTTGATGCAGACCACTTAACCCAGTTCGTAGTGCATCCAGGTCATATTTCAAATTACAGAACCAGAATCTCACAATCAGGATAGTTAACTGCACTATGCATAAATGACAATAACTCAGGCTACCGAAATCCGATTGAGGAGTTTTCAAGGCCGTTGGAAAGCTAAGACATATCACTACAACTTCCATGTTTTGGTAAAATGCTAATTCAGTACGGATCTAGTTGAATAGACGCGGTTAGATTGGTGAAATGTCAAAACTAGCCACAGAGCTCTACCTATGGCTGTTAGGGGTAATTTTGTCCTTTCACATGCTACAGTACTCGGATTGAGCTGAAATGTTACAGGAAGCTCTAAAACATCATTCCCTACAACTTTTATGTTTTGTTCTAAGTCTAAGTCAGCCTCCCTCATGGTCAAACAGAACCGGTCAGAACAGGGGAATTACAAAATCGAAAACTGGAATTCATGAATACAAGTGCTAATCTTCACAATTCTAGCTTGAAACACCACTTCAACTCCTTGTCTACACTTATTCACAGCATATTCCATCTAAAAAGAAATATGGCTGAACAATACAAAACCCTAACTTACCAATTCTCCAAAAATCATCACAACTACTTGCATAGCTATCAATCAACCAAAAATATGAATTGTATAGCAACTTGAGCAAGACTAAAGGAACTAAAGATGATAGACAGCCAATATACCTCAATAAAAGGGCTTGAACAGCTATCCTTCACCTTTCCTTGTGATTTTAGCTCCCTAAACTTCCCAAGCTCTCAATTTACAAGTTAATCGGTTTAGTTTTTTTGTTTTCTCACTAAATCAAGCAAAACCCAAGATGGAGTTAGAGCTTTCTTTCTCTTGTTTCTCGCTCAAGGCTCACGGCTAGGAGGCTGAAAAAATGGAGAAGAATGAAGGCGAAGAAAGGTTATGAGGCTTGGTCTTAGTTTGGGTCAAAGGTGCATGGATGGATGCCACTTGTCACCACCAATTTCCATCTCCATTTTTTCCTTTTCCTTTGGTTTAAAAGGTCAAAAATTTTGGCCACCTTGATCAGCTTTAGAGCTGATATTTAGGCTCTAATAAAAATGAGATTAGTTTGATAAAATGGTGGTCAAATGGTGTGTTCAATTGGTAGCGAACGATACCCGTCGGTTCAAGCCGTTTTTCCTTAAATCGCGTATACTAGGGTTTTATCTTATAATTCACTAACTTATTATTATCACTTATAATCACACTCTTAATATCATCTAAAACTCACTCTTAATCACCAAATGTGATACACACTTCGTACCAAATAATCACACTACGAAAAAACGTAAAAACCCTAATTTACGTCAACAGGAAAACAAACAGAAAATTCTATATTTATTTGCACTTATTGTGGGGTGAATGAGTAGTAAGGCTTTTAAAAAGTAATAAATGTCAAATAAAAGGGAATTTTAAGAAAAATATAAGGGATTTTACAACTCCATAGATTAAAATTAGGATTTCAACTAAAATATGAGAGATTTGAGAAACCGGTTAGTCACAAGTAAACTTGGGTTTTTTATTAGAATTTAGGGTTTCTAGTCCCTTTAAAACAAATTAAGGTTTTAAATCAACCCCAAAGAAATAAACTTCAGTATCTTCTTTTAAAAACAATCTCCTGACATTCGGTGTATCACATTATGTCTATGCGTTATATGTCTTATGTGATTTATGTGTTTACTTGCTTTATTAGGTTTTATACGATTTATGTGATTATAATAAATGCATGACATCACCATACTAGTCCAACGCTAGTTGTAGTCCTATTTCCTCATTTTCTCACTAGTCCAATGCTAGTGAGAACTTGTAGACATAGGCTCGTCCAATGCTAGATCTTTAGGAACCGTCTACGCGCTAGATCATGTTTGTGTGACAAATCACTACATTTCATGCATATTTTCTACTTTTAGGATCCTTACCATTTTGCATGATATTTCCCCTATATATATCCCCTATACCTATGTGCGAAACATGACATTTAGACTTGCATTCCATTTAAGAAAATTTAGAAATAGGTTAGATCATTTTGCTTTATTAGGTTAGAAATTACCCTTTAAATATGGGACATGGACAAGTATGGCTTCTTAACCTTAGCACGCTCGTTTTCCCTCTATAAAAGGGAAAATTGAGTAACAAATGTTAGTTCCCTGTGCCCATTATGATGCATCCTTCTCTTTTAGGTCATATATATTTATATATTATAATTTTTCTATTTTTTCCAAGTCTCATTGTTGCATATTCGTGACCTCTTCAAAGAATCACTTTTGGACGTCGCAATTAATGCGATTTGCACCAACTAAAATTCGAAGAGACATATTGACCCTTCTAATAAGCCATTAGGTTTAGGTTTGCATTCATATAAGTAACCTTCAAATGTGATAAGTTTTATAGGTTAAATTAAGCAAAATTTTTGACTAAATCACGCAACTAGCCTTGGCTAGGTCGAAAGGGTGTTTTGGATTTTATCCTTGCCTTCCCTTTCTTCAACCGTGACTCCCAAGCCCATTTCTCTTGATTTTCGAAGACCTGGAGTCATTTAAGAAGGGTTTTTCTCTACTTTTTATTTGAAATATATTTTTGGGTGACTTGGTACACCTTAACTCAATATCAAGTGATGACTCCTATTTTTTCTTAAAAACCCTTTTAGACTTTTATTTTTGGGTCAAAATCATCGCATTTTGTAAGTCCCATTTATGTCCATTTTCTTTATTCTCTAAATCAAAAACTCATTTTCACTCAAAATTAATCAAAATTCATTTTTATAAACTCGTAATTTTTATTTTATTTCAAAAATGGGGCATGACAAAATCTTTCCCGGCCACGGTGCCTAAAACTTGACAAAATTTTTACTTCACACCATTTTTTTAAAAAAAATCTAAACACCCAATTTCCTGCAAGTATATAGATCATTTATCGAACATAGAGGATATTAGGTGTCGATCTCATAAGAAAGATTATTAACTATTGGTGATATTCGATCTCCTCTATTATTTAGACTACCACAAATAAAGCAAGTAAAGCTAAGCTATTATCATGTAATAAAAGTAATAAAAAAGACAATGAAGAGATTTCTAGGGTTATGGAATTCTTATCTACTCATGCAAATGAAATAACCGATTAAATCAGTTCATTATCTTGACTAGTTATGGTGTAATTTTCAAATATATATGATACATGCTTTCACCCGATATACCAACCATACCTATAAGTACTTCGCACCTAATAATGTGATATGAAACTAGCTATAGACTTGTTAGATTCTATGAAATTACGTAGAACGAGCCACAAAAGTCACAAAGGTGTAACCCTACATTAGTGAGTTAACACCCTATATTTAATACTTTCATGAATTAGTATTGAATCACAGAGGTTATAGATGAAACAATACTTTTAGATAATCACAATTAATTGATCAAAGTTAATCATGATTGTAGAAGCAAAAGTGCAAAATAACATGCTCAAGATGTAAGCTCAAATAACCATAAAAAGTTCACTTAATGTCATAGAAATTCTTCCATTTCCTAGGTGTAAAAACTACCAAAACATAAAAGTTAAGAAAACAAGAACCAAACTTGCATTATAAATAAACATGAAAATTAATACAAGAGATGAAATGATAGAAGAGATATCACCCTTGTCACATGAGTTTCAAGCTCTCCACCTTCATCTTTAACTTCATCTTTGTTTAGCTACATACAAGATTGGATAAAACTAACTATACTAAGCTATATTACACTAATGAACTAGGAAGTTCTAGTGAAGAACTACATTTTGTGTAGTTTCTTTAGACTCCAAAGTTAAGCAAATAAGTTCTTGAAGGTCTCTATTTATAGATGAATTCAAACTTCAAATGAGTGTCTTGAAATCACCAAAAGTTGTTTCTTGAGGACTATGCTTTCTTGTGCATATTTAGCCAAAATTCTTGCAAAAAAAAAATTGGTCAAAAAGCTTGTGTGAATAGAGTGAAAGTTGACAGGCAAAATCAGGGATCTATGACCCTAGATTCATGTGTTGTACCTCATGGATTAGTTCGTTGTTCCTATGTTTTGTAGATTCTGCACTTTTTGGTCACTCTTCATCTTTGCTTTGTATTTGTACCAACTTCAATTACACATTTTTGGATGATGGAAGCCGAATTAGCTCTCGTACAAAACATGAAAGTTGTAGATCTTTGAGTTACTTTTCAATTCATCAAGAATTATCTCATTTGGATGTCTGTATCTATTAAATGACCAAAATACCCCTAACTTGTCAATTCCCTATTTCAGCTTTTGACAGCAAAAATGCCTGAAGGATTTTTGACTTTGGAAAGCTCATGCTTTTGATTTTGATATCTACATAAGAAATATAGCTCTATGTCTTAGTTTCAAGATGGTTTGAGAATCATTTCAATCCAATACTTATAACTAAAATTATAGCCAAAATATCAAAAGGTGTCAAAACTTTTCTTCTTTTGCACTTCATTGTATTTCACACTTTGACATTTTTATACTTCATGTTTACTTTAAATCACCTCAAATTATAATCAATCATGCAAATATTTTCTCGATTCTGTTCACTCTATGATTGAATCATTAAATCCTACAAAAATATGAAATTTTAACCACTTTAATCCATAAAAATGCAATTTTTACATTTAAACTACAAAATGCGAACTCCACTAAAAATCTAGTTATTTAGTTATAAAAATAAATACAACACACCAAAACTAAGCTATAAAACACATAAAAAGATGTAAAATAAATACTTGTCAATTATCAATTTCTCTCAAGAAGTTGATAAAGCTCGATAATACCAACAAATCATTACAACAATTTCTCTAAGAAAGCCACTTGTCCTCAATTTGTACATCAATATCTCTGCAATAAAGCAATTCAGGTCCACCAAGTTTCTAAGAGGGTGTATTTTGTTGGTATATTTGTGAATATTTTTCCCTTGATTTTAGCCAAATATTGCATAAATTGATAGATTCTACTTATATTTGGTTAATGGTGCTAATTGTACGAAAATGAGCGAAACGTTATTAAAAGGATAAATTTTCCAGCATGGTAAGAATTAATTTTGTGGTGGCACAATCGGGACCTGTTTTCAAGTCCAAAAGAGTGGGGAATTTACTACGCGCCGGATTTCCTAGTTCGTGTCAATTATGGACAGCTTGTGGTTGAAGATTTGGAAGACTTTAATTATATTTTATTAGTAGTAGTATTGGATTAGGAAACATGAAATATTATCTCTTGTAGTTTCTTTCTTTTATTTAGGAAATATGTTTTATTAGTATTAGTAGGAAACTTAAAAAAAGAAGGAAGCTGGCATCCGGATTGATTAATACTACCAAAGCAAGAAATAATTTCGAGGAGGGTCGTGACTCTTTGCTTTAAAAAGAGAACGAAGGGCCGCTTGGTTTCTCTCTTCTTTCTTGGTTATTTTTTGGGGAAAAAACACTTATGCAAATTGCTTCAATGAAGTTGTGCAACATTTTCCAATAATTTGCAACTAGTTTCTCTTTCATAGCTAAGAAATAACAAAGGATTTGATTAATCTACATCTGTGAGATCTAATTATTTTTATCTATTTCTTTTATTCGTTAGTAGTCGTATGTTTTCTGGTTTAATTTCTCACGGGTGTTTTGTTGTTTCAATATCAAGAACCCAATATTTAAATCAACTTGCCGAACTAATGCCAATTAGGACAGTTAAATTCATAATTGTTTAATTGTTTTAAATTAGTAACGACTACCATGATTGATTTATATTAGGGAGACATATGATCTAATTTAAATAAACTCTAGTAGTGTGTTTATTTATTAGAACAGGGCTTTTTAAGTTTCTAATGCAATCAAGAAATTAAATTCTATGAACTTACCTAAGGTTATTTCTTGGTTAGGAAAGTACTCAACGGGCGTACGTTAACTATCGAAAAGGTAAAGAAAAATTGATTGTCATCACCTGTTAGGCACCTATAACTTATTTATTAACAAATAGATGAAATAATTATTGCATCAATGATCAATTGTATGAACCATTTCCGAAGTTATATTCTTAGCTAAGACTTGTTTATTCTTGATTCAAATTTAATTTGCTTCCATTTAATTGTTTCTATTTTTGTTGAGTATTTATTTTAATTTTAATTTTAATCATTCACAACCTTCTTTTAGTTCTTACTTGGAAAGAAACAGATTTCCCCATTCCCTATGGAGACTACCCTACTCACCACTACAAGCAAATTTTCATTTTTCTTGAGTAGGTTTTTGTTATTGCACAGACTCGACATCTATCAATTTCAAAGTTGAAAATGATAATAAACTGAAAGGAAAAGGGCTTCAAAGTTTCAAAGTTGAAAATGATAATAAACTGAAAGGACAAGGGAAAAGGGCTTAGTTGTTCCTAAAGGTGAAAAAATGTAAAACAAGCAACCTCTTCAGAGAAACGACTTCATAGTTTTTTCTTATATGAACAGCATAGTTTGTAAGGGTGCCTTGGGCATATGCCCTGCATACAGTTCTTACTGCCGTAGCACTTAGTAGATTTTTGAGAGACCCATTTTGTTTTTAAGAGCTTCAAAGTAGTCGCATTGAGATATGCCAACTTTTGCAGATTTTTCTAGATTCATTTGGTACTAAAATAAGTTAGTTAATTACTGAATGTTGTTGTACACTTAAATAGCGGGTTGATGGATGAACAGCATAAGGTTATTTTCCGTGTTAGTAAATGGGGAGCCGGCTGGATTCTTCAAGTCAACGAGAGGGATCAGACAAGGGGATCCAATCTCTCCAGGACTCTTTGTACTAGTTGCAGAATTTTTTGGCAAGGGGCTCTATTCCTTGTTTCAGCAAGGTAGACACAGGTTTTTTCAAGCTGGCGGAATTAAGATTCCATATCTGGCATTCACCGATGATGTCATTATTTTTACCAGGCTTGCGCGGGAGACATTAGAAGCGGTTAGTGACTTCTTCAAACACTACCAACAGTATTCAGGACAGAAGATCAATGTGGCAAAGAGTGGTTTTGTGTGCTCTTCTGGGGTGTCGGAGGCGCAGGTAGAGCTGGTGTCTAGCATTCTAGGGTTTCAGAGGCAATTCTTCCCGCTGGTCTATCTTGGTGTCCCCATTTCCCGAGGCCGATGTTCCTCTATTGCCTTCGATGGGATTCTTGCAAAAGTGAGGGCACGGATATGCCACTAGAGCGGGAAGTTGCTGTCCATGGGGGGAAAATTAATTCTTATAAAACATCTATTCGATGCCGCTCTATCTTTTACAGGTGGTTAAACCCCCCAAGGCAGTTTTAGTTGCCCTGGGAAGACTATTCAACTCCTTCTTATGGGATAAATCCAGGGACGATAAACGTATGCATTGGGCGTCCTGGGAGAAGTTGTGTTTTCCCATAGAGGAAGGTGGGTTGGGGGTTAGGCTGCTGGATGACATGGTCAAAGCCTTCTCTTATAAGCTGTGGTGGAGGTTACGCCAAAGGGGATCCCTATGGTCGGATTTTATGTTCTCTAAGTATATAGGGGACCAACACCCATTGCAGGCGGAGCTAGCAAGGCTGACTGGTACATGGAAGCGATTAATCGGTATACGGGAGGTGGCGGAGGCGCAGATTTCATGGAGTCTGGGACCGGGAATGGTAGATTTCTGATTAGAAACTTGGTGCGAGCTGGGCCCCTTAAGTGTATTGGTTCCGGCGGAGAGCGACAAACCTCACTTTTTGGTGGCGGAGTTCCTTGGAAGGGAAGGATGGAACAGGGACAGACTTCTCCACTGGCTCCTGGCCAATCTGGTGGATTTGATCGTGGAGATTCCATTCGACCTTGATGGGCAGGATCAAATCTTGTGGGCGAAGTCGGCGACAGGGCAGTTTTCCTTAACTTCGGCTTGGGAGCTGTGCCGACAATGTCGCGGTGGCTTTTCAATCACTAAGATGGTTTGGAATAAGGGTACACCGTTGAAAATTTCACTATTTGCTTGGAGGCTACTAAACAACTTTGTGTCCTTGGACTGGAGATGCGACGAAGAGGGATGTCCTTGGTATCCAGGTGCTCCTGCTGTCTAGAGGAGGCGGAATCATTGCCATATCTTTTCGTTAATGGGCCAATAGCGAGAGAGGTTTGGGGACATTTTGCCAGTATGTTTGGCATTCTTCATTGGCCTCCTGATGATATTCAGCTTCTGTGGAGGAAGTGGGCTACGTCGCTGACCCACATCCCTGCTCATCATATTCGGTGTGTCCTGCTGTTAATGGTTACATGGTTCATATGGCGGGGACGAAATAAGGCAAGGTTCGAAGGGCAGGACTTTTCGGCTCAGGGGGTCATCGTTGAGGTAAGCAACTTCTTGCACGACTTGGGACGAGCAAATATGCTGGATAAGGCACAATTTCATGGCGATCGGGATTGTGAGTGGGCACGGTTACTATCGGGTATGGCCCGTAAACGGCGACCAGTGGTGGTAACTTGGAAAACGCCCCCGCCCCTGCGGTACAAACTGAACACGGATGCTAGTGTGGTCAACGGGAAGGCTAGTGGAGGAGGAGTGCTACAGGACTCACATGGTAGAGTCATCTTTGCATTCTATAAGGAGTTTGGGGAAAAAGACATACTGCAGGCTGAGGCTTTGGCCGTATTAGAGGGGCTCCTATTGTGTGTGGCAAAGGGGATACGAGGGATTCTAGTGGAGGTGGACTCGGCGGTACTTGTGTCCTTAGTCAAATCATCGGCGCTGGGAGGTTGGTTGTATTGCAATGTGCTAAGGCGGATTCGTCGCCTGTTGGATCAGGTAGCTATGTCGTTTACGCATATATTCCGAGAGGCAAATGTGGTTGCGGATAGGTTAGCTGCTTTGCAGGGATGTCCGAGTAAGGTTTTTGATTCTCCTCAGCTGCTACTTAGGGAGGTTCGGGGCTATATTGCTATGGATGCCGCCCAAGTCCCGTCTTGTTGACTAGTGCTTGAGTAAGGGGTAGCATTCTCCAAATCTCTTGTAACTGCTTTGTCTACACTTGGAATAAATAAAAATCCTCATTCAAAAAAAAAACATAAGGTTATTTTCAACCTTCAATACAAGTCTTTTTAATTCAATTTTTTTTATAATGCTAAGTAAAGTATTGTTTCTTAATTTATACCCTAAAAACCAACAAAGTGATATTAAGAGCCTATGTTTTAAGGGTCTATGCTACTTTTTGAGAGTGAGTGCATTCGGTGCATTCAGTGGGGATCTTTTATTAGTTCAGTGTTGTAACGACCCCACCTCCCCCTAAGGCGAACCAGAGGGTTCGGCAGACCGCCTGCCCAGCTCTCGCCGGGACTCACTTACTTACTACATTCCTCAAGTAAATTACAAGGTACAACTCGAATAGTACATCCAATTCTCCAAAATTACATATCATAAGCGAAGCGGAAACTAGTTCTAAGCGTAGAATGTAGATATACATCCGATTCAATTTCAAATAATTATACTAGCCCAAAGGTACATAAACCAAAACCAAATCTAAACTATACAAGATGTACACCATCCAGCCATACAGAGATCCAAATACAAGTTCTTCCTTTACTTCGATCCCTGTGGAGAGAAGAAGATAATAGGGGGTGAGCTAGAAGCTCAGCGAGTGACCGGTAAAATCAACAGCCAAGTATATTTCACTATAAAACATTGATATGATGTCATGGTACAGTAATCAAATGTTCATTTATTGCTCATGTGAGCCAGTGAAGTTCTTGTACTTAAATATCCAACGCTCGTTTAGATCAGGTAACCGTGAAACAGAAGTAAGGAGCCATCGTGCTCCAAAGAATGTATAAACAGTAGTGGAGACATTGGTTCTAAGCGCAAGACTTTCTAGGAACTCATTGGAGCCAAATTATGTCATGGCACACACACAAACACAATGATATGCAATTGTGCAATCAATGCAAGAATCATTTCAAAAGTAACCTTTGAGAAGTAGTGGAGGGATCACTCACCAACTACAGCGTAGGAACTATCCATCATATCTCATTGCCATGCTCAAGTCCAAGCCCTAAAGTACAATGACCATGTCAAGCAAAAGAAAATCTAAAACCAGCAAGTTCCTATCACCTTTTTAGCATTTTAATCACAAGTAAAGTTACACTTATCCACTTGAAACGAACCTTATGGCGTTACAAAGCTAAGACATTCCCAACATTTCCTATGCAGACCTCCAAAGCCAAATCATACATTTTCAGGGTCAAAACCCGAATTCTTAGAGGAAAGTAAAAACTGTCCGTGAAACAGGGCTTAAGGCCAGTCAAGGGTATCTCGGTCAATCTGAAAATTTTGCAGGTAACTAGCTAACTCATGTATCTACAAGTTCCATGTTTTGAGCAAGGGCCGATTCAGTCTCTTTCAAGGTCAAACATACGGTGTAAAAATTGGACAGATTATATGCACACATAAGTGAAACAGCTATACAGTAGCAATTTATAACTTAAACGATCGAATACAGTCGAAATCGGCCGAAACGGCTAGAATGGTAACAAAATAACAAAAATAATCCTAAACGGTCCAACATGGCTAAAACGGTTGAGAAATGTACGTGCGTGTGCGCGGAAATGCAAATGGTACAACTTGGGTTACACGATTTTTGACCATAACTGGAGCCATAGTCAATTGCTTCTTAAACTCTTGGACACTACCTGGACATGTCATTTGAGTCGACAGTACAAGGAAAAAGAGTTTACATTGGTCATTATGTTTCTTTTTTTTCCCCAAGGGTACAAGTTCGGCCGAGTCCTAACGTATAACCCTCGATAACAAAGACGTAACGGTTCTCGCTAGTTCAAGTGATAATCACTTAACCTTTACTGAAGTTGCAAGTATAGTTTCATAGTCCTCGAGTATAAATTCGGGCAGCATGCCCTTTGTGTTTACCTATTTTTCCAGCCGTTTAGGCTTCATTATTTTTCCTCAGTCACAACCCAAAGTCACACATATCATAATTCAAGTCAAAAGCCATTCCATAGGCTCATAATATCATAAGAATAAGAATCACAATAATAACAAGTGCAGAAATACAATCTAGCACAAGACAGATTTGACGTGTGGATGCGGAAATAACATATCCGAGGCTACTCTTATCGGATTAAAGCGCAACCTATGCCGTTTCGAAGCTAAGACACAGGGCTACAATGTTCATGAAGGTCACTTAGTCCAGTTCCTAATGTAACTTAGTCAAATCCTCAAATTACAGAACCCAAATCCAATTCATCGGCTATTTAACCACATTGTACTGTAATGGTCATATCTCAGGTTACAAAAGTCCGATTAAGGTGTTCTTAGAGCATTTGAAAGATACGTCAGAATACTAAAACTTTCATGTTTTGAAAAAAAGCTAAATCAGTACGGATCCTAGTGAATAAACGTGATAAACTGGACAAACTGACCAAACGGACTGCTGGGGAAAAACTTAAAACAGTAAGGGTATTTTGGACTTTTCATGACTTACGTTGCTCTGATTGAGCTGAAATTTTGTAGACACCTATAAAATACCATTCTCTACAACTTTCATTCTTTGACCTAAGGCCAATTCGGCCTCTAACATGAGGTTACAAAACCGGACAGAATGGAATAACAATTTTCCAGAAATCTGGAATTTTCAGTTTTTTATGCAACCTTCCTCAATTTCTTACTTCAATCACTACCAAAACCCCTTATACAACCTTAATTACAACATATAAGCATCATACATTAAATTAACAGCAAGCCCACAAACCCTAGTTCATCATATCAAAAGGGGAAAACTTCCAAAACATGATAGTATCCATGATTCCACCACAAATTGAGTTACTAAGCTTAATTTAAACAAGATTAAAAGTAAAAATTAGAAAGATCATCTTTCTTACCTTGATTAGAGTTCACCAAGTATATTCCTAGCTTCCCTTTCCAAAATCTCACCAACAATCACTAACTAATCACTCAATGGTAAGATTAATTGGTTTATTTCTTTTGATTTCTCACTTTGTAGCTTGATTCAAGAAGAAATGGAGAGTTTTTCCCTTGGTGTTTCCTCCCTTCTCTCTCTCGGCTAAGCAGCAGCAATAATGGGTAGAAGATGCAAAAATTGGGGTTAAATAGAAAGTCCTTGTCTTTGGTCAAGAAGCTCTAAGGTGGCGACACTTGTGGTGGTGTCGCCACCACCACCTTCCATTTTTCTCTTTCTTTTCCTTGCATTTCTAGCCTTAGAATTCGGTCAAAGCAGCTGCCATTTGAGAAGATATTTTGCTCACAAGTCAATAAGCTTGTATGGTAAGAAAAAATGGTGGTCAAGTGGTGCGTTTAATCGGTAGTGCGCGGGACCCGCCGGTTCACGCCGTTTTTCTTAAAAACTCACGTACTAGGGTTTTTACTTCCCATTCACTAACCTTATATCATTGCTACTAGTCACATATTATTTCTCACTTAAAAGTCACTTTTAATCTCCAAATTAAATCCTTACTCTGTACCGAAAATTCATCGGGCGAAAAATCGCGAAAACCCTAATTTTGCTCCAATCTTGAAACCAAAAGTGAAACCCTACTTTCTAGGTTTATTGGCACTTATTGTGGGGCGATTGAGTAGTAGGGCCATTATAAAGTGGTATTTGTCAAAGAAAAGGGAATTTTAAAGAAAAATATAAGGAATTTGCACGGCTTCTAGCCGGATTCTCCACAAAACACTATTCACCAGAAATTTTTCCCTTTTCTTCTGCCTCGGGGTGTCACAAGTGTTATTTTTTTAGAGAGTCCATTTGGTAAGGGTCTTTTATTAGTTCAAAATCGTGATAGGAAAGAATTTTTTTGTGAAATGTTTCAACTTTTAGTGGTGAAACTTGCCAAATTTGGGCAATTAAATTTCGGACTTATTTTGCAGTCAATGATTTATGAGATATGGTAGAGATAAATTTTGTTCTACCATTATTTGAAAAATTGATGGATACACAATTAGAAATCACAGAGTTGCAGTTAAACAAAGATCCAACACCACCGTTCACGTTCATTTTTCAATGCTATTTTCACAAGGATAATGGCTTATGATTTTATTGAGAATAAACTATTCTCAATTAAAATGAAAAGAAATGATTTACTATGAATTGGTCGGATTTTGACAATTATAAAATGAAACATCATGAAATCAAGAATTTAAATCTTGAAAGAATTCAGAAGGAGATTATGGATAAGTCAGGAGGTATCAAATTTATTCCTGATGTTTATCAAGAGTATAATTTTGCTATTTTTGGATATATAGATTTTGATAATGATGACAAAATTTATAAAGAACTATGCAGAATTTCATATTTTATGCATAGGTTTAAATATTATAGAAGAGTGTTCCACTTCGAACCTATGGGAAGTGTTTCACTTTGAATCTATGGGAAGGTTATTTGGATACATCAAAATAATCATCTTTATTTCAGGTTGGCGCAAGAAATCAAAAGAAGTGATTTGTTCCAAGACTAATCTTTAACTTGCATAAAAAGCCAAAAGAAGAAGTTCATTGCAAGGCTAATCATTAGTTGCAGAGATTCTTACAAAAGTCTTGTCCAAAACAAAGTCTAAAGATTTGAGCAGGCAATTCAATGATATCTGTAGCAAAAGTAGCAAGGAGGAGTGTTGAAAATACCAACTTTTGCAAATTTTTCTAGATTCATTTGGTACTAGAATAAGTTACTTAATTGTTGAATAAATGTAGTTAATTGGTGAATAAATGTTGTTGTTAGGATATTTCTTAACAGAAAATCATGGGAGTAGTGATGGAGATTTGTTAGCTAGAAATTATATCAGTTTATTTCATGTAAACATTACAAATGGTAAGCTCATAAATGAAAAATATAAGGTTATTTTCCAACCTTCAATATGAGTTTTTTTGCAACACTTACTAAGGTGTTGTTTTGTAGTCTATACCCTGAAAATCAATAAGCCTTTTGACCAAAACCTGGAACAAAATATTGAATTCCAGAAATACCATCAACTTCATCACCCAAGAAGCATCCTGTGCAACAGCGGGTTTAGGTAATTACAAGTTCAAAAAACAAAAAGAGGATGAAGCATTGCATGTCAAAGAACAAATCTTCATGCTTTGGGCTGAGAAATAGAACAATTAGATAGTTGAGTCTCCCAGAAATAACATTTTCCATGATCAAGTAATGACCGGCATATCCTCGATCACCGAAGTACTGTTTGTGGAGGAGACTCAACTCATGATAATACAACGGCGGATGTAGAGCTACAATATGCAGAGTTAGCACTAGATTCAGAGCAAAAAGCAGATTAATATGTATACACTATCAATTATAGGACAGATTAAAAAAGCATACATACTGCATTTGAAAAAAATGGTTCAGGAATCATTTCAGTGTATAGATTACTGATTGATTAAGAAAAGGGGTTCGGAATTAGTTATATTTGAGCTAGTTGAAGGTAAAAATGAGACTCTTGCAGTGCATATATTTCATCCTTAATTGCATTTAAGTACAGAAGCTTATTGCACCCGAAAAAAAAAGGTTATGACTTTGATTTGAAACTTGTTTGAATGATACAATCTGCGCCTATTCCCAGAGTAAGACATGATGTGAGAATCAACCTATAAGAGGCAATATTTAAGATCTAGCAATACGGAACCTATGGAAGAGTAGCATTTACAAGAGAAGAAAAAAAAAAACTCACTCAGACTTGGATCAGACTGCAGATCACAAGTGTATGTGGTTTAGGGTATAAAATGACGATCTATTTTCTTGATATAACAGCTCGGTATCCTCTTGAAACAACTTGTCCAACCAGGGTGGCGACAACATCATCAGCTTCATGTCCCTCAATTTTCAAAATCTGCATATCATGTCTAACAGAACCTAAGTATTCTGCGCATTTGCAGCAATTTAACAGACCTGAGCCTTGTCAAGATTCTATAAATAGAGGAAATTATAACTGTCTGGAAGTGTAAAAGGTCTAATGATGGGCAACCTAACAATATTGCAGAACTCATTATATTTAGCTGTCAATGTGGCTGAATAGATAGGTCTCAGAAGTTCACGAGTTGGAAGGACTTATTTTTAAGGTACAGCATATTTTGCAAAATCATCTGATGAAAATAGGAATGTGGTGGAAATATGAAATCCAGACAGGAAAAAAATGTAAATGTTGGCAGGTGACTGAAACATCAGTTAACCAACTTCGAAGTTGCATTTCGTTGGCATACAATATTGTAGTAGGATGGATGGGATGGCCATAGTTGGTGGTTTTCTAGAAAAGATTGTGAAGAATACAATCTTCGTATCATGAGAAATGCAAATAATCATGGTTCAGGATACATGATCATTATGTATCTGGGGATTTTTAATTAGCAAATGTGATACATGGTAGGACATATTCTAATGTTACAGATGCTGTCTATTAGCCAAGACCACAGGAAGGCATCTAATTCTGTTCCACTCTTTGACTTAGAAAAGCACTAGACTGGAGCAGAAAGCCAAAATGGAATCCCTGAGTGGACTGTAGTATTCTCTGATCTTCCATTTCATTCCTAAGTATGCAAGGAGTTTGGGATGATCATTTTCTTTCAGGAAAAATCTTTTGAGTTTCAAGTTTGCCATCGGTATTTTAAAAGTTCTATTTTTCTATAAACACGAGGATCATCCTTTTCTTAAATAAATCTATAATATTTAGGTTCGGATTACTGAATCTGCGTATCGAAAAAAATATTAATAAGCTGAAAGAGACAATCAAAATTTAGGTACAAAACCTTCACGTTAGGTTAATGGTTTGATGAATACTGTCTCGCATTGCTGCTTGAGTTTTAGATGAGTCAATTGTTCAACAATGCACATTCCTCAAAAGCTGAAAACACATATGCTTTTTCTGAAAGCGACTAAAAATTCAGATATTTAAATTCAAGGAGTCTGAAAGAATCAAAAGACTAACTGACAGGCACATTGCAACCATGAAGAACATCCAAGACAAGCTTATGTGATCTCCCAATATTATACGTCGGAAATCATCCTAATGAAGAAAATGCTGTCAAAATTTCCTTCTATTTGCTTTATACAAAGACAACATCTGTTTACAGTACTCATTTCCTCTTTCTCCGTCCACAACCTGCAAAGTAATAATTTCATTCAAGGATCAGAGACGAGTCAATGTTCACAGCAAATTTTTTATTCTCAAAAGCTAGAATCAAAATTTCAGGGAGGTAAATCACATGAAATTTTACAGAGAATCTCAACCTCCACCTCCACTCTCCAGAGATGCAAAAAACGTTCAATGCAACACAGAGTATAACCCTGAATGCCGTCAAAATGCTTAAATCGTCAAAGGCTAAAAAATTTTGATTATGTAATTGTCTTTTCAAAACTGAAAAAAAGACAGAATTTAGTTTACACCAAACAAGAGTTACTCTTTGGGGGATACTCTCACTATTTCGCGAATACCGGATGTAAATTGAAAGGGACAATATACAGTTGAGCCTAAATGTTTTTAATATGCACACGCATTGAGTGTGCAGTAACTACTAAACTAAAGATTAACCGAACACATAAAATTAGGAAGCCTATCCTTAATAGAACCCTATCACCTATTCAAACTCAAGAATCAGTTAGCTGATAATCATCATTATACAATCATCATTCGATACCCAGTGAAAAAAGATAGAGAAAACCAAAAAATCAACTAATCAAGATACATTTGAAAGGAATCTTGAACATATCAACAACCTTTCCAAGAAATATACCATTTGGATAGGAATATCGTGAATATTCTCCTACATGCTTGCTAGAGATAGTGTATAAATTCAAACAAAAAAGTGAAGCAAGAAACGAAAACTCTTCCTATTTGTCCAGTCATTCTTACTTTTTCGTGATCTTAACAATTAAAATTGCCAAGGTCACTTCTCTAGTACTTCAAACCAAGGTAAGATGAAACAGTGAGTCATGATGGAAAAATATGTTCTTCATTTATTTCATTGACTAGTAGTAGAATTATCGCTCTGATGAAATTGAGTTTTACGTATTACTATGAGTTATGATTTACTTAGCAGTTTTTTCACTATGATTCTTATTCACTAATCAAGAAACATTCATGAAATGGTTTACAGAAAGCTAGCTATCTATGCACACCATGTGGTTCCTTACGATCTTCTTTGTGCTACTGCAAATTGTTGAGTTTTCAAATGGAGGTGTGACGAGTAACTATGTGAGAAAACCTGAACCATCAGTGGATATGCCGCTTGACCTATTTCCTCCACCTGCTGGACACAATGCACCCGAGCAGGTAAACCATTAGCCGTCTCCATTTAAAATTATTCCTTAATTGGCCCACAACTAAGTCGAACTTAATTTTTGAGATTTTGGTCAAAAAATTACTTGTTTATTATCTAAGCATAGATTTTGGCATAATATTTGTGATTATTGCTATAGCTTAACACTTGTATTTACATCCTTTTTACTGTTGTTCTTTTCTAACTGAAATGTGTCTTTTGGGTAATCTAGGTTCATATAACTCAAGGAGATCTTGAAGGAAGAAGTATGATCATCTCATGGGTGACACCTTTAGAACATCATGGCTCCGTGATTTATTGGGAAGCAGAGGGCACCGATCCAACCAAGCACAAAGTTCACTCAAGAAGCACTGCTTATAAATATTATAATTACACTTCTGGGCACATCCACCATGCCACCATAAAAGGATTGAAGGTGTGCTTTTTTCTATTCTCGGTGTTTAATTAGACGCTACAATTCAATTAGTTAAAATCTAGGACAAGGAAGAAAATTATATCTGCTCAATACTATACTCTTTCTTTTCTTTTCTTTTTTTTTAAATCAAGTTCAATATTGTGACGCCCCGAAAAAAAAAGAGTTTGAGAACCCGTAAAAACCCTAATCTTTTCCGAGGGTTTTATTTCCTTTAATAGCATGTTTTCTGCATTTCCTGGCTTAGGAAATTTTCCTGAGGAATTTTTATGAGTAATTATAGTTTTTAGATGATTTTTCTAGCCTTGGAGAGTTTTTGGAAAATTAAGAGTATATAATGGACGTGGGACCCACTAGTGCGAAAAGTTTGGAAAAATTCGGCCAATAAGGTTAAGTTTCGGATACTGTGTAAACTTTATCGGGTATTAAGAGATAAGTAGAGAGTGGGATTTGATTGATGTGAGAGGAAAAGAAGTGATAAGATTGCATTAATGAGGTGACAAGTGTCACCCTCTTATTGGTTTTACTTTAAGATTTACTATTCCAATTTTTGACTTTTTTTGACAAAAGGTTAAATATCTTAAAAATTGCCCAAAAATCACCATTTTTCACTCTTGGATGGCCGGCCCTCTTAGCTCAAGAAGGAAGAAAGCTTCTTCAATTTTCAAGCTCCCAATTAGCTCAAATCAACCAAAACAATTGCCTAAATTAGATTCTACTCCATAAAATCCTTTCATTTGGTACTAGTGAGTGTTGTGGTGAAGTTTGTTTGAAGAGCTAAGGTGTCCAACATCTTCCTTTCTCTTGTTTCCTAGGTAAGTGATGGTTGAACATCCTACTACACCTATTGATGCTTAAGATATGATTAGTAGTGATTAAAGTGCTGAAATTTCTGGTTTTATCTTGGTTTGAAGTGATTTGGTGAAGTTTTGATTTTATTGATGATTTTTCTGGTTTAATTGGATTATGGTGTTGTGGTTGTTTATGATAATTGATAATGAGGGGTTATGACTCTAGTGGATGGAAATGATTGATATTTGCAACCAATTTTGGATTTGGAATAAATTTTGGAAAGTTAGGGTTCATGAAGCTACATTCTGCCCGAATTTATTGCACCATGTTAGAGGCCGATTTGGCCTTGGCTTAAAACATGAAAGTTGTAGGTATTGATGTGTTTGAAGTGCCTATAAAATTTCAGGTCATTTGGACTGGTGTAGAGTGAGATATGTCGATTTTACTGTTTCTGTTCTGGGTTGATCAGAATGCGAAAACTGCACTTGTAATTGGCCATTTTGACTGGAATTGGTTTGGATTTTGAAGTTGGTGTCTTCTGATGAAATGTAGCTGGATGTCTTAGCTAACATATGCCTTTGGAATTTCGGCATTTGGACCTGTATAGACTGAGTTGTGTTCATTACAGCATAGTGGGATTTGTGAACCTGTTTTAGTGGTTCTGGTTTGGTATTTTTGGCATATTTGACCTAGTTGTGCTCGAAACTGGGTTGAGTGACCTTCTGTAATATTGAAGCCCTATCTCTTAGCTTCGAAACGGTGTATCTTACACCCCCATCCGATAATCATAGTGAAATTGACACCATTACCGCAAAATGACGTCAAAACTATTTTTCTGGTTTTGAGCTTAACCTTCATTTCCGGACTTTTTCCCTAGCTTGACTTGTCTTTGTACTTCTTGAAGCTTGCTGAATGGATATTAGATGAACTTATTTGTGTGACTTTGGGACTGGCTGAAGAAATAATGAAGCCATGATGGCTGGGAAAGTAATCAAATTTAGGGGAAGTGCTATCCGAAGTTTTAAGGGACTTGTTTGCATTGGGTTTGTGATCTAAGACTTGGATTTGAGCAAGGCAATGTTATATGATGGATGGTTTCTGAGCCGTGGAGGTGAGTGACCCCAAACTATTGTTAAAGCTTTTTATGAACCGTTTCTTGCACTATTTACTTGATTGCATATCATGAGTGCTTGCATGTGGCCCATGACATGTTTTGGCTTAAATGAGTGCTTGGAATTCGTGTGCTGAACACCAACATCTCCACCTCTGTGTACTGTTCATCTGGAGCAAATGGCTCCCCACTGACTGTTTACTGTTAAATGTTTGTTTGGAGCGTTGGGTGTTTAAGTACAACGATTTCGCTGGCTCACGAGAGCAATAAGTGTACATTTGATCTTGAAATCATGACATCACTGAAATGAACGACTGTGAAACTGAATTGATTACTGATTTTAATGGTTACTCGCTGAGCTTCTAGCTCACCCCAAAAATGTTTTATTTCCCCCCCCCACAGGGCTCAAGGGGAAGGAAAGCTTGGAGTGCTTATTCACGTGACTGGATGGCTTATATCGTGTACAGTTTAAGTTTGGATCTATTTTATGTACGAGTTGGTCTTGTATAAATATTTGAAATTGATATGGATGTAAGTATACGTTCCACGATTGGAATCAGTTTTCCGCTGCATTTGTAATATGTAATCATTGGAGAATTTGATGTAATTTTGAGATTTATATGGTAATTGGGTTGAGGACTGTAGTGAGCGACTGAGTCCCGGCGAGAGCTGGGCAGGCGGCCCGCCGAACCCTCTGGTTCGCCTTAGGGGGAGGTGGGGCCGTCACAAATATGGTTTGTGATTTTTATCAATATGTACTCTAAGATCCAAATCAATAAGTAAAATTAAAAATTCTTTGTATTATAGATTTTCATTATATATTTATCGTGAATGTTTTCTTGGATACGATATCTTGGAGTGTTCTTTTGGAAAAGTAACAAACTAAATTTGTAACTTTTTGTTTAAATTTGGATTTCATAATTTTCTTCTCAGCTTCAGATTCATGTGAAAATAACACTAATTCCATTTTCTGTTCCTTTGTACAGCATGATACAAAGTACATATATCAACTTGGACTGCACTCGGTCGTTAGGAGATTCTCCTTCACTACTCCACCCAAAGTAGGACCTGATGTTCCTTATACCTTTGGTGTCATAGGTGAGTTCCTGTGGAAGTGCATCTCTTTGTGCGTGTGTGTGATTTTTCTTTATGTATTATGACAAAATGTGTTTTTTTTTGGTGTGTAGGGGATTTGGGACAAACAGTTGACTCAAATCAAACTTTAGAGCATTATATTGCAAACCCAAAAGGCCAAGCTATGTTGATGGTTGGTGATCTTTCATATGCTGATGACCATCCTTTGCATGATAACAGAAGGTGGGATACATGGGGTCGTTTTGTTGAGAAGAGTACAGCATACCAACCATGGATTTGGACTGCAGGGAATCATGAAATTGACTATGCCCCTGAAATTGTAAGACCTTTCTGCACAGTTTTTTTTTTTTTTTGGAGGGGGGGGGGGTGCCCTTCAAGATAATATCATGATCTTGAGCAAAGGCCCCTAAGAAATGTCACTGAGCGATATTAGATTCTCTTACATATTGTGTTTATTCAGCTTCAAAACTTAATATGCTGATTTGTACATGTTCTTCTTCCTTTTAGGGTGAAACCACTCCTTTCAAGCCATATTTGCATAGATATGAATTACCATACAAAGCATCCAAGAGTTCATCTCCCCTTTGGTACTCCATCAAACGAGCATCAACTTACATAATTGTCCTTTCTTCTTATTCTGCCTATGGTAAGTATACTTTCTCAATATACAAACTGCCCAAAAAAAAAAAAAACTTATGGTAAGTATACTTGTTATTCTGGATGGGTGACACATATACCAAAAAAATTAGAAAAATTAAATTTGAATATTGATTATGTGTCACTTATCAAAACTCGCTTGTGTAAAAAAAAAAGGAAAAAACTCATAATGTCAACGTTGGAAAAATTACTAGTTATACAAGACCATAGGTGATTTTTACCAATAATTTAGTCACTTTATTTTCCTTCCTTAACGTACCCAATTGGCTTCCTCATATATTGTCACCATATTGAGAAGTAAAGTTCACTGTAACAAGAAAAAGGACTGAGGTTTGTCATTGGTTTTAACTAGCTAAATACACTCCACAATACGATTGGCTTCAGAAGGAGTTCCCAAAGGTTAACAGGAAAGAGACTCCGTGGCTGATTGTTCTGCTTCATTCTCCATGGTATAACAGCAACAACTACCATTACATGGAAGGAGAAAGCATGAGAGTAATGTTCGAATCCTGGTTTGTGGAAAACAAGGTTGACATCGTGTTTGCAGGACATGTTCACTGTTATGAACGCTCGGTAAGTAGGAGCTTCCAATTTTGAATGATTAATCCGTCGATCATTGTATTTTTACAAGAAAATCAGTCCATTTTTTTATCTACTCCATAAGTTAAATTGCTAAAACTGAAGTTTAAAGAAACTGTGCATCAAGGATATACACTAAATGCCAAATATGTTAACAGCTATATCAGTTTTTAGATTCCTGGTAATTTAGTAGAAATCTTGTTCTGTCAAATGCCAACTCAACTGAGCAATTCAGAAGTTTGTCTAAAAGTACCAAGATTTTTTTATTTTCGAATTCTCTCGATCTACTGTTTTTCTGTTAACTGCTCTCTAATCCATACTAATTATACGACTAGCACTTATTGAAGTGTATAGTTGTAATATCAATGTTTTGTAATGTGTTTCTATTAATCCATACTTGCGGGACTAACACTTTGGATTAATTGTAATGTTATTAAAAAATAAAAAGAGTAGCAAGTCAAACATAGTCAATATCCCTCTGTAATGAGGCAAACCCCCCTCCAAAATAAAAATAATTAATTAATTAATAAAATAAAAGAAGGTCAAAATGCAGATTTTGACAATAAGTGACTTTTCTTTTTTGTTGTTGGTCATGCACAACAGGAGCGAATATCAAATGTGAGGTACAACATTACCGATGGATTGAGCACTCCTATTAAGGATGCTTCTGCTCCGGTCTACATAACCACTGGGGATGGTGGTAATATTGAAGGCATTGCTAACAAGTAAGAGGATCTTTTCAGGCTTTCTAATTTTTTTCATCTTTCTAACAAAATTCCACCCTTTGAATGCATTCATTACCATTCTGACTGAGTGTTTTCGTTTGATTATTTCACCTGATTTGGGACTGATTAAAAAAGAAAAAAGAAAAAAAAACTCAGTTTTTTAATAAGTTAAAGCTTAAATCGATCCAAGAGAAATTTCATTTGATTCCAATTAATCAGTTTTTTTCACAAAGTCTGTCGCAACCCATATCGGTATTGTCATAAATACTTATTGTTTCACACTTTGGTTGGTGCAGTTTCATAGATCCACAGCCAAGTTACTCAGCATATCGTGAAGCAAGTTTTGGGCATGCAATTCTTGAAATAAAGAATCGAACTCATGCATACTACACTTGGCATCGAAACCAAGATAATATGCCAGTTGCAGCTGATTCTATGTGGTTCTATAACAGATACTGGTACCCAGAAGAAGAGCAAAGCCCCCATATACTTAATTGAATTAAGGGTCCTAGTTTCTTGAGTTTGGTCCTCTAATCAGTTTTACTCCATTTACTCTCTTTTTCTTTTACTATTCATCTAGTTCTAGCTTTTGAGAACTTTTTCTTCTTTCTTTTTACTCTCTTTTTCTTTTACTATCTATCTAGCTCTAGCTTTTGAGAACTCATTCTTTTTCTTTTGACAATTTTGCGTTAGCGATGACTAGGGTTGTAAGTTGTATCTTCTTGCCCAATCTCAATAAAGTTTAGAATAATATTTGGTATTTGTGTTGGAAATGAATTAATGCATACATGATGGTATTCCATGGAGAAATAAATTAATACATAATTGCATTAAATTATAAATCTTGTTTACACACGTCACAAATAAGAATAAGCAAAAGGGATAATTTCATAAACCTCCCTTGACGTTTCAAACTGTGACGACCCCACCTCCCCCTAGAGCGTACCTAAGGGTTTGGCAGATCGTCTGCCCAACTCTCGCCAGGACGCACTCACGTACCATGTAATTTACAAAATAATAACTTTAACAATAACAGTAATAACAATTTCAACCTTAGATATATACAATCGTGGGTATCAAATGCCCATACAATCTCTAAATATAGCCAAGGAGTCAAACTTATAAAATAAAACCAAACAAACCCGCTAAAGAGCTAAGAAGTGCTCACGCGAGCAACTAACAAAACTTAGACAAAGACTATGTCTTCTCCAACTTCCACTCTCACGTTCTCACCCCTGTAAGGAAAACAAATTAATGGAATGAGTTTTCGCCTAGTGAGGTTCCAGGAAAACATGCAAGTAAACTAGCAGGCATGATATAATTCACATAATTTCAAGAAGCAGGTCATGTCCAGATGGATCATAACATAATATGCAGTAAAGCAAGTAATCAGATAGATCATGCAATAATGTACAGTAAAGAACACATTTATATCCAAGGATATAGTCTGCTTTCAGAAGCAGGTTTCACAGCAGCTTGTCTGGGATCCATTGACACTCCGTCAACCATGGAATTATAATGTCTGTAGATCATCACCAAACGCCAATCTCTGTCCACCGATCATCACCCTACCGGGCCCGAATGGCAATCAAGTATTCAAGATTCGTTAATCTCCTCGACCAAACTCTTGCTAATTCGATTCGACCAACTAGCCATGGATTGGTCTTATAGTCCCAAATATTCAAGTATTCATGATCTGAGTTTAAAGCTCCAAGTATTCAAGTAATGATTGGAACCATTAGCTGTCACCTACCGCTCCGTATCAAGCATGTCACGAGTTCAAGTCACAAGTAAATAGGTTAGAAAATTCTTCCTTTACCCAAGGCTGTACAGCTTACTCGACCGCTCTAAAGCTGGTCTCAAGTAAGAGTTCCAATGAAGGGCCCAGTTCAGCCATTACTAGCTTACATTTACGCATATGCATGAGTAATTCAAGACTGTCTAGCTTACTCAACGACTCGGATAAGGGTACCAGCAAAGAGCCCAGCTTAGCCGCTGCAAGGAGACATACAACAGGCCTACAATCATGCACGTGTACATGCAAGTCCACATGCAGCATCATGTAATTCATTTTACAATATTCGAGTGCGATAAAGAATACACTCGCTTATGAAATAACAATTCGGAATCCCTAACAATTTCCAGCAACAAGTCATATTTGATCAAGTAACATGAAACATATAGTTGGAACACTCACCAATTGATCATAATATTTCCACTTCAAATGTGAGGACCTGAAAATTGCTTTAACTTTTCTCCTACTTTTGAAATCTTAATTTATATTTCCCTCCTATTTTACTTTACTTACCTATTTACTAGCCATAAATTGATGGTGATTTTAAAGGTTAAGATTTTTCTCATTTCCTTTTTTCAATTTTGGTGCATGTTAAGTTTCGTAAGAATAATACGGTAGTGTGGCCGATTTGTGAGGTATGCGTATTATATTTGGTAGACGAAAACGGGTGTGGTGCTAGAGGAATTATGTGATTGGAGGTGTTAGCAACTAGTTGGAGAAACCCTAGATATCTTAGAGATTAGAGACAAACAATAGAGGAAACAAAAAGATAGCTTGAACCAACTCGCACCACTTGTCTCCGGTCAAAGCTAGTACTTGACCAAGACTTTTCTTTCTTACTTTCTTCATTCTTTTTCCCTTGATTATTATTTCTTCCTTGTCTTTAAGATGGTGGCTGAAATTGGAAAGAAAAGAAAGAAAGGAAAAGAAAGAAAACAAGAAAAAAATAGACAAGTTGATGGATGCCAAGTGTTGGCACTTAAGGCCAACTTTGACTAAGACTTTCTTACCACTTATCTTCCATTTTCAACCAAGCAAATCACTCCATTTCTGCCGGTAGAGGCTGAGAGAGAGAAGAGAGAAAAGAGAGAACACTTCCTTAAGTTCCATCTTGATTTCCTTGCTTGATTTACGAAGAAACCAAGGATCAACCTTAATCCACTCCATAAAACTTTGAGTTAAGCTTGGAGGAAAGCTTTTGGTGGAGTTACTTGAGAAAGAAAGATGTAGTTTGCTGCTCACCTTGAGGATTGAAGGTATTCTTGGTTGAGAATTACTTTATGTCTTTAATCTTGCATTTGGATGGAGTTATAGATCGATTATAGTAGGTTCTGTAGCTGATTTTGTAGTTTTAGGTTGTGGGCTGTTATTTCCAGCTTTTATTGATTATTTTCAGCTTTTTTGAGTGTTTCCAGCCTTGGTACATTAATTTCAGCTTTGATATGGAATTGTAAACCTGCCATAATGATTTTTCCAGCTTATACATGTGATTTAGGTAGATGACTTGAGGAAACTTTCTGCTTTGAAAGCTTCTTGCTGGTCAAAACTTTTGAGTACTGTTAGCCTTATTTTTTTTTCAATACTTTTGGGGGAATCTTGCTCCACAAACCTTGTTAGACATTAAACTTTGATTGTGAGTTGGATTTGAACAAAAAATGATGAGCTTAAGTGGGAAGGTTAAGTTAAGTGTTGATCAAAATTTTTCCTGCAGGAGATTCTGAGCACTCTTGGGAAATCTGTTATATCTTGGTGTAGAAAAATCTGAATTGAGTTCTGTTTGTTACATTTGAAACTAGACTTATAGCTCTTTTAACGGTGTAAAATTCATGGTTTGTTTCACTTTCTATAAATACCAACAAAATTTCAAAGTGGGCTGAAAATCCAAAACTGTCCTATTTTTGCACTTAGTTGAGTAGTGAATTGAGGCTGAGATTTGACTAATTTATGGACTGAATTTTATGAAGGTGTCTTCCAGAGAGTTGTAGAATTTTGAGTCTATATTCTAACGGTATAATATTTACCATTTTTGGACTTACGAAACTCAAGTTATGACTTCTCAAAGAGCGTTACAAAAACTGGAATTTTTCTGATCAAATGACAAAAAAAACTTGGAAGGATCTTGGAAACGTTTTCTGGTTTTTAAACCTAACTTTCTTGATTACTTGCACTACATTGCATACTTGGATCATGGATTTATTATGTATATGAGTTTTTCAGCTTTCACATTGGACTTTCTAGCTTTGATATAACATAGTAAGCTATGAAATGTGATTTTTTTAACTTGGGTGTAGAAATTTCTAGCTTTCTTTCTAAATTTCAGCCTAGGGTTTAATTTTTCCAACTTGAGTATATGATGGTTATATGCTATGTATATGCTTAAGTTAGTGACCTAAGATAAGAACTCTATGTTACCTATAACTTATAAACTTGATTTGGGGCTAGTTGGTGATGAAATTGTAGCCTTGAAAGTGGGTGGAAATTAGGAAAAAAGCAGGGGAGGCGCTGCTGTCCTTTTTTTGTCTTGTGGTTCAGGCGAGTGAAATTGATATTGAAGCTGCGATTTTAGATCGATTTGGACTTAGTTTGCTTAGGGATGCTTGAGTTCACTTTGGTAGTGACACCTAAGCTGAAATTTTGTTAAAATCCATACATCTTGCATTGTGAAAGTGATGACCATTTTAAACATTATTTTTAGCCGTGTATGTCACATTTTAAACTTAAAAGTTCCGATCATTTTCTTTCCAAAACAAAAACAAGTTTGCATGTATTTTACCTAGGGTTACTAAGCTCATGAAATCTATATATATAAATTCTATTCACATGATCTCCTTGTGATATTCACAAGTGAAGGTTGGATTTGGAAACCCTACTTGATTGTATTTTGTTATTCAACATTTGGTCGCAGATTTAGAATTTGGCCAAGGAGTTAGGCTTGGACCTAATTTTGCTAAACACTAATCGTTGGTGAGTATTCTTTGCATGTTTGTGGTTTAAATGACTATGTGAAATGTTTCTTTGAATGTTAAATGCTTTCTATCGATTGTTAAAAGGATTTTCAATGGCGAGTGCGTACTTTATCACACTCGACCCAAGTGAAAGTGAATTTTCAATGATTGATGTTACTTGTTCATGGATGTAAGACTTTGGCTGAATTCGCCCCTTGCCCTTGGTTGCCAATTGACTCGAGCCAGTAACGGACTCGGTCGGGTGGCTGGTGACCCTGGGACAATATTTTGGTATACTTGAGTATTACCACGAAGTCTGGTGGAGAACTGGCCAGTGAATTCAATGCAAAGAAATCAATGAATGAATGACATGAATACTAAAGGAGTTTTCACTTGCAAATGTTTTCTAATGTCAGAGGAATAAGGAAAATGGTTGGCGAATGAATGAATGAATGGCTCCAAGTGAGCACGTATCCTTTCAATGATTGAATGATTGGTTGCTTATTTCGTGAACGACTGTTTATTACTATGCAAAGTGTGCAAATTGTTAAATGTAATACTTACATGTTTTATCTACCTGATTACTTGTTTGGGAACCTCATGAGCTTTTAGCTCATTCTGTTAGTTTGTTTTCCTTACAGGGGTAGAGCTCGGAGCGAGTAGGCGTGAACTAGTATATATAATCTCTTGTACTTATACTTTTGTAGATGATATGTATTTGGAATCTTTAGAAATGTAATCCTATGTTTTATTTTGGATTGTAATTTAAGTTTGAATTGTTGATTGGAAATAGAGCTTTTATGTTAATTTCAAGGCTTAAAAGGCTATTTCAAGAACGTTAGTGAGTGAGTCTATGACAACCCCACCTTCTCCTAAGGCATACCTTGGAAGTTAGCGGACCGCGTGCCTGGCTCTCGCTAGGGTTCATTAACTAACATTAACTTAAGAGATAACATTTCTCATTAATCATCCAAACATTCGTTCTTAATACTTCTTAGTAAGACAAAAGCTTTGTCCACTACAAATTATAAAAGTAAATCATCCAAATGTTCATTCTTAAGTACATCACCCAAGTACATCACCAACTAGTGTAAAATATAAATCTATCCATTAATGGATACAAAATGCAGGTCTTAACATCAATATATAACATTAGACATTCCAAAACACTCTAACTCTACTTGATCGTCCTTCAAACTTCAACTCCTGTAAGGAAAACAAAGATAAACGGTTGAGCTAAAGCTCAATGAGGTTTTCACTGTATAGTGTGACGCCCTCACTTCTCCCTAAATCGAACCAAAGGGTATCGGTGGGACGCCTGCCTAGCTCTCGCCAGGACTCGATACGAATCCAATTCAAACTTAAGGATAAATAACCAAATAATAAAAGTCGAAGTGAAGAAAAGTGACTTCCTTGATGGAACATTCAAATCTTACATTATAAGTTACCAAAAATACATCAAGTTTCCCCAAAATACAACTACTAAAAGTCAACTATTCCAAGATTCTAACCAAAAGTAATCAAGTCGGCTACTTCAAAATTCTTTCCATTTCGAGCTCCTGTTAAGGAAAACAAACTAATGGGGTAAGCGAACGCTCAGTGAGGCCAAGAAAAACATGCAAACACATAGTTCAAGTAACAATTACACTTATACAAGAATTAAAGCTATAAAGTTCAAGTAATTCACAATTAGCAATAAAACACACTCAGTAAGGGTACGAAAGCTCTCAGGAGCTAGATTCCACTTGCTTTGTCGAGGCTCGATCCAATACCTCCACGTGATGACACTCCGTCTACCGGGTAGGTATTAAGTCCGTAGAACTCCACTTACTTCACACTCCCGTTCACCGTTACACTGTGACAGCCCCACCTTCCCCTAAGGCGAACCAAAGGGGTTAGCGGACTGCCTGCCCAGCTCTCGCCAGGACTAACGGTACGGTTTACGTCAATCTAAAACGTTCCGGAACATACCATTGCGCGCAAACAAGTCAAAACACAAAATAACATAAAATAAAATAAAACGAAAACCGAAGCCGAAATTTATCTAAACCATAGCCAAGCATATATATACAATGGAAATCAACATTTACAACCATAATGGCATGCCAAAACTATTCATTAAGGAGTACACATTCGATTTGCCTATCAAAAGGAAATGAACCCGTTACACATTAGGGTTTCACTTCAAGAGCTATACAAAAGACATTTACAAGCTCAGTATGGCAATTGACTATCCAGTCCATTTTCAAAAGCAATTATATCCCTGTAAGGAAAACAAATAACACGGAATGAGCCAAAGCCCAGTGGTATACCACCCAATAAGCAATCAAAGTCATATAAGAATGAACCTTCATTTAAAGTGCACAAATAAGCAATGAAGCAAAACGGTAAAAGGATACGGTCGGCTCTCAAGAGCCCATTTCCACGCTTGCAATCTTGAACCAACCTCATTGACTCTCCGTCAATGTTAAAATACCAAACCGTAGACAACTCTTTACTTCCATTCCTTCCACCCAACATACCCCAACCGGGCCCGCACTCCATTCAGTAATATTTTTGGTAATACTCGAGTTTACCGGAACCAAGGGTCTCATTACCACAAGGTTCCCCAGTACAGTCCCCGTGGCATGATAATTTTCACGACCAAGCCCTCGCCGGCTCGATCCAATTAACTACCATACGGGGTTGAGCTCATAAATGCAGTAAAGCCATTGGATACTCGTCCAACGACACCAAATCAGTTTCCATGAATGGAATGCACCAACCAATATATCAAGTTCAGTAATGCAATAAAACGGTAGCCATTCAGTGACAATATTAAAAGAGGTGAGGGCGGTCAAGTACACCCTCACCTTAATCAATTTCAATATTCGAGTAAGCCATCAAGGCATCACATAACATTTAACAAGGCCACATAGTAACAATTTAGTGAGTGGTATACTCACCAAGCAAGTAAGTGGTATTTCATGTACCACGATCACCAAGCCGTCGTGCACTACCTTCAAGTCCTAGAACATATAACACATACAATGAGACTCGATAACGAGTCATATAGCAATGCTAAACACAACCCCAATAGGGTTTCATATGCATAAATGAGCATAATAGCAAACCAGAAATTAGAAAATGGCCTTAGTCTTGGCCCCAAATAGAAAACTGTTTTACACTCATTATGCGGTAATGGTACAACTCTCACTACAAATATCGGTTGGGGGTGTAAGACCCACCGTTTCGAAGCTATGGAACAGGGCTACAATAATGTAGAAGACCACTCAATCCAGTTCCTAGCTTAACTAGGTCGAAAATGCCAAATACTAACCCAGAATTCCTAAAACAGGTTCGCAAAACACAAAAAACTGTAATCGGTATATCTCAGTCCATACAAGTCCAAATGCCGAAATTCCAAAGGCATAAGTTAGCTAAATCATCCAACTACATTTCATCAGAAGACACCAACTTCAAAATCCAAACCAATTCCAGTCAAAATAGCCAATTACTATCGCAGTTTTCGCATTCTGTCCAAAGCAGAACAGCTACAGTAATTTCGTCATAACTCATTCTACATTCATCCAAATACCCTGAAATTTTACAGGCACCTTATACACATCAATACCTACAACTTTCATGTTTTGAGCAAAGTCAAATTCGGCCTCTAACACAGTGATCTAAAACCGGACAGAATTGGGGCTTCAAGAACCCTAACTTTTCAAATTTCACACCAAATCCAAAATTGATTGCATTTAACCACAATTCACACTCACTAGAGTCATTTCCAACCATTACAATTCATCATACCAGCCCCCAACATCAAGATCATATTAAACCAGAAAAAATCCCAATAAAATAAAAACTTCACCAAAACTCTTCAAATCAAGAAATAAATCACATTTTCACACACTCATGCCACTTCTAAGCATCATATAACCATCATTAAAGGTAGTAGGGTGTTTCAAACTTCACTTACCAAGAAACAAGAGAGAGGATGATGTGGAGCACCTTAGGCCTTCAAACAAATCTCACCAAACTACTTACTAACACTAGAAGGAAAGTTTTTATGGAGTGAAATCAACTCTAGGCTTTGGTTTGTGGTAGATTGGACCAAGTGGAAGCTTGCAAAAATGGAGAAGTTCCCTTCCTTCTTGAGCTAAGGAGAGCCGGCCAACAAGAGAAGAAAAATGATGATTTTTGGTGAATTTTTGGATATTTACTTAGTTGGGTCAAAAGTCAAAAAAATGTCAAAAGGTGAATAGTGATTCATAAAAGGTATCCAATAAGAAAGTGACATGTGTCACCCTATTAAATGCAATCTTATCATTCTTTTCTCTCTCACATCAATCACTTCACACACACTACTTATCACTTAACACCCGATAAATTTTACACAGTATCCGAAACTTAACCTTATTGGCCGAATTTTTCCGAACTTATCGCACTAGTGGGTCCCACGTCCACTATTTACTCTTAATTTTCAAAAATCTCTCCAATGCTAGAAAAATCATCTTAAAACTATAACTGCTCATAAAATCCTCTCAAAAAAAATATTTCTAAGCCAGAAAATGCAAAATTATGCAATTAAAGGGGAAATAACCCTAGGAAAAATATTAGGGTTTTACGGCCTCTCACATACACCCCCTATCCCGGGCCCGCACTTCTTTTATATACGGCGATACAACTCGAGTATGCCAAGTGAGATCTCTCAAATAGATCAAGTTTATGGACTTTCTCATGGCTCCCCAAGCTTCACGACTAAGCCAATGCCGGCTCGAGTCGCAAGGTCGACCAATGAGTTTGGGCTTCCCCCACTATTATAAGTAGAAGTCGATGAGCTTTATTCCAATCGACATTGATCCAAACATAAGTATAACTCACTATTGTTACACTTCACTTAATTCACTTAGCAAAGACACTTCACACAATTCAATTATAAATTCACTTAAAATAGAACGAGTGCGATAAAGTACACACTCGCCTCGACAATTCCAAAATACTCAATTAATGAGGAACAATTTAAGCATTTAGCAACACTTCATACACTTGACACTCACCAATTCAAAATAAGTGAATAAAGAAAGTCTTTAGTGATCCGCTCCAAGATTCTCGTCAAGACCCTCTTGAGCGCCTGAAGAAAAATGACCAACAATCACTCTCATACATTCACAACCTCTTATCAATCAGGGAGGAATGTACACTCGCTTAAAATTAAGACAGTGTCTTAAAAGCGCTTCACTCTATTGAAATTCAAGATTCAAAAGTGAGAGTTTAAAGTCACAAGGAAGAACTCGTATCCTCCACAAAATCGGATTTAAAACGAATTATCAATATCAAAAGGAAATGAAAGTTCTTGAAAACTCATTTCCTAAGAAATCAAGAATTTCAGCTTTGCGCGACAAACTTGGTAAAATCAGATCTTGAGTTTGGTATGTCCAAAAATGGGAAACTTTATACCGTTGGAAACTAGATCAAAATTACTAAAAGTTCATAGAAGACACTTTTTCAAGGTTCCAAACAGAAAGCATTCATTTTTCAGCTCAAATTTGCTGATTCAAGAAGGCAAGACAGAACCAGTCTTGGTTTTCTGCAATGTTTGAAAATTCGGTAAAATTCACAGGAAATGAATCAGTCTCTAAAATTTATAACACAATAAGGGTCCCAATTACAGTTTCAAATGCAACAAGAGGAACTAAATTCAGAGTTTTGAGCAATAAGATATAATAGTTTAAAGTCGGTTGATTTTCAAGACCGAAGCAGTGAATTTCCAGATTTGAAGAGTAATCTTTGGGGCATCATTTGGGTATCGAAATGGCATTGAAATTACACCAAATTTGGTTCACTTTAACTTCCATATATAGACTACTTTTCTATCAAAATTTAGGCAAAAAATTGCATGGGAAGGCAGTTAACAAAATGATCAAAGTTTGTGAAATCTTTCAAAGCGAATCTGCCATCCTATTTCTCTTTTTTTTCCAAAAGTTTTGTCCAACGAACTCAGCCCCAATTCACTCCATTTTTGAAACCAAGATTCTAGAAATATTTAATAAGTAATTTATGGTTAAATGACACTAAAATTTTTGAAATATAACATCCCAAAATAGACTTGGCTATTCGATCAATAGAAAAGGGAAAATTTCCCAGTTTCCAGCTTTAGCGCAGTTTTGAAATCAAACATATCTAACTCTATGCAACTCCAAATTGAAAATGGTTTATGGCGTTGGAAACTTGGTTCAAAATGTTACAATTTATCAGAAGACATCATTTTGAAAATCGTTTCACAAGTGGGACGAAATTGAGCCACAAGATGCAGCTTCCTAGTTTCATTCAAACACATAGGCAAAGCAGAACAGCTGATTTTGCCGATTCGCTACGGGTCACTCAAAATGAACTAGCAGGGGATTTTTATACCGTTGGAAAGCTCTGAATGCCACTAACAACACTCAATTTTGAATTTGGCACAGAAAATTATGTTCAGACAAAGGACCACTGTCCGAGTACCCTGCTAGGCATTTTCTAGATTTGAACTTTTAGCAAAACTCAAGTTTTGTGCAACCATTTGATACGATTTTTGAAAGGCACTTTGTACACAAAATTTAAAACATATATCCATCAATTTAACAATCAACCAAGTATCAAAATTTTGAAACTAAAACAGAACAACATGACCAGAATTTCGGCCAGCTTCCTTTCGCAATTTTCCTTCGATTTCTCTCCACTTTCTAACCATAATCATCTCATTCATCACATAAACAACCATAATCAAATAATCAAGCCTCAATTCAGCTACCTAGAGGCCTCATCAAGACATCTAGCCCATGATTTAAAGCAAGATAAATGGTTCCTCAAGTCCGCTAGCCTATAAACACAATTAGGGTTTCAAACCCATGAAGATTAACCGTTAAATTTTGGATAATTGGAAAGATTAAAGAGATGAAGTCATTACCCTTTAAACCCTAGATGAAGACCAGATTTTTCCACCAAATTTTCTCCAAGAAAATCCACAAGATTGCTCCTTTCTCCTAGACAGAATTAAAACCCAAGAATCTTTGAAGTTGGTTGAAGAATAGCAAGTGAAATGGAACCAAAGAATGGAGTTTCTTCCTCCCCTTTCTTCCTTGTTGTTTCGACCGAGAGTGAGGAGAGAGAGATGAGTGAGTTGAGTGTTTGGCTTGTGTTGGAAGACTGGAGGGAAAAGTAGCTAATAAGCTTGCCAAAAGTCAACTTTGAATAGTTGTCGAAATAGTGTCGTGCACTACCATTTTCTCTCTTGTTTGATACACTCATACACTAATCCTCCAATGTAATTCCTTTAACGCTGTAATTTCTCACTCTCACTAGCCTAATATTAATTTCTCAAATCTCTACTTAGTCGTTCTTGTGACGGCCCCACCTTCCCCTAGGGCGTACCCCAGGGTTTGGCGGGTCGCCTGCCCAACTCTTGCCAGGATTCACTCGCTCATAGCTCAAGAAAAATAATGTACATCCATAGAAAATAAATAACACATCCACTTCAACTTAATACATACATACATTGATGCTCAAATCCAGATACAAAGCTTCTACACGCCAAGATACTTTCAAATGGTTACAATTCAAGTACAAAGAACCCTTGTCGGGTGCTAGAGCGAGTACAATTCCAAAATTCAAAACAACTACACTACGCTAATCTACACAAGTCTCACGCCTCGCTCGTACCCCCTGTAAGGAAAACAAATGGAGTGGAATGAGTTAAATGCCCAGTAAGGTTCCAAATAGCAAGTTGACCATTATTTGAAGGTACACGTATGAACGTAGCAAAAGATAGCGAGCGTAACAAGTTCATAAAAGTGAACACTAGCACTTCAAGTAGCAAATTTCCAAATGAACGAGTGTAAAGTGCTTTTGGTTTTCAAAAGAAACAATAATTCAATAACCAATAATCATTTTCAAATATAAGGATACGACTGGTTCTCAGGAGCCAAGTTCCAATTGCTTCACCAGAGCTTGATCAAATATTAGTTGACACTCCGTCAACTTTCAAGTAAAGTAACCAATCCAGTAGAGCACCACTTAACTCCATTCTCCGTCCACCAACCAAACCCATACGGGCCCGAACTCCAAGATAAACACTGGTGGTAATACTCGAGTATACCGATTAGTCGAGGACATAACACTCCACTCGACAATACTAGATACCCATGGTTCATTATCTAATCGACCAGGCCCTTGCCGGCTCGACTCGGTTAACTAGACAATGGGGTTTGTATCCCCAAAAAGTCGATGAGATAACACTCCAATCGACTGAATCAAGATAAAAGTACGGAGACGGGAATGAGAGGTACCTTTCACTCGGATCGAGTGTGGTACATACTGCTGCTCAATACTTACAAGTCACGCACAAGTATCTCAAATCAATTGCAACAATAAACAAGTGCATATCACATTAGGGCAAATGCGATAAAGTACACCCTTGCCCGATCATACCAATCACATATCATTCGATCATATTGGTCAAGTATTGAAAACCAGTGTCCAGTTCAATCAGGTATTTGGAAGCACTCACCAAAGGTCTAGTGCCTCTCAAAAGTCACGTTCAGGTCCAACTCAATGGTTGGAGTCCAAATCTATGATAAAATATCATTTATAAATATAAAACTCTCTATGTTTCGCTTCAAGAAAATCAAGTAAATGCAACTCGTTTAAGTAGTATTCACGATACATATCAAATGCCGAACAGTTCATGCTCGCTCTTAAACCTTTGAAACTTTGAAGCAATTATACTTTGAAATACTATTTGAGTAAAAGAAATGGAGAAAACGTATTTCTATTAGTCGTAATTTTCATTTTTCCAAGGGTACAACTTTCGGACGAATTCTAACTCATATACCTCGATAAAAGAAGATGCAAATATCCTAGATGGTTCACGTGGTATTCGCTCTCAAGCCTTACTCGAATTGCAAGTATATCTACCTAACCCTAGAACGTAAATTTGGGCAGCACACCCTCTATATTTTCCTATTTTTCAGCCATTTATGGCTTCATTATTTTCCTCAATTAGTCCCAAAGTCGCACACAAAATAATCTCATTCCAATAGCCGTTCAATAGGTGCAAAGTCATACAAGTACAAAATCAAGTTATGAATATGTCCGGAAATGGAGTTTAAGTCATAAAACAAAAGATAAATTTGCCGTCGCTTAGCAGAACGGACACAACCGAAGCGACACTTATTAGATTGGGGTGAAATTTATACTATTTTGAAGCTAAGATAAAGGGCTACAACTTTGATGAAGACCACTCAGTCCAGTTCATGGTGTGTCCAAGTCAAAATTTCAATTTACAGAACCAAAATCTCACAATCAGGCTAGTTAACCGCACTATTCGTAAACGACAATAACTCAGGCTACCAAAGTCCGATTGAGGCGTTTCTAGGGCCGTTGAAAAGCTAAGAAATAGCACTACAACTTCTGTGTTTTGGCCAAATGATAATTCAGCATGGATTAGGGTGAACAGATGCAGTCAGATTGGTAAACTGTCAAAACCGCCCACAGAGCTCTACCTCAGGCAGTTAGGGGTATTTTTGTCTTTTTATGTGATACAGTCCTCAGATTTAGCTGAAATTTTACAGGCAACTATAAAATATCATTTTCTACAACTTTCATGTTTTGTTCTAAGTCTAATTCAGGCCTCATCATGGTCAAACAAAACCAGGCAAAACAGGACAAAGAAGAATCTCAAATTTGGAATTTGAACTTTTCCACTAGAAATTCATATCCAACAAGTACTCTATCATCAAAACCATCAACTACTAACTCAATAACATCAATTGAGAAGTATATAACTATAATCAAAGCTGAAAATGTAAACCCTAGCTCCATATCCAATAAATCCATCAAAACTAACCGATTAACCGTCATAAGGCAAGATTAAGAGCTTCTAACTAAACTTTAACAAGATTAAGGGAAATAAATGTGATGGACAGCCAATATACCTCTCAAGGATGCTTGGAAGAGTTATCCACCACCTCTCCTTGTGAAATTTAGCTTCCTAAGCTTCCCAAGCTCTCAATTTGCAAGTAAATTGGCTTAGTTTTCTAGTTTTCTAGCTAAATCAAGCAAAACCCAAGATGAATTGAAATGGTTTCCTCTCTTCTTTTTCCTCTCACTCTCATGGCTGGAAGGCTATAAATGAAAGCTCAAATGAAGTTTCAAGAAGGTTAAAATGATAGAAATGAATTTGGGCAAAGGTGACATGCCTTGAGGATATTTTGGAGCTGAAATTAATCAATTAATAGCTAGAAAATTAAGGTAATAAAGTAGTATTCGAGTGGTGCACTCACTCGGTAACAAACGGTACCCATCGATTCAACCCGTTTTTTCTTAAATCACGTATACTAGGGTTTTAACTTATAATTCACTAACTTATTATTATCACCTCTATTCACACACTTAATATCATCTAAACTCACCCTTAATCACCGAATTTAGTGCACACATCTCACCAAGTGACACGGTCAAAATACGCAAAAAGCCCTGATTTACCCGAACCAAGAACCTACAGGGAAAACCCTTGATTCTAAGGTTGATTGCAATTACTGAGGGTGTGAATGAGTAGTAAAGCTATTAGAAAGGAATAAAGGCCAAATAAAAGGGATTTTAAGAAAAATGTGAGGAATTTTACAATTCCATTGGTTACAATTAGGGTTTTAATTAAAATATAAGAGATTTAAGAAAACCGTTTAGTCACAAGTAAACTAGGGTTTTTTTTTTCTTTTGATTAGAATTTAGGGTTTCTAACCTTTAAAACAAAACAATGTCTTAAAACAAAAAATAAAATATAGAACCGTAATATCCTAAAAATCGAGGTATCACAATCTCCCCTCCTTAAAAGAATTTCGTCCTTGAAATTCATTCATTTATTCGTAAATTCATATATTTATTCGTAAATAAGTATAAGCAACATAAAATAGCTATAAGGTTCAATAAAAGTATTTTCAAATCATAAAACGAAAATTAATAAACCATATTGAAAATAAACCACTTTCTTTGTATATATCATAGCAATTCACACATCCTACGGGATAGCAACTCTAGGTATTGCTCAGGCACTATACTCAATCAAAAATTGACGAAGTACAACCAAGTATGTACGTGTGAATAATCAGGGTCCCCAAATCTCACTAATATCTTCAATATATCCTAAGTCCCGACTATTCACATCCCCCATGTCTTGCCTTTACCCATCCGAACTTATTCTAATAGCACTTGAGATATCGATTTATCATAAAGGTATCACTCTTTGTTACTCGGGTACAAGAATCCAAAAATATGATCATTCCCCACCCGAGTTAGCTACGCTCAAGAGGAAATCAACTACTTTTGAGATTTCTACCCAACATACATATCTAAGATCCACAACAATAGACATTTGTTTCACACTTAACAAGCCAATCCCCATAGTCCGAGAACCCTCTCCTGGAATGAGTTCAATAGGAGCTCTGATACCACCAGTGACGGCTCCACCTTCCCCTAGGGCGTACCCCAGGATTTGGCGGGTCGCCTGCCCAATTCTCACCAGGACTCACTCACTCATAGCTCAAGAAAAATAACATACATCCATAGAAAATAAATAACACATCCACTTCAACTTAATACATACATACATTGATGCTCAAATCCAGATACAAATCTTCTACACGCCAAGATACTTTCAAGTGGTTACAATTCAAGTACAAAGAACCCTTGTCGGGTGCTAGCACAAGTACAATTTCAAAATTCAAAACAACTAGACTATGCTAATCTGTACACGTCTCACGCCTCGCTCGTACCCCCTGTAAGGAAAACAAATGGAGTGGAATGAGTTAAATGCCCAGTAAGGTTCCAAATAGCAAGTTGACCATTATTTGAAGGTACACGTATGAACGTAGCAAAAGATAGCGAGCGTAACAAGTTCATAAAAGTGAACACTAGCACTTCAAGTAGCAAATTTCCAAATGAACGAGTGTAAAGTGCTTTTGGTTTTCAAAAGAAACAATAATCCAATAAACAATAATCATTTCCAAATATAAGGATATGCATGGTTCTCAGGAGCCAAGTTCCAATTGCTTCACCAGAGCTTGATCAAATATTAGTTGACACTCCGTCAACTTTCAAGTAAAGTAACCAATCCAGTAGAGCACCACTTAACTCCATTCTCCGTCCACCAACCAAACCCATACGGGCCCGAACTCCAAGATAAACACTGGTGGTAATACTCGAGAATACCGATTAGTCGAGGACATAACAGTCCACTCGACAATACTAGATACCCATGGTTCATTATCTAATCGACCAGGCCCTTGCCGGCTCGACTCGATTAACAAGACAATGGGGTTTGTATCCCCAAAAAGTCGATGAGATAACACTCCAATCGACTGAATCAAGATAAAAGTATAGAGACGGGAATGAGAGGTACATCTCACTCGGATCGAGTGTGGTACATACTGCCGCTCAGTACTTACAAGTCACGCACAAGTATCTCAAATCAATTGCAACAATAAACAAGTGCATATCACATTAGGGCAAATGCGATAAAGTACACCCTTGCCCGATCATACCAATCACATATCATTCGATCATATTGGTCAAGTATTGAAAACCAGTGTCCAGTTCAATCAGGTATTTGGAAGCACTCACCAAAGGTCTAGTGCCTCTCAAAAGTCACGTTCAGGTCCAACTCAATGTTTGGAGTCCAAATCTACGATAAAATATCATTTATGAATGTAAAACTCTCTAAGTTTCGCTTCAAGAAAATCAAGTAAATGCAACTCGTTTAAGTAGTATTCACGATACTTATCAAATGCCGAACAATTCATGCTCGCTCTTAAACCTTTGAAACTTTGAAGCAATTATATTTTGAAATACCATTTGAGTCGAAGAAATGGAGAAAACATATTTCTATTAGTCGTAATTTTCATTTTTCCAAGGGTGCAACTTTCTGCCGAATTCTAACTCATATACCTTGTTAAAAGAAGACGCAAATATCCTAGATAGTTCACGTGGTATTCGCTCTCAAGCTTTACTCGAGTCGCAAGTATATCTACCTAACCCTTGGGCTTAAATTTGGAAAGCACACCCTTTGTATTTACCTATTTTCCAGCCATTTATAGCTTCATTCTTTTCCTCAATCAGTCCCAAAGTCGCACACAGAATAATCTCATTCCAATAGCCGTTCAATAGGCTCGAAGTCATGCAAGTACAAAATCAAGTTAGAAATATGTCCGGAAATGAAGTTTAGGTCATAAAACAAAAGACAGATTTGCCGTCGCATAGCGTAACGGACACAACCGATGCTACACTTATCAGATTGGGGTACAATTTATACTGTTGCAAAGCTAAGATAAAGGGATACAACTTTGATGAAGACCACTCAGTCCAGTTCATGGTGTATCCGAGTCAAAATTTCAATTTACAAAATCAAAATCTCACAATCAGGCTAGTTAACCGCACTATGCATAAACGACAATAATTCAGGCTACTGAAGTCCGATTGAGGCGTTTCTAGGGCCGTTGGAAAGCTAAGACATAGCACTATAACTTCTGTGTTTTGGCCAAATGCTAATCCAGTATGGATTAGGGTAAACAGACGCAGTCAGATTGGTAAACTGTCTAAACCGTCCACAGAGCTCTACCTCTGACAGTCAGGGGGATTTTTGTCTTTTCATATGCTACAATACTCAGATTGAGCTAAAATTTTATAAGAAGCTAAAAAATAGCATTTTCTACAACTTTAATGTTTTGCACTAAGCTTAATTCAGCCCCCATCATGGTCAAACAAAACCGATTAGAACAATACAATGAAGAATCTCAAATCTGGAATTTGAAGTTTTCCACTAGAAATTCATATCCAACAAGTACTCTATCATCAAAACCATCAACTACTAACTCAATAACATCAATTAAGAGGTACATAACTATAATCAAAGCTGAAAATGTAAACCCTAACTCCATATCCAACAAACCATCAAAACTAACCGATTAACCGTCATAAGGCAAGATTAAGAGCTTCTAACTAAATTTTAACAAGATTAAGGGAAATAAATGTGATGGACAGCCAATATACCTCTCAAAGATGCTTAGAAGAGTTATCCACCACCTCTCCTTGTGAAATTTAGCTTCCTAAGCTTCCCAAGCTCTCAATTTGCAAGTTAATTGGTTTAGTTTTCTTGTTTTCTCACTAAATCAAGCAAAACCCAAGATGGATTGAAATTGTTTCCTCTCTTCTTTTTCCTCTCACTCTCATGGCTTGAAGGCTGTAAATGAATGCTCAAATGAAGTTTCAAGAAGGTTAAAATGATAGAAATGAATTTGGTTCAAAGGTGACAAGTGTCACACTTTGATTGGTAGTCAAATTTTGTTTTTTTTTTTGGCTAACCCCGTATACGGAGGTGGGCGCCACCCCAAAATTTATTCACGAAGTTCAAAATTGTGCGGTGGGCGAGGCTGACAATTCGCCAGTAACATAATTGCTCTACGCAACCTATGCCAAGCGTACATAAGGTGTCTGTAACTTATCTAGGCGGGCTAACCCCTTTATATACTCGGGGATTTGGGAAGGAGAGAACCTCTGACAAGTATGCGTGGAACTTGCTAGATTTGCAAGGGCATCCGCAACTGCATTTGCTTCTCTATAGATGTGAGTGAAAGTAATCTGGCGGCCCAGGGCTATGGTCTTGATGCGCGAAATAGCACTCCATAGCTTCCAAGGAATGTCTCCATTGCCAGTCACCATGCGCACCAAGACTTGGGAATCCATTTCGACGTGCAAAAATTGGAATGCTGCAGAAAGGCGCATGCCCTCTAGCAGCGCCAAGGCCTCTGCCTCCATATTTGTCATTGGTCCCAAAAACATTGAAAACCCGCTCAGGATGGTACCGTCTGAATCACGTAGCACCCCTCCAGCTCCTGACGGTCCGGGATTTCCTAAGGACGAGCCATCAATATTGAGCTTCACATACCCGCTTGGCGGCATGACCCATGTGACCCTGCGCGGGAGTCTCTGTCTCCTCCGTGTCATGCTAATTAACAACCCCGATTGCACCAACTCCTTGTCGTCGTGCGCCATCTGGATGAAAGGGTGAGACTGGGAAATGCTGAGTAGCAAAGCCCGTATATTCTGACAGACCTGTGTTGGCGTCAACACAACACCCTCGTACACTGCCACGTTCCTAGCCTTCCACAATTCCCAGCTGATGAGTGATTGCAGTACCCTACATAATTCACCCCGAGCGGTATGTTGAGATTTATAAAGCCACCATTGCTGCAAACGGCAGATGACACCATTGGAGTGCTGAATAGGTATGTGAAGGATCTTGGAGAAGAAATTCCACACATTTGTTGCAAGCAAGCAATCGGACAAGACATGATCCTAGGACTCCTCGGTGGGGCAGAAATGACATTTGGAAGGAAGGTGGAAACCAAACCTACGCAACGCTTCAGGGAAAGGCAAATAGTTATTGAGCAACTTCCACATGAAAATGAAAATTTTGCAGGGGAGCCGACTATCCCAGATACACCTCCTCGAACCAAAGTATGCCCGCTGAGGCCGGATTGCATCCCATGCCGAGGAGATGGTAAACTCTCCGGAAGCTGTAAGGACCCAGGCGCGCCGAACTGTGTCGCCTAACTCGATGACCTGCGTGAATTGGTCCACCGTGTCGCGGACAGCCCGCATTCGTCTCCAGACTCTGGATGCTGCTTGCTGTGCCCCGCTGTGCACACTATATCTGGATCTCATGAAATCGGCCCAGAGGGACGTGGAATTGCAATACCGCCACCACAGTTTGCAGCTAAAAGCCCCCTGTATGTCCTCAAAACAACGTAGCCCCAGCCCATCCTCAACTGTGGGATGGCACAAGCTCTTCCAGGTGCACCAGTGGCGTTTTGGTCCGAACTCCGACTGGCCCCAGAAAAAACTGGCCATTAGCCGTTCTAGGCTTTGGATCACCGCTTTGGGGGGATCCATGACCGCCAGGACATGCAAGGGAATGGCGGACAAAACATGCTTAATTAGGATCAAACGACCTCCTTGTGTGAGCAGCTTCTTCTGCCAACCCGCCAGCTTAGCAACAAACTTCTCAATCAAAAAGTGGTAAAACTCCGTTTTCCGACGACCAGTGTAGAGGTTGCACCCCAAATAAGAAAAAGGAAAGGAGCCGTGCCTGAACCCTGTTAGACGCTGGATTTGGCGAATTTGGCCAGCGCCACACCGCTTTGACACTATAAAGAAACTCTTTTGCGCATTGATCCGTTGCCCCGTTCCATTTTGATAGAGCGTTAAGAAACGGATCAGATTGGCCCCTGATCTCCTATCACCACGAGCAAATATGACAATATCGTCCGCGAAAGCCAAGTGCGTGATATTAGTGCAGCCTCTTGGCACTGCATAAGGAGCGACACCACCACCCGCCACCAGTGCATTTATGCCCCTACTAAGAGCCTCAGAAGCCAAAATAAAAAGAATAGGGGACAGGGGGTCACCTTGCTTGATCCCTCGTGATGCCTGGAAAAAACCTCTCGACTTGCCATTTACCAAGACAGAAAACCAGCTTTGAGAGAGATTATTCAAAACGAGCGAGATAAATCTATAATGGAAACCAAATTTTTTGAGGAGCCGCCGCAGAAATCCCCAGGACACTTTGTCGAAGGCCTTCATCATGTCCAATTTGAAAATGCAATTGTGACCTCGAGCCTTCCGATTGATGGACGCCACCAGTTCTTGTGCCAGGAGGACATTTTCAGCTATATCCCGGCCTGGACAGAAAGCGGATTGTTCCTGAGAAATAATGCTTGGTAGTATGGCCCGCAATCTATTAGCTAACACCTTCGTAAAAATCTTGTTGACGAAGGTGCATAAGCTAATGGGACGAAAGTCCGCAAACGTAGATGGATTAGGCTTCTTTGGGAGTAGAACAATTAGCGTGCTAGCATTGCCTTTCGGGATCGGTGTGCCGGCCATAAAATCTCTAGCTGCTGCCCAAACATCCAAAGCCACAATATCCCAGCAGTGTCTGAAAAAAACGCCTGTGTAGCCATCCGGTCCTGGAGCACTATCCTTGTCGAGCTCGAAAACAACCCTTTTTACCTCCTCCATTATTACCTCCCTTAGTAATTCCACATTCTGGTCTACGGTAACAAGCTCAGGGACATGGATTAGCAAATCTTCTATCCCCCCCACCTCTTCGGCTGTTAAGAGCTGCTGAAAAAAATCAACTGCTTCAGCGCAATTTGCTCCTCATCGTCAACCCATACCCCCTCCCCATCTTTAATGCGGTGAATCGCAAGCTTCGCTCTTTTCTCCCGTACAGAAGCATGGAAGAACCGTGTGTTACATTCACCATCCTTCAACCACCGGAGTCGTGCCTTTTGGCGTCAGTATTCCTCTTGAACACGTAAGCTTTGCAGTAGGTGGCCTTGGGCACAATGAAGGGCCTCCCTCGCCTCTTCTGTAGGATTGGCTTCATATAGGACCTCCAGATGCTGAACTTCAATCTCGTGTTGGCGAGCAGCCTGAAATATATCTCCAAATTGGTGTTTGCTCCAGTGCCGTAGCCATGTTTTCAACCTCTTTAGCTTGAACGCCAAGCGGTACATACCATACCCCTGTGTCGGCCGCTCCCAATTACCCTGTACCGTTGATATAAACCCGGGGTTCGAAGTCCAAAATGTCTGGAATTTGAATGGTTTCGGTACACTGGCACTGGCAGGTCGCATGCTCACTAACAATGGCGAGTGGTCGGAGCTGGTACGGTTGAGGTGCTGTACAAATGTATTCGGCTGGAAATCAAGCCACTGTTGGTTGACTAATGCCCTGTCCAAACGCTTCCAGATTCGAGTCCCTGCTCTAACACCGGACCATGTATAGGAACTGCTGGAGAAAGGCAGTTCTTGTAGGCGGCAGTCAGAAATGGCAGTGTTAAAATCGGAGATCGCTCCAAGATCTTGAGGGGCCCTTCCCGTGTATTCCGCCAGTGTACGGATAACGTTGAAATCCCCTCCCACTAACCACGGCCGTGTGATCGATCCCGCAATGGAGTAGAGTTCGGACCATAAGGTTTGCCTTTCGGCCCTGGTACACTTGGCATATATAAACGATGCATAAACAGTCAAATTTTGTTCTTTTCTCTCTTATTTTTTGTCCAATATTTGGGCTGCCTAGAGGATATTTTGGGGCTGATATTAATCTATTAATAGCAAGAAAATTAAGGTAATAAAGTAGTGTTCAAGTGGTGCACTCACTCAGTAACAAACGGTACCCGTCAATTCAACCCCTTTTTTCTTAAATCGCGTATGCTAGGGTTTTAACTTATAATTCACTAAATTATTATTATAACCTCTATTCACAAACTTAATATCATCTAAACTCACTCTTAATCACCGAATTTAGTGCACACATCTCACCAAGTGACGCCGTCAAAATACGCAAAAAGCCCTGATTTACCCGAACCAAGAACCTACAGGGAAAACCCTTGATTCTATGGTTGATTGCAATTATTGAGGGTGTGAATGAGTAATAAAGCTATTAGAAAGGAATAAATGCCAAATAAAAGGGATTTTAAGAAAAATGTGAGGAATTTTACAATTCCATTGGTTACAATTAGGTTTCGATTAAAATATAAGAGATTTAAGAAAACCGGTTAGTCACAAGTAAACTAGGGTTTTTTTTCTTTTGATTAGAATATAGGGTTTCTAACCTTAAAAACCAAACAATGCCTTAAAACCAAAATTAAAATATAGAAACCGTAATATCCTAAAAGTCGAGGTATCACAATCTCCCTACTTAAAAGAATTTCGTCCTCAAAATTCATTCATTTATTCATAAATTCATATATCTATTCGTAAACAAATATAAGCAACATAAAATAGCTATAAGGTTCAATAAAAGTATTTTCAAATCATAAAACGAAAATTAATAAAACACATTGAAAATAACAAACTTTCTTTGTATATAACATAGCAATTCACACATCCTACGGGACAGTAACCCTTGGTATTGCTCAAGCACTATACTTAATCAAAATTTGATGAAGTACAACCAAGTACGTAAGTGTGAATCATTAGGGTCCCCAAATCTCACTAATATCTTCAATATATCCTAAGTCCCGACTATTCGCATCCCCCATGCCTTGCCTTTCGCCATCCGAACTTATCCTAATAGCACTCAAGATATCGATTTATCATAAAGGTATCACTCTTTGGTACTTGAGTACAAGAATCCAAAAATATGATCATTCCCCACCCGAGTTAGCTACGCTCAAGAGGAAATCAACCACTTTTGAGATTTCTACCCAACATACATATCTAAGATCCCCAATAATAGACATTTGTTTCACACTTAACAAGCCAATCCCCATAGTCCGAGAACCCTCTCCCGGCACGAGCTCGATAGGAGCTCTCATACCACCAGTGGCGGCCCCACCTTCCCCTAGGGCGTACCCCAGGATTTGGCGGGTCGCCTGCCTAACTCTCACCAGGACTCACTCACTCATAGCTCATGAAAAATAACGTACATCCATAGAAAATAAATAACACATCCATTTCAACTTAATACATACATACATTGATGCACAAATTCAGATACAAAGCTTCTACACGCCAAGATACTTTCAAGTGGTTACAATTCAAGTACAAAGAACCCTTGTCGGGTGCTAGCGCGAGTATAATTTCAAAATTTAAAACAACTAGACTATGCTAATCTGTACACGTCTCACGCCTCGCTCGTACCCCCTGTAAGGAAAACAAATGGAGTGGAATGAGTTAAAAGCCCAGTGAGGTTCCAAATCGCAAGTTGACCGTTATTTGAAGGTACACGTTTCAACGTAGCAAAAGATAGCAAGCATAACAAGTTCATAAAAGTGAACACTAACACTTCAAGTAGCAAATTTCCAAATGAACGAGTGTAAAGTGCTTTTGGTTTTCAAAAGAAACAATAATCCAATAAGCAATAATCATTTCCAAATATAAGGATACTGTCGCGCCCTACTTTTTGATGGTGTGTAGGAGATGTATGTGAACGTGTGTGAAAGTGAAAATAAAAGGCCGTGGGATTGTGAAATGCGACGGTTTGGCCAAACAAAGGGTTTCAGATAGAAAAGGAGTCGCCACTTGGTATAGAGTTAGGGTGTACCAAGTCACCCAAAAAATGATTTTTGTTTTTTGAAAGAAAAGTAAACAAACCCTTTTTAAAGAATTTTAGGTCTACGTAACCAAAGAAAGGGATCGGGGGTCACATTTGATAAGGGAGAAGGCAAAGGCAAAGCCTAAGGCACTCCCTTACCCTAGCCAAAGCTAGTTACGTGACTTAGCCCCACTTTTCCTAATTCTTCTACCCAAAATATGCGTTGCATGTTGGATGTAACTAATGGATATGAAAATGATGCAATCCTAAATCTAAAATGTCTCTTATGAGGCTTTTTGGTCCCAACCACATGAATTGTGATGGCCAGTAAGGAAAGCCCTCATAGAGGTCATGAATAATGCAAATGAAGACTCAAGTATGAGTGTAAGTGTGCAAATGTAAGAAAAGTGCATGTGTGCAAATGTAAAAAAAATGCATGTGTGCCAATTGAGAACATAAAGGTGTTTGTGTGCGAGTGAATGAAAATATAGTATAATGGTAGTACATGCTTATAAGTGCAATTGAGTGCAATTTGTGAGATAGAAAATAAATAAGTGATAGGGAAAGGAGAAAAAATATGTGGGCATGGCATGTGGAATGAGAAAAATATAAGTAATGATAAAGAAAGTGAGGATATGATAAAATGAGAGTGTATGAACCTAGTGGAATGCATCAAATCGGGTACGGGAATGACTCCTAACTTCATGATTTCAATTTTCCCTTTGATTAGAAGGAAGAACTAGCGTGCTAAGGCTATTTTGTAGCCACACTCGCTCGTTTCCCTTACCGAAAGGGGACTCTCATGCAAATGTACCCTATAACTAGCATGGAGATGCAAAAAGCCTAAAATGAAAGGGAAAGGGTTGGAGGGGCATGCCAAATGCTAGAAAACTAAGAAAAATGCATGAAATGTAGTGAGACATGCAAGTATGTACTAACGAGAGAGATCCCTAAGGGTCTAGCGTTGGACTAGCCCATATCTATGAATTCCTACTAGCGTTGGACTAGTGGAAACGGGACAATGACCCACAACTAGCGTTGGACTAGTGTGGTGACGTGCATTCATCCATCATATTCATCTACGACTATAGAAAGCAAGTAGACATGCCAATCACCTATAAACACGTAGCACATAACACTTAGCATGCTCGACTAAATGCAAGAGCCTAATGAAGCACATTAACACGTAGCAACAAAAGCAAGCAATCAACACTAATGAGCCTATTACATTGACTAACTAAAACAAATGGGGAAGGGGAAAAGTGAATAAAAAAATGCTCTCCAAGCCCTATCTATTACAAGCCAAGATGTGTACACATACCCCATAAATAAAAGAATGACTTAATAAAAGCAAAAGTAAATGAAATGAATTAAGGAAAAGCAAGGAAAGCAAGCAAAGTAGACATGCAATTCCCACTTAGCACGTTGGATCACATAGGGAAGAGACAAAAAAGATAAAAGAAGTTATACCTCCCTTGAGTAGATGCCCTAACGAAGTGAAATTGCTAATTTGCCCTCCAAAATAAAAGAAATGGTCAAGGTACCAATTTATTGGGGAAAATTAAAGAAAATATGCAAATACAGACTCACTGGGTCATAACGCTCTTATAATCATGAACTAAGTGCAATTTAAACAAAGCATGGTGATTAATTGAAGCAAACAAGCAATGAAAAGTTGGACAGTTAGAGCTGCCAAGGACCAAATTGAGGAAATCATTCAATTGGTTGGGTCATAGTGGAGCAAGGGGAGACTTGAGGGGTTAGAATGTAATTTTTCTTTTGATTTCATGCAAGCTACGTAAAAGAACAAAAATGAATGTCTGCTGCATTTTCATCTTTGACCACAGATTTCAAAAACTAACACAAACTTTGATCAAACTCTCTCAAACCAATGTCCAAACTTTGAATTGAGCAACACAACACACCAGCAAATACACAGAAAGAAATGATGCGAAATCATGAAAAACTTTCATGCAAAACTCGACGAAAATTTCTGCAACAGCGAGCTTCGGCAATTTAAGAAGCCTTTTTAACAACGAAACTGGCTGCAACTAGTTCCACGACCACAACCTAATGCAATAACTTCAAGCTATCCTTGTTAATATTATCTAGCACAAAATATCTATCCCAGGAGATCCAATCAAAGAAACTGTATAAAATAAGAAATTGCAGCAAGGAAAGAGTGAAACTTGCGGATTTCAGCTTCAATCAGACCACTTCAAAAAGAGAACCAGAAAAAACCTTTTCAATCACAGCTTTACTCTAAACAACAAATACATAATTATCAGAAGCCAAACACGCCAAAAAACCTGGAAGAAAGATATCATGCCAAGCTGGAATAACAGAAACTTCACTCTTGGCAGCTAATGAAACTTTCGTTCGCAACTGGTGGAAGATAATCCATATAAAACTCCACACAAATTTCGAACAGCTTTTTGCAATAAAACTTTAATATGAACTACTCTAAACATGAACAAAAACCCATTGTTTAATACCCAACATCACAGACATCGCTAATCATCGACTTCGACATCACTCAGACGTGGCTGTCTACCCTTAGCCACCCCAAACGAAAAGACCCGGGCCAAAGAACAACAGAAACGCAGCAAAAGGTTAATAAGGTATAAACCTAAATCAATCTTGGCTAAACCAACCAACGTGAAAGGAGATACACAAACAAACACAGAGGGATGGGCATCAACAAAGGAAACCCCCCCGAGACTCCGCTTGCTGAAACTGTCACTATTTCCCTGGGGTTTCGTTCATCGTGCATACAGTTAGGAACTCAAGCAAGAGACCATGGCACAACTTTATAGGAGATCTAGATCTTGAATCCCAAAACCCTAGCCTAAACTTACCTAAATCTTCTACTCCTGATCAAATTCATATAGCTGACGCACATGGGGGAAAACAGAAATAAAGAAAAAGCTTCGAAGAACACGAATCGAGCGGAGTATAAACAGACCAAACAAAAGGTATCACCTTTATCCTGACGAATCAAGGTTTAGAATGATCGAATGAGAAGGATCCTTTGCTCGGACTGAAGCTCTCCTCGCTTTTCCAGATTTTTCCACCTTGCCCGTAGCTTCTTTGCTCTTCCTCGCAACCTCAGCTGCCCTCCAGTCTCAATCTTCCCTCTAGCCGTTGTTTCTCTCTTTCTCACTCAGTGCTGCCCTTTCCTTTCCAGCCGTAAACAACCTCCAGCCCGTTACTCCTAGCTCTCTCTACTGGTGGTTCTTTCCCTTTTCTCGAAGTTCTCCTCTCCTCTGGTTTTTCTCTCAGTTATCTAGCCGCCCTCTTTCTCTCCCTTTTTCTCTCTATTTTGTGGTTCTTGCGGTCTCCTTATTTTTCACTCATGGCGCCGTCCCAATCCCTCAGCTATCTCTCTTGCTCTAGATTTTTCCGCCGTCACTCTGCCCCCCCTCTCTCTCAGCCGTCATCCCCTTTCTTTTATATGGCCTCAGAAAACTAAAACCCTCTCAGCAATGGTTGGATGAAGCCCACTGCATTTTTGGGAAACCATCTGATGGTTCTTGATACTCCACCATTGAGATTTCTAGACTAAGCCAGGTGGACTGTACTGTGAACATCAGACGGGGGCTAACCCAAGCCAAAACAGCCGAGAAATGTAGCTGTAAATTTCTTCTGCTGCGGCTGAAACCGAACGTGGCTCTTTTTTTTTTTCTTTTTTTTAATAATAATACAAAAATTGTGAGAACCCGTAATTTTTCCATTTTCTAGGTTTTATTATATTTCCAGGTTTTCTTATTTTCGATGGTTTGTTTTCTGCACTTTCTGTATCCGGAAAATTTTCTAGATAATTTTTATGAGTAAATATAAGTTTTACATGATTTTTCCTAGCATTGGGTAGTTTTTGAAAATTAAGGATATAGAAAGGACGTGGGACCCACTAGTGCGAAAAGTTCGGAAAAATTCGGCCAATAAGGTTAAGTTTCGGATACTGTGAAAAATTTATCGGGTGTTAAGAGATAAGTAGTGGGTGTGAAGTGATTGATGTGAGAGAGAAAAGAAAGATAGGAATGCATTTAATGAGGTGACAAGTGTCACATTCTCATTGGTTGGACTTTAAGAATTACTATTCACTTTCTTGACTTTTTTGACCAAAGGATTAAATATCAAAAAAATGCACAAAAATTGCCATTTTCTTACCTCTTATGGCCGGCCCTCTCTCAAGCTCAAGAAGGAAGAATTTCATCAACTCTCAAGCTTCCATATGGTTCAATCCACCAAAATAAATTGCCTATACTAGATTCTACTCCATATTATCCTTCCATTAGGTGTTAGTAAGTTGATTAGTGAAGTTTGTTTGAAGGTCTAAGGTGGCCAACATCCCTCTCTCTCTTGATTTCTTGGTAAGTGATGCTTGAAACACCCTACTACATCTAATAATGCTTATTTTGTGCTTAATGGGGGCATGAGAGAAGGAATATATGATTTGTTTCTTGATTTGGCTTGTTTTGGTGAAGTTTTTATTTTATTGGGAATTTTTCTGGTTTAATATGATCTTGATGTTGGGGGCTTGTATGATGAATTGTAATGGTTGGAAATGGCTCTAGTGGATGTGAAATGTGGTTAAATGCAATCAATTTTGGATTTGGTGTGAAATTTGAAAAGTTAGGGTTCTTGAACCCCAATTCTGTCCGGATTTAGATCACTGGGTTAGAGGCCGAATTAGACTTTGCTCAAAACATGAAAGTTGTAGGTATTGATGTGGTTGAGGTGCCTGTAAAATTTCAGGGCATTTAGATTAGTGTAGAGTGAGTTATGACGAAATTACTGTAGCTGTTCTGCTTTGGACAGAATGCGAAAACTGCGATAGTAATTGGCCATTTTGACTGGAATTGGTTTGGATTCTGGAGTTGGTGTCTTCTGATGAAATGTAGCTGGATGTCTTAGCTAACTTATGCCTTTGGAATTTCGGCATTTGGACTTGTATGGACTGAGATATACTGATTACAGTTTTTTGTGTTTTGTGAACCTGTTTTAGGAATTCTGGGTTAGTATTTGGCATATTTGACCTAGTTGTGTTACGAACTGGATTGAGTGGTCTTCTACATTATTGTATCCCTGTTTCATAGCTTTGAAACGGTGGGTCTTACACCCCCATCCGATAACCGTAGAGAATTTGACGCCATTACCGCATAATGAGTGTAAAACAGTTTTCTATTTGGGGCCAAGACTAAGGCCATTTTCTAATTTCTGGTTTGCTATTATGCTTATATATGTATATGAAACCCTATTGGGGTTGTGATTGGCATGGCTTTATGAAACCCTATTGGTTGGCATGGTTTTAAGGCTTACTCTTATTCCGGTCATTTTCTAGCTAACTTTTGTACTTGTACTACTTTGAGCCTAGTGAACAGCTTTTGGGAATGAGATGACTTTTGTGTGAGGTGTTGGGACTGATTTGAGGAAATAATGAAGCCTTAATGGCTGGAAAAGTAAGAAATTTAGGGGAAGTGCTGCCCGATTTTCTAGGCCGTTTGGTTCTTTAAGTTGGATTTGCCTTTTGATGGAAATGAAGGGCTTTTGGGTTGTTTGCGCTTAGGTCTTGATGTTATCTTTTTGTTTTCAAGAAAATCATATTTTTGCACCCTTGCATTAGTATGTCTCACTTGTGCATTCCGTTTATTCGATTTTAGATATGAAACCTTCAATTGGTTTATTTTGATTATTTTAGGGTTTCTTGGCGATTAAGGCCAATCTGAAGTGAAACTTTTGAAGTTGAATCGGTGAGTGTACCACTGCCTACTACCCTTTATGTGAAATATCTGAATATCTGAATACTTGACTTATGACTATTGAAGCCAAGTACTGCTTCGATAAAGTGGAGGCGAGGGTGTACTTTATCACACTCGTTCTCTGGTCTGTTCATATTCCAATTCTGAACGTCTATCTGAATCTGTTATCTGTATCTGTATCTGAAACTGTACTGAATCTGTTATCTGTATCTGAAACTGTATCTGTTCTGACGTCGTTTGGAAGCTTGTGTCCAACGACCTTTCTGTGACCTATGAGCTCAAATCCTGTGGCTAAGTTATTCAAGTCGGGCCGGCAAGGGCCTGGACGATTAGATAACGAACCACGGTAGTCTGTTCGGGGATCTTTGGGTATTGAGACCCTTGGGTTCCGGTATACTCGAGTATTACCATTTCTGTTACTGATACGGTGAGCGGGCCCGGTAAAGGGGTGTTTGGTGGACGGAATTTGGAGTGAAGAGGGGTCTACGGACGCTTTGGTTCTATATACGTTGACGGAGGGTCAACCGGTCTGGATCAAGTACTGAGCTGGAAATTTGGCTCCTGAGAGCCACCCGTATCCTTCTGATTTGAATCAGTGGTTCCGTTGCTTTATATCTGGCATGTGTATCTGATTTGTTAAACATGAAATGCCATGATTTTATTGCTATCTGTTTGGTACCTCATTGAGCGCAAGCTCACCCCTTTCTGTTCCCTTTTGTTTTCCTTACAGGAAAATAATCACTTTTGGGAGCTCATACGTGTTGGTTGCCAAATTGAGCCATGTATATGTCTATTTTGAATAACTCATCTCATGAAACCCTAATGTGTATTGGGTTCATCTTCTGAATGGCAAACCGAATATGTGTATACCATATGTATAGTTTTGACATGCCAAGTGTGGTTGTAAATGTTGAATTGCTATGTATTACTGTTTGGTGGGTTCTCGGTTTCCCCTATTCCAGGCACTATTCATCGTTTTCCTTTTTCTTATTATTTTGTTATTTTGGTTCTTGTGGCTTGTCCGAGCGCACTTTTGCATTTCCGAAACGTTTTAGAACGCGTGTAACCGCTCCGTAGTCCTGGCGAGAGCTGGGCAGGCAGTCCGCTAACCCCTTTGGTTCGCCTTAGGGGAAGGTGGGGCTGTTACAGGTGGTATCAGAGCCTGCTTCGCGTGGTCTCTGCGCGGAGTGAGCCTGGACTATGTGGTGAATTGGTATGAAGGAATAAGTGCTCGATCGAGCCTAAGTTCTGAATTGTGAATGTTATAGGCCTTAGCTTTTCTTGTGGTATCTGAGGAACATAGATCGGTACGTCTGGTGGGAATTTCGATTGTAGATGGTTTACTCTTGGGACTGGCCAGCTCGAGAGGTGAATTGTCTTATTTCGGATTCTTGTGCCTGAGTACTTCAGAGTAGAGGCGGTGTTAAGTATGTGGAATTTGCATTTTGGGAACATGAATAGGCTTTGTTTGGCTAGAATGAGTCCAAGAGGTTATTGGATATCTAGTTTGCATAGTAAGTGACGTGAGGGATCGGACGGGGTTATTTTAATTGGGTCTGGGACTATATCGCCTTTACTCTTGATTTGCTTGATACCCCTATGACATGACAGTGGTTTGGGTATTGTGCATAGGATTATCTGTCTAATTGGCATGTGTTGGTGTACTTGGTTATCCGTTTTCTTGATACATGGCGTGTTATATGTGTAAATGTCTTTGGTGTAATTGGTGTGCTAGAATTTGATTACTTTTGTCACTTTACCGTAGTTATGCGTTGCAGTACTGTGGGAAAGGGGAAAAAGAAAAGAGAGAAAATATATATATATATATATATATATATGTGAGGAAGATGTCGTCGTGGACGTGGAACTAAATGAGGCCAGGAATCAAGAAAAGAAAAGGGAAACAATAGCTGGACAAGGACCGGGAATGCCACTTGTACTTAAGAATGTATTATGACCCATTGTTTTGCCCGGCAGGCTAGCATCCGAGTTCCAGCACTTCAGTAAGATGACACATTGGGTTGATCCGTATCAGGAAATTTTGGTTCTCCGAGATGAATTAGAGGTTCAAAGGAGGCTGACCGAGTACTGGGAAAGGCAATGGAAGCAAGAGTATTCGGAGAAACTTGAACTCTTACACCAAAATATGGAGTTAAAGAGGAAATACGAAGATATTTCCAAGGAGACCGTAGCAATGGCACAAGATAACACATCTATGGGAACGCCAGAGGAAGCTCAAAGGATGGGAATTGCAAAGCCACAACTGAAGATCTTTCATGCAAAGAAAAAGGGTAAAGCTAGTAGATCAATTGTGAAGAAGGGCCGTGGAGCGAGTGGTGAGATAATTTGTGGATATTGTAGAAAATCCAATCATATTGAAGTGGATTGCTGGAAAAAGGGGAGGAGATGTCTGTGTTGTGGGAGCGCCGAGCATTTGGTTGCTAATTGCCCGGGGGTTATTGCACGAAAAGAAAGGAACCAGCAGCCAACCAAGACCGACCCTGGCCCGTCAAGTGGAAAAGGGACTAAAATGAAGAACCTTATTTCTTCTGACTCTGAAGACGGAGAAGGTACAGGCCATTGGTTACTTTAAATTGGGAAGGTAAAATTTCGAGGGCGAAATTTCTTTAAGGGGGAGAGAGTGTGAGAACCCGTAATTTTTCCATTTTCTAGGTTTTATTATATTTCCAGGTTTTCTTATTTTCGATGGTTTGTTTTCTGCACTTTCTGTATCCGGAAAATTTTCTAGATAATTTTTATGAGTAAATATAAGTTTTATATGATTTTTCCTAGCATTGGGTAGTTTTTGAAAATTAAGGATATAGAAAGGACGTGGGACCCACTAGTGCGAAAAGTTCGGAAAAAATTCGGCCAATAAGGTTAAGTTTCGGATACTGTGAAAAATTTATCGGGTGTTAAGAGATAAGTAGTGGGTGTGAAGTGATTGATGTGAGAGAGAAAAGAAAGATAGGAATGCATTTAATGAGGTGACAAGTGTCACATTCTCATTGGTTGGACTTTAAGAATTACTATTCACTTTCTTGACTTTTTTGACCAAAGGATTAAATATCAAAAAAATGCACAAAAATTGCCATTTTCTTACCTCTTATGGCCGGCCCTCTCTCAAGCTCAAGAAGGAAGAATTTCATCAACTCTCAAGCTTCCATATGGTTCAATCCACCAAAATAAATTGCCTATACTAGATTCTACTCCATATTATCCTTCCATTAGGTGTTAGTAAGTTGATTAGTGAAGTTTGTTTGAAGGTCTAAGGTGGCCAACATCCCTCTCTCTCTTGATTTCTTGGTAAGTGATGCTTGAAACACCCTACTACATCTAATAATGCTTATTTTGTGCTTAATGGGGGCATGAGAGAAGGAATATATGATTTGTTTCTTGATTTGGCTTGTTTTGGTGAAGTTTTTATTTTATTGGGAATTTTTCTGGTTTAATATGATCTTGATGTTGGGGGCTTGTATGATGAATTGTAATGGTTGGAAATGGCTCTAGTGGATGTGAAATGTGGTTAAATGCAATCAATTTTGGATTTGGTGTGAAATTTGAAAAGTTAGGGTTCTTGAACCCCAATTCTGTCCGGATTTAGATCACTGGGTTAGAGGCCGAATTAGACTTTGCTCAAAACATGAAAGTTGTAGGTATTGATGTGGTTGAGGTGCCTGTAAAATTTCAGGGCATTTAGATTAGTGTAGAGTGAGTTATGACGAAATTACTGTAGCTGTTCTGCTTTGGACAGAATGCGAAAACTGCGATAGTAATTGGCCATTTTGACTGGAATTGGTTTGGATTCTGGAGTTGGTGTCTTCTGATGAAATGTAGCTGGATGTCTTAGCTAACTTATGCCTTTGGAATTTCGGCATTTGGACTTGTATGGACTGAGATATACTGATTACAGTTTTTTGTGTTTTGTGAACCTGTTTTAGGAATTCTGGGTTAGTATTTGGCATATTTGACCTAGTTGTGTTACGAACTGGATTGAGTGGTCTTCTACATTATTGTATCCCTGTTTCATAGCTTTGAAACGGTGGGTCTTACACCCCCATCCGATAACCGTAGAGAATTTGACGCCATTACCGCATAATGAGTGTAAAACAGTTTTCTATTTGGGGCCAAGACTAAGGCCATTTTCTAATTTCTGGTTTGCTATTATGCTTATATATGTATATGAAACCCTATTGGGGTTGTGATTGGCATGGCTTTATGAAACCCTATTGGTTGGCATGGTTTTAAGGCTTACTCTTATTCCGGTCATTTTCTAGCTAACTTTTGTACTTGTACTACTTTGAGCCTAGTGAACAGCTTTTGGGAATGAGATGACTTTTGTGTGAGGTGTTGGGACTGATTTGAGGAAATAATGAAGCCTTAATGGCTGGAAAAGTAAGAAATTTAGGGGAAGTGCTGCCCGATTTTCTAGGCCGTTTGGTTCTTTAAGTTGGATTTGCCTTTTGATGGAAATGAAGGGCTTTTGGGTTGTTTGCGCCTAGGTCTTGATGTTATCTTTTTGTTTTCAAGAAAATCATATTTTTGCACCCTTGCATTAGTATGTCTCACTTGTGCATTCCGTTTATTCGATTTTAGATATGAAACCTTCAATTGGTTTATTTTGATTATTTTAGGGTTTCTTGGCGATTAAGGCCAATCTGAAGTGAAACTTTTGAAGTTGAATCGGTGAGTGTACCACTGCCTACTACCCTTTATGTGAAATATCTGAATATCTGAATACTTGACTTATGACTATTGAAGCCAAGTACTGCTTCGATAAAGTGGAGGCGAGGGTGTACTTTATCACACTCGTTCTCTGGTCTGTTCATATTCCAATTCTGAACGTCTATCTGAATCTGTTATCTGTATCTGTATCTGAAACTGTACTGAATCTGTTATCTGTATCTGAAACTGTATCTGTTCTGACGTCGTTTGGAAGCTTGTGTCCAACGACCTTTCTGTGACCTATGAGCTCAAATCCTGTGGCTAAGTTATTCAAGTCGGGCCGGCAAGGGCCTGGACGATTAGATAACGAACCACGGTAGTCTGTTCGGGGATCTTTGGGTATTGAGACCCTTGGGTTCCGGTATACTCGAGTATTACCATTTCTGTTACTGATACGGTGAGCGGGCCCGGTAAAGGGGTGTTTGGTGGACGGAATTTGGAGTGAAGAGGGGTCTACGGACGCTTTGGTTCTATATACGTTGACGGAGGGTCAACCGGTCTGGATCAAGTACTGAGCTGGAAATTTGGCTCCTGAGAGCCACCCGTATCCTTCTGATTTGAATCAGTGGTTCCGTTGCTTTATATCTGGCATGTGTATCTGATTTGTTAAACATGAAATGCCATGATTTTATTGCTATCTGTTTGGTACCTCATTGAGCGCAAGCTCACCCCTTTCTGTTCCCTTTTGTTTTCCTTACAGGAAAATAATCACTTTTGGGAGCTCATACGTGTTGGTTGCCAAATTGAGCCATGTATATGTCTATTTTGAATAACTCATCTCATGAAACCCTAATGTGTATTGGGTTCATCTTCTGAATGGCAAACCGAATATGTGTATACCATATGTATAGTTTTGACATGCCAAGTGTGGTTGTAAATGTTGAATTGCTATGTATTACTGTTTGGTGGGTTCTCGGTTTCCCCTATTCCAGGCACTATTCATCGTTTTCCTTTTTCTTATTATTTTGTTATTTTGGTTCTTGTGGCTTGTCCGAGCGCACTTTTGCATTTCCGAAACGTTTTAGAACGCGTGTAACCGCTCCGTAGTCCTGGCGAGAGCTGGGCAGGCAGTCCGCTAACCCCTTTGGTTCGCCTTAGGGGAAGGTGGGGCTGTTACAAAAATAATATTTTAAATAAAAATCAGATAATAAGAAGAAAATTCGGAATAAAAGATAGAAAATAAAATGCCTAACAACAAATTATGTTTGATTAATGATTTTCTTTTTTCGTTTTTTCCCTTTTTCCACTTTTTTTTCATTTTTCATATTTTTTCCAAGAAAACATTGAATTTAAAGCAAAACAACTAAAACATGATTTTTTGAATGCTTTTTCTTTTTCCCGAGAAATTCTATGCTAAAGCTTAAAAAATAAAATAATAAAATAAAAAACTAAAAAACTAAAAACTAAAAAGTGAATAAAACTAACACGACAAATAAAAACTAAAAAATAAATAGTAAATGAAATTACACTAAAATTTGGTGTCTATAGATACGGATGGCTCTCAGGAGCCAAGTTCCCATTGCTTCACCAGAGCTTGATCAAATATTAGTTGACACTCCGTCAACTTTCAAGTAAAGTAACCAATCCAGTAGAGCACCACTTAACTCCATTCTCCGTCCACCAACCAAACCCCTTACGGGCCCGAACTCCAAGATAAACACTGGTGGTAATACTCGAGAATACCGATTAGTCGAGGACATAACACTCCACTCGACAACACTAGATACCCATGGTTCATTATCTAATCGACCAGGCCCTTGCCGGCTCGACTCGATTAACTAGCCAATGGGGATTGGATCCGCAAAATGTCGATGAGATAACACTCCAATCGACTGAATCAAGATAAAAGTACAGAGACGGGAATGAGAGGTACCTCTCACTCGGATCGAGTGTGGTACATTCTGCCGCTCAGTACTTACAAGTCACGCACAAGTATCTCAAATCAATTGCAACAATAAACAAGTGCATATCACATTAGGGCAAATGCGATAAAGTACACCCTTGCCCGATCATACCAATCACATATCATTCGATCATATTGGTCAAGTATTGAAAACCAGTGTCCAGTTCAATCAGGTATTTGGAAGCACTCACCAAAGGTCTAGTGCCTCTCAAAAGTCACGTTCAGGTCCAACTCAATGGTTGGAGTCCAAATCTACGATAAAATATCATTTATGAATGTAAAACTCTCTAAGTTTCGCTTCAAGAAAATCAAGTAAATGCAACTCGTTTAAGTAGTATTCACGATACTTATCAAATGCCGAACAATTCATGCTCGCTCTTAAACCTTTGAAACTTTGAAGCAATTATATTTTGAAATACCATTTGAGTCGAAGAAATGGAGAAAACATATTTCTATTAGTCGTAATTTTCATTTTTCCAAGGGTGCAACTTTCTGCCGAATTCTAACTCATATACCTCGATAAAAGAAGACGCAAATATCCTAGATAGTTCACGTGGTATTTGCTCTCAAGCTTTACTCGAGTCGCAAGTATATCTACCTAGCTCTCGAGCGTAAATTTGGAAAGCAGACCCTTTGTATTTACCTATTTTCCATTCATTTATGGCTTCATTCTTTTCCTCAATCAGTCCCAAAGTCGCACACAGAATAATCCAATTCCAATAGCCGTTCAATAGGCTCGAAGTCATGCAAGTACAAAATCAAGTTAGTAATATGTCCGGAAATAGTTTAGGTCATAAAACAACAGACAGATTTGCCGTCGCTTAGCCTAACGGACACAACCGAAGCTACACTTATCAGATTGGGGTACAATTTATACTGTTTCGAAGGTAAGATAAAGGGATACAACTTTGATGAAGACCACTCAGTCCAGTTCGTGGTATATGCAAGTCAAAATTTCAATTTACAGAACCAAAATCTCACAATCAGGCTAGTTAACCGCACTATGCGTAAACGACAACAACTCAGGCTACTGAAGTCCGATTGAGATGTTTGTAGGGCCGTTGGAAATCTAAGATATAGCACTACAAATTCTGTGTTTTGGCTAAAAGCTAATTCAGTATGGATCAGGGTAAACAGATGCAGTCAGATTGGTAAACTGTATAAACCGCCCACAGAGCTCTACCTCTGGCGGTCAGGGGTATTTTTGTCTTTTGACATGATATAGTACTCAGATTGAGCTGAAATTTTACAGGATGCTACAAAATATCATTCTCTACAATTTTCATGTTTTGTGCTAAGCTTAATTCAGCCACCATCATGGTCAAATAAAACCGGGCAGAACAGAACAGTGAAGAATCTCAAATCTGGAATTTGAACTTTTCCACTAGAAATTCATATCCAACAAGTACTCTATCATCAAAACCATCAACTACTAACTCAATAACATCAATTAAGAGGTAGATAAATATAATCAAAGTTGAAAATGTAAACCCTAGCTCCATATCCAACAAATCCATCAAAACTAACCGATTAACCGTCATAAGGTAAGATTAAGACCTTCTAACTAAACTTTAACAAGATTAAGGGAAATAAATGTGATGGACAGCCAATATACCTCTCAAAGACGCTTTAAAGAGTTATCCACTACCTCTCCTTGTGAAATTTAGCTTCCTAAGCTTCCTAAGCTCTCAATTTGCAAGTTAATCGGTTTAGTTTTCTTGTTTTCTCACTAAATCAAGCAAAACCCAAGATGGATTGAAATGGTTTCCTCTCTTCTTTTTCCTCTCACTCTCATGACTGGAAGGCTGTAAATGAATTCTCAAATGAAGTTTCAAGAACGTTAAAATGATAGAAATGAATTTGGGTCAAAGGTGACAAGTGTCACACTTTGATTGGTAGTCAAATTTTGTTCTTTTCTCTCTTATTTTTGGTCCAATATTTCGGCTGCCTTGAGGATATTTTGGGGCTGATTTTAATCAATTAATAGCAAGAAAATAAAGGTAATAAAGTAGTGTTCAAGTGGTGCACTCACTCGGTAACAAAACGGTACCCGTCGATTCAACCCGTTTTTTCTTAAATCGCGTATACTAGGGTTTTAATTTATAATTCACTAAATTATTATTATCACCTCTATTCACACACTTAATATCATCTAAACTCACCCTTAATCACCGAATTTAGTGCACACATCTCACCAAGTGACACGGTCAAAATACGCAGAAAGCCCTGATTTACCCGAACCAAGAACCTACAGGGAAAACCCTTGATTCTATGGTTGATTGCAATTACTGAGGGTGTGAATGAGTAGTAAAGCTTTTAGAAAGGAATAAATGCCAAATAAAAGGGATTTTATGAAAAATGTGAGGAATTTTACAATTCCATTGGTTATAATTAGGGTTTCGATTAAAATATAAGAGATTTAAGAAAACCGGTTAGTCACAAGTAAACTAGGGTTTTTTTTTCTTTTGATTAGAATTTAGGGTTTCTAACCTTTAAAACAAAAAAAATATAGAAACCGTAATATCCTAAAAGTCGAGATATCACAATCTCCCCTCCTTAAAAGAATTTCGTCCTCAAAATTCATTCATTTATTCGTAAATTAATATATTTATTCTTAAATAAGTATAAGCAACATAAAATAGCTATAAGGTTCAATAAAAGTATTTTCAAATCATAAAACGAAAAGTAATAAAACATATTGAAAATAACACACTTTCTTTGTATATATTATAGCAATTCACACATCCTACGGGACAGTAACCCTAGGTATTTCTCAAGCACTATATTTAATCAAAACTTGACGAAGTACAATCAAGTACGTACGTGTGAATAATTAGGGTACCCAAATCTCACTAATATCTTCAATATATCCTAAGTCCCGACTATTCGCATCCCCCATGCCTTGCCTTTGGCCATCCGAACTTATCCTAATAGCACTCAAGATATCGATTTATCATAAAGGTATCACTCGTTGGTACTCGGGTACAAGAATCCAAAAATATGATCATTCCCCACCCGAGTTAGCTACGCTCAAGAGGAAATCAACCACTTTTGAGATTCCTACCCAACATACATATCTAAGATCCCCAACAATAGACATCTGTTTCACACTTAACAAGGCAATCCCCATAGTCCGAGAGCCCTCTCCCGGTACGAGCTCGATAGGAGTTTTGAAAGCACCAGTGACGGCCACACCTTCCCCTAGGGCGTACCCCAAGATTTGGCGGGTCGCCTACCCAATTCTCACCAGAACTCACTCACTCATAACTCAAGAAAAATAACGTACATCCATAGAAAATAAATAACACATCCACTTCAACTTAATACATACATACATTTATGCTCAAATTCAGATACAAAGCTTCTACACGCCAAGATACTTTCAAGTGGTTACAATTCAAGTACAAAGAACCCTTGTTGGGTGCTAGCGCGAGTACAATTTCAAAATTCAAAACAACTAGACTATGGTAATCTGTACGCGTCTCACGCTACGCTCGTACCCCCTGTAAGGAAAACAAATGGAGTGGAATGAGTTAAAAGCCCAGTGAGGTTCCAAATAGCAAGTTGACCATTATTTGAAGGTACACGTATCAACGTAGCAAAAGATAGCGAGCATAACAAGTTCATAAAAGTGAACACTAACACTTCAAGTAGCAAATTCCAAATGAACGAGTGTAAAGTGCTTTTGGTTTTCAAAAGAAACAATAATCCAATAAGCAATAATCATTTCCAAATATAAGGATACGGATGGCTCTCAGGAGCCAAGTTCCCATTGTTTCACCAGAGCTTGATCAAATATTAGTTGATACTCCGTCAACTTTCAAGTAAAGTAACCAATCCAGTAGAGCACAACTTAACTCCATTCTCCGTCCACCAACCAAACTCCTTACGGGCCCGAACTCCAAGATAAACACTGGTGGTAATACTCGAGTATACCGATTAGTCGAGAACATAAGACTCCACTCGACAACACTAAATACCCATGATTCGTTATCTAATCTAACAGGCCCTTGCTGGCTCGACTCGATTAACTAGCCAATGGGGATTGGGTCCCCAAAAAGTCGATGAGATAACACTCCAATCGACTGAATCAAGATAAAAGTACAGAGACGGGAATGAGAGGTACCTCTCACTCGGATCGAGTGTGGTACATACTGCCGCTCAGTACTTACAAGTCATGCACAAGTATCTCAAATCAATTACATCAATAAACAAGTACATATCACATTAGGGAAAATGCGATATAGTACATCCTTGCCCGATCATGCCAATCACATATCATTCGATCATATTGGTCAAGTACTGAAAACTAGTGTCCAGTTCAATCAGGTATTTGGAAACACTCACCAAAGGTCTAGTTCCTCTCAAAAGTCACGTTCAGGTCCAACTCCTTGGTTGGAGTCCAAATCTGCGATAAAATATCATTTATGAATGTAAAACTCTCTAAGTTTCGCTTCAAGAAAATCAAGTAAATGCAACTTGTTTAAGTAGTATTCACGATACTTATCAAATGCCGAACAATTCATGCTCGCTCTTAGGCCTTTGAAACTTTGAAGCAATTATACTTTGAAATACCATTTGAGTCGAAGAAATGGAGAAAACGTATTTCTATTAGTCGTAATTTTCATTTTTCCAAGGGTGCAACTTTCGGCCGAATTCTAACTCATATACCTCGATAAAAGAAGATGCAAATATCCTAGATGGTTCACGTGGTATTCGCTCTTAAGCTTTACTTGAGTCGCAAGTATATCTATCTATCCCTCGAGCATAAATTTGGAAAGCACACCCTTTGTATTTACCTATTTTCAGTCATTTATGGCTTCATTCTTTTCCTCAATCAGTCCCAAAGTTGCACACAGAATAATCTCAATCCAATAGCCGTTCAATAGGTTCGAAGTCATGCAAGTACAAAATCAAGTTAGGAATATGTCCGGAAATGAAGTTTAGGTCATAAAACAAAAGATAGATTTGTTGTCGCTTAGCGTAACGGACACAGCTGAAGCTACATTTATCGGATTGGGGTACAATTTATACCGTTTCAAAGCTAAGATAAAGGGATACAACTTTTATGAAGACCACTTAGTCCAGTTCGTGGTGTATCCAAGTCAAAATTTCAATTTACAGAACCAAAATCTCACAATCAGGCTAGTTAACTGCACTTTCCGTAAACGACAATAACTCAGGCTACCGATGTCTGATTGAGGCGTTTCTAGGGCCGTTGGAAAGCTAAGACATAGCACTATAACTTCTGTGTTTTGGCCAAAGGCTAATCTAGTATGGATCAGGGTAAACAGAAGCAGTCAGATTGGTAAACTGTCTAAACCGTCCACAGAGCTCTACCTCTGACAGTCAGGGGGATTTTTGTCTTTTCATATGCTACAGTACTCAGATTGAGCTAAAATTTTATAGCAAGCTAAAAAATAGCATTTTCTACAACTTTAATGTTTTGCACTAAGCTTAATTCAGCCCCCATCATGGTCAAACAAAACCGGTTAGAACAGTACAATGAAGAATCTCAAATCTGGAATTTGAAGTTTTCCACTAGAAATTCATATCCAACAAGTACTCTATCATCAAAACCATCAACTACTAACTCAATAACATCAATTAAGAGGTAGATAACTATAATCAAAGCTGAAAATGTAAACCCTAACTCCATATCCAACAAATCCATCAAAACTAACCGATTAACCGTCATAAGGCAAGATTAAGAGCTTCTAACTAAATTTTAACAAGATTAAGGGAAATAAATGTGATGGACAGCCAATATACCTCTCAAAGATGCTTGGAAGAGTTATCCACCACCTCTCCTTGTGAAATTTAGCTTCCTAAGCTTCCCAATCTCTCAATTTGCAAGTTAATCGGTTTAATTTTCTTGTTTTCTCACTAAATCAAGCAAAACCCAAGATGGATTGAAATTGTTTCCTCTCTTCTTTTTCCTCTCACTCTCATGGCTTGAAGGCTGTAAATGAATGCTCAAATGAAGTTTCAAGAAGGTTAAAATGATAGAAATGAATTTGGTTCAAAGGTGACAAGTGTCACACTTTGATTGGTAGACAAATTTTGTTCTTTTCTCTCTTATTTTTTGTCCAATATTTGGGCTGCCTTGAGGATATTTTGGGGCTGATATTAATCAATTAATAGCAAGAAAATTAAGGTAATAAAGTAGTGTTCAAGTGGTGCACTCACTCGGTAATAAAACGGTACCCGTCGATTCAACCCGTTTTTTCTTAAATCGCGTATACTAGGGTTTTAATTTGTAATTCACTAAATTATTATTATCACCTCTATTCACACACTTAATATCATCTAAACTCACGCTTAATCACCGAATTTAATGCACACATCTCACCAAGTGACACGGTCAAAATACGCAAAAAGCCCTGATTTACCCGAACCAAGAACCTACAGGGAAAACCCTTGATTCTATGGTTGATTGCAATTACTGAGGGTGTGAATGAGTAGTAAAGCTATTAGAAAGGAAAAAATGCCAAATAAAAGGAATTTTATGAAAAATGTGAGAAATTTTACAATTCCATTGGTTACAATTAGGGTTTCGATTAAAATATAAGAGATTTAAGAAAACCGATTAGTCACAAGTAAACTAGGGTTTTTTTTCTTTTGATTATAATTTAGGGTTTCTAACCTTTAAAACAAAACAATGTCTTAAAACAAAAAATAAAATATAGAAACCGTAATATCCTAAAAGCCGGGGTATCACAGTTCTGGCGCGACGTACGCGAACTTTCGACTCGCGCGCGATAAAGTGAAATGTAAGAGCAATTCATGCAACTAAAATATAATTAACTAACTCTGAGGCAAATAATTATAAAAATGACTATTTTGAGAAATAAAACATGAGCCTCACATATAGTCACTTTCAAAAGGATACTGTGCTTATTAGGAGCCACTTTTATAACATTGTAGGTAATTCACAATACAATAACTCATTCAATATAAAAGGATACAAACTCCTTCTGGGAGTCATTTCAATATCATTGCACATTCTGCCAAAATCAGCCCCATGTCCTCCAAAACAATAAACAATCCCCTACATTCATTAATCAGTTCAATAGTATCCAAACTTCGGGGTAATACTCAAGTATACTGAAACACTTACCCAAAGCTTCCACCCTATCCGACCAAGCCCTTTGTTGGCTCGAATAGTCCGTTGAACAGAGGGTTTTGGGGCTCAGTTCAGCCGGTGTGGTAAAGTACACATACGGCTTACATTCATGCACACTTACAGTAACATTTGGTCAATTATCAACCTTCAAACTCAACTAAGCTGAGTGCGATAAAGTACACTCCCGACTTAGAAGGCGAGGGACAATTGAGATACACTTTATAATGAATCGCTAGCAATATTCCATAATAAGCATATTTATCACATAATTTAACTTAAGTAAAATATAAATAGTTTAGACACACAAATCTAGAAACACTCAACCTCGGGTTTGCTTTCCGGCTCACAGCTATCCCCTGAGACAAGTTTATAGCTCTAAAGTGAATATGCAATTCATATATCACTACTTGTCATTCATCACTTTATAATTTAATCTACTAAAGTCAAGGTTGGCTTATAAACAAGATATAACGAATTCAACAACCTGTCTTATAGTTTACTTCAAAAGTTGTCTATTATTATCAATTCAAATTAGGGAAATATACATATATTCCAAGTTTAAAGTTTTGTGTGTTTAAACCAAGATTATATCTGTAAGGATCGAAGACAACCTAAGAGGGGGGTGAATTAGGTTGATTAAAATCTTAATCATATTTATGCACTTTTTCTTTAATAAAAATTTACCTTCTTTTCTAGTAATGATCAACCAAGTAGATTAGAAGAAGAGAGCAATGTTGAGTAGAAAAACAAGTATAGATAAGCAATGAGAATTTTATTAAACAAAAAGTAAGATAGAATATCGAACCGATTGTCTACCAAACTTTCCTCAAACTTGAAGACCAATCACTAGGTTGAGCAACTTCTCATTGATGAAAGATGATCAACTAGCTGTACAATGGAGGGAGCACTTCCTCCTTGCCCTAAGCCTCACTTAGTCAAGCTAAGAAGTTTTACAATCACTCAGATAACCCTCAACAAAGCTACACTAATGAAACTTTCAACCACAAGAGAAATGCTCACAAGAAATTCACACCACTTCGAGAACAAATCTAGCTTTGGAGACTATTTTCAAACTAAAATATCTATTGAGATCTTGTAAACAAAGTGTGCAAAAGTCTCTTCTTAGTTCAGAACCGTTTGTATTTGAAGAGGACCAAAAATGGGTTTCATTAATGCTTCCAACGGATAGAAGACAGATGAAGAGTTAGCTAGCCGTTGGGGCTGTCGGACGTCCGACGACCAAATCATCGTCCGAACCTATCGTCCGAAAACAGTCAAGTTGTAGTTCGGACATCCGATGTTGTATCATCGTCCGAAAGCAATGCGTCCGATCGTCGTCAGAGAGTTGGCAAGTCTTCTTTGAATTTTTCGGACGTCCGACGTGGTCGATGTGCGTCCGAGACATGCGTCCGATCCTTCCGGATGTCCAACGCTTCATTATGAGCATCTGACAGAGCTTCCTTCTTGAAGTTCTTTATCCTTTTCGGACGTCCGACAGATTCCTTTCGGACGTCCGACATGAGTGTCCTATTTTTGCTTCTTCTTTTGGTTGATTTTCATTTCATGACATATTCGTACCTGATTCTTTGATAGACAAAAACACTTATATTTGAAGAAAGTTAGATAAACATTTCAAAGTACTTTGTGATCATCAAAACCAAGAATAACATTCTCCCCCTTTTTGATAATGACAAAACAAAAGTTTGAAATGAGATTTGATGATTGCAATATAAGCTCCCCCTTTTTCAATTGACAAAACTCTCCCTTACTTAGTGGATCATAGAGCAAAAATTTTGAAAAACTCCCCATCACTTGGCTACCCAACCGAATTAATCAATTATCCAAAAACATAACAATTAAACAGCCAAAATCCAACATTTTACCAATTCAATCTATCAGCCAATCCAATTTCAATTAAATCATCAATCAATCCAATCCAGTCCTCTCCCCCTTTTTGTCATCACAAAAGGGTAATCAATCACATCCACAAAAACATTCATCAATCATATCACGGAGAACCAATAACAAAAAACATTCATCACATCCACACATTCACCATTCAAAATACTTAAACATCCATCCACATATTCATAACCATTACAGCCATAATCTTCCAAAAAAAATACTAGAAGAACACAACATAAACATGAGCATAACATCTTCATATCCATTGTTGAACACCACAAACACTAGAAAACATGAAATAGACAAACAAAATGTAAATGTCCTAAATGATGAACTATGTGGATCCAGGTGTTCTTCAAGAGAGCTGATATTGGGAGAGGTCCTCCTCTTCAGTTTCTTCATCATCTTCAGCAGCTTCTTCAATTGGTGCCTTGCCTTTATCTGATGTGGAAGGGCCATGAGGAGTCATAGGAGTTGATGAGTTCGGGTCTGGAATTGATGAACTTGGATCAGTGGGGCGTGGCTCTTTGCCATGTAAAACTTCCTCAACCACAGGTGGGGGAAAAAGAAGGTTCTTTTTGTCTAGGTAGGCTGTTTGGTGTTCAGAGGACATGGTGAGCATTAGACCATGTTCTAGAAGAAGAACATGTTGTTTGAGTTCACGAAGGAGCTCAATCACTTCATCATTGGAGGAGGAAGATGTCTTAGTGGCAGACTTCCTGGGATGAATGGGAGTGAGTGTAACAAATGAAGGATCATGTGCTGCCTTAGACCTATGTTCACTAGATGATGCCCCCTTATAAGCCCATAGATTATCCTTAAAGACAAGATTTTTCCTTTCAAAATATCCTTTGGTAAAGGCATAAGAAGATGCTTCTTTGGGACAAACACCTAGAATTGGTACTTTGTAAAACTCAAAAATGTTTTGAAGAAATTTTCCATAAGATAGTTTTCTGCGAAAATCAGTGGCATAGCGAAGTAGAAACTTGCACATGACAAAACCAAAATCAATACGAATCTTTTCTCGAAAACAGTAAAAGAGATACAACTCCATTTTGTTTGCATCTGTTCTATGGCCATCAGTAGGCACCAGCAGGTTTGAAATGATTGAAAAGGCAATTAGATTCACAGGGGCAAGATCATTCAGTTTAGCATCAGCAAGGGAAGAAAAACTTCTTTTGAAATAAGTCAACATCTTAGCCCCATCAAAATGATTATCAGCAGTAGGGTGCTCTTCATAGGAAAAGAAATTTGCAATTTTACTCTTGCATCCACGTTCAATAGTAGTATTTAAGATGGCATTCACAGTTTCAGAATCAAAGACTAAGTCTACCCCATTAACCCTGGACATAATCTCAGTTTGGTCAGTGCCTTTCCTAAGTTTGGCAAAGAATTGATACAGTATTTCAGGGTAATAAACATTGGGCATAGAAATGAGATGTGACCATTTCTGGAAAGCAAAGAGACTCAGAATGGATTCTAAACCTATTTGGCGAAATTCAGAAGAATTTACAGTGCGTTGAGGGATGACACCTTTCTGGGATATCCAGGAGTGTTTGTCTTTTGCAGCATCATCAAAGAATGTAGGGAGTGCGGTTGATTTTGGAGGCGGTTGAGATGAGGTTCCCTGTCCAGATTCAGGCTGAGGGGTGGGTTGTGGTGTAGGCTGTGACATTCGACCCTTTACAGCTCCTCTCTTGAAGCGTTTGGATGATCGTTTGACCGTAGGAAGATCATCATCCTCATCCCTGAGTGGATGCTTGCGTCCGGCAGTGACCTTCCCTCCTCTTAGATTCACCATTGTGCAAAATGTGTGGAATGAAGGATGCAAATGATGCACACAGTAGTATGGAAGTGAATCACACAGAAGTTTTGGGACAAAAAGGACTTGAACAAGATTTGTCAAAGTGATAGGGAAATTTGGGAATTTGTGAAATGTTATGCAATTCGGTGAAATGATCAGGAGAAATGAATCGTGTGACGCCCCGAAAAAAAATGAGTTTGAGAACCCGGAAATTTTTTAATTTTCTAGGGTTTATTTTTTTAACGCCCGTCTTTTCTACATTTTCTTGATTAGAAAAATTTCCCAGATAAAGTTTATGAGCAAAAATAGTTTTAAAATGATTTTTCTAGTATCGATTAGTTTTTGAGAAATTAAAAGCGTATTTTGGACGTGGGACCCGCAAGTGCGGTAAATGCATTATATTTTTGACAACTTGTTGGAATTTTGTATTAAGTGATATTATTTTACAATGTGTTAAGATATTTGTATTGGAGAGACAAAAAGATAAGTTTTGAACCAAAAGGTGACAAGTGTCACCTTGTGATTTAATCTTGGACTTTGACCATTTGACTTTACCTTTACCTTTACCAAATAAATACAAAAAAATTGATCAAAATAAGCTTCATTTTGCAAGCTTCTTGGCCGAATGTTCTTGCTCAAGAAAGAAAGAAAAGCTCTCAATTTCTTCCTTCTATTTCTTGCTCAATCTTCAAATCCAACCAATAAAACTCCAAATCATTCCATAAAATCTCTTTGCTAAGTGGTCTTGAGGTGTTTTGTGGAGTTGTTTGGAAAGCTAAGGTGACTAGTTGCTATATCTCTTGTATTGCTAAGGTGAGTTGTGAAGGACCCCTCTCCTCCCTCTAATGATGTTTAATTGATGATTAGTGGTGGTATAAGGTGCAACTTTGATGGATTATATCTTGATTTTGGTTGAATTGGTGAAGTTTTATAATTATTGGGAATTTTTCTGTTTTCATATGGATATGATTATGGGGTCATGTATGATGATTGTAAATGATGTTTAATGACTCTAGGAGGTGGAAAAAGTGATTAATTGCAATCAATTTCTGTTTTGGAAGAAATTTCAGAAAATTAGGTTTTGTGAAGCTACATTCTGTCCGATTTTATAGCTCTTAGTTAGAGGCCGAATTGGCCTTGTCTTAAAACATGAAAGTTGTAGGGAACGATATTTTAAAGGTGCCTACAAAATTTCAGGTCAATCGGAGTAGTGTGGAATGAGAAAAGTCGAAATTACTATTGCTATTCTGGTTTACCCGAAATTGGGATTTGCGACTGTAATTGGTTGTTTTGGCTGGTATTGCTTCCGAATTGGTTGTTGAGGCCTTCTGATGAAATTTAGCCCTGTTTCTTATCTTTCATCTGGTTTTAGAATTTCTGGATTTGGACTTGGAGAGCCTGAGTTATGATGTTTCCGCTAGAATGCGTTCTATGAAGCTGTTTTTGTGATTCTGGTGTAGTATCTTGCATTTTTTACCTGGTTACACTCGAAACTGGGTTGAGTGACCTTCTGTAATGTTGTAGCCCTGTCTTTTAGCTTCGAAACGGTGTATCTTACACCCCCATCCGATAATCGTAGTGCCAATGGTGCCAAAATCACTAAAGGACATCAAATCTGTTTTGGGTTTTAGGGCTTGGATTCGGACAAGATAATGGTTTATGACGAATGGGTTCTGAGCCGTGGAGGTGAGTGACTTCAAACTACTTCTAAAGTTATTTATGAACCGTTTCTTACATTATTTACTTTTGAACTATTTCCAAAGTTACTTTTGAAATGTTTTCTTTCATATCATGCGTGCTGGCATGTGAGTGTACCTTGTTTGCTATATTTCTTGACTTCATGACTTGTATTTTGGTTGATAACGTGTTAAGCGCTTATAATGATTTCCAAAATGAGTTTTCGAGACGAGTGTGTACTTTATCGCACTCGACCTCGATAAATGTGAAATTTTTGATTGAAATGTTACTTGCGCATGAATGTAAGCCTTTTGGGCTGAACTGGCCATTGCCCCTTGTTACCGGTCGTCTTGAGCCAGAAGCGGACTCGGTCAGGCGATTAGGAACTTGGGTGAACATTTGGTATACTCGAGTATTACCTATGTAGGTTGGTGGAGCCTGGCCAAAAGCCAGGGACGGGGTGAATGAAATGAAATGAATGACCAAATGAGCGAGGAAATGTCAGGAGAATGAATGTATCCTTTCATGAATGTTACTATCGCTTTCCATTGTAAATGTTTCTTGAATTATTGATAATCCATATTTACTGTTTTGCAAATGATGTATTTGTTTCCGGATTTATCATTTAATTTATGACATCATTGCTATATGACATCATTGAAATGAACTATTGTGAAACCGATTTGATTAATGATTTTCTGGTTACTCGCTGAGATTTTAGCTCACCCCAAAAACTATTTTATTCCCCTCCACAGGGCTCGTGGCGAAGGAAGGACTTGTAGTACTTGTGCACGTAATGGATGGCCTATATCTTGTATAGTTTTGGATTTGGAATCATTTGATGTATAGTTGGGAATTAGTTTCCGCTGCATTTGTGACATGTAATTATTGGAGACTTGGATGTATATTTGTGGACCATGTGATGTATATTTGAGGTTTATTATTGTAATATGTTTGAGGAATGTAGTGAACGACTGAGTCCCGGCGAGAGCTGGGCAGGCGGCCCGCCGAACCCTCTGGTTCACCTGTGGGGAAGGCGGGGCCGTCACAAATCGCAATCAATCAGGAAAAGTTTTGTTTGAGTCAATTTGGGAATGAGAGCTTCAGAATGGTATGAATTTGAGAGTGAGAGATGAGAGAGTTTTCGTCCGAGAGGAAATGGAAGAAGAAGAGTTTGAAGCAAATGAGGAAGAAAGTTACTTTTAAAAAATGAGCCATTGTACTGTCGGACCGCCGAACGAAGTCGTGCATCCGACAGTTTCGTCCGAACAGGTGCATTCTGAGAAAATGGCCGAAGAACATCATCGGACGTCCGTTCATCCTCTTTCGGACGTCCGAAGGCTATGAAAAATTTAAGATGATTTTTCGATTATCCCTAATTTTGATCTTAGATGAATGAATTGATCTAATGGCAAAGCTTTTGAAAAATATATCAGCAAATTGATCTTTAGAACAAACATAATTTACACAAATTTCACCTTTTTGAACTAGATCACGAATAAAGTGGTGCTTTATATCTATATGTTTTGTCCTAGAATGCTGAATAGATTTTTGGTCAAATTTATAGCACTAGTATTATCACAAAATACAGGCATGCAGTCATATAACAATCCAAAATCATTCAAGGTATGCTTCATCCATAAAAGTTGAGCACAACATGCACTAGCGGCAATATATTCCGCTTCGGTTGTAGACAAAGAGATTGCATTTTGCTTTTTGCTAAACCAAGAAACTAAGCAATTTCCAAGAAAGTGACAAGTTCCACTAGTACTTTTTCTGTCCACACGACAACCACCAAAATCCGCATCCGAATATCCATATAGAGCAAATTCACAAGATCTAGCATACCAAAGACTATAGTCTAATGTACCTTTCAAATACCTAAAAATTCTTTTAACAGCATTTAAATGTGATTCTTTTGGACAAGATTGAAATCTAGCACACAAGCAAACAACAAACATAATATCAGGTCTACTTGCGGTTAAATAGAGTAGGCTTCCGATCATACCTCTATAGTGCTTTTCATCCACATGATTACCTTCTTCATCTTTGTCAAGTTTTGTAGAACTGCACATTGGAGTTCCAACTTGTTTTGAGTCCTCCATGTCAAACCTTTTCAGCAATTCCTTGGTATATTTTGCTTGATTTATAAAAATTCCCTCAAGGGCTTGATGTATTTGAAGTCCAAGGAAGAAATTTAATTCTCCCATCATACTCATTTCAAATTCACTTTGCATAGTGGTGAAAAAATCCTTGCATAGACACTCATTAGTAGCACCAAAAATAATATCATCTACATATATTTGCACAATAAGAAGATCATTTAACACTTGCTTAGTAAAAAGTGTGGTGTCCACAATACCCCTTTTGAAACCATTTTCAATCAAGAAACCACTTAATCTTTTATACCAAGCTCTTGGAGCCTGTTTTAAACCATATAATGCTTTAGATAGTTTAAATACATGACTTGGAAATTTTGTATTTTCAAAACCGGGGGGTTGATCCACATATACTTCTTGATCAATAAAACCATTTAAAATGCATTTTTAACATCCATTTGAAACAATTTGAAACCTTTGAAGCAAGCAAAAGCAAGAAGCATTCTAATAGATTCTAATCTAGCTACGGGAGCAAATGTTTCATCAAAATCAATTCTTTCTTCTTGTGCATATCCTTTAGCAACTAATCTGGCTTTATTTCTTACAACAACACCTTTATCATCCAACTTATTTCTAAATATCCACTTCATGCCAATGATAGGTTAATTTTGAGGTCTATCAACAAGTGTCCAAACCTTATTTCTCTCAAATTGATTAAGTTCCTCTTGCATTGCCAAAATCCAGTTTTCATCCTTTAAAGCATCATTGATATTTTTGGGTTCAAAAAGAGAAACTAAAGCAAAATTGTCTATCAATTTTCTAGATGAGGAACGAGTCTTTACCTTCTCGGATGGATCACCAATTATAAGTTCTTTCGGATGATTTTAGCTAAATTTCCAGGCCTTGGGAAGATCTTTGAATAGATCATCATTTCTGTCCTCATCTTCCCTTTCTTGATCTTCATGAGTTTCATTCTCCATTTTCTTTGCTTCCGGTTCAGAGTTTCCTCCATCTCCAATTTTTAGCTTTTCCATTCCTTCGCGAACACCTACATCATCATCCTCACACGAACTTTTGGAATTATCATCATTAGTTTCATCAAATGTTATGTGTATGGCTTCTTCTATCACAAGAGTCCTTCTATTAAAGACTCTATATCCTCTTTTGTTCTCGCAATATCCCAAAAATATTCCTTCATCAGATTTTTTCTCAAACTTACCAAGACGTTCCTTTAAATTTAAAATAAAACATTTACAACCGAAGATTTTGAAATATCCAACCGTAGGTTTCTTATCAAAAATCAGTTCATAAGATGTTTTATTCAAAATGGGTCTCAAAAGGATTCTATTCATCACATAACATGCAGTGTTTACCGCTTCAGCCCAAAGGTATTTTGGCAAACTACATTCACTTAACATAGTTCTAGCAGCCTCTTGTAGTGTCCTATTTTTCCTTTCTACAACACCATTTTGTTGTGGAGTTCTTGCAATTGAAAACTCATGTGTTATGCCATTATGATCACAAAATTCTGGAAAACCACAATACTTGAATTCCGTTCCATTATCACTTCTAATCCTAACAATTTTTAAACCAAGCAGATTTTGCACTTTAGCAAACAATGAAGTGAAATTCTTGAAGTCATCATCCTTATGAGCAAGAAATATCACCCAAGTATATCTAGAATAATCATCCACAATCACAAAGCAGTATTTCTTACCTCCCAAGCTAGTGATTTGAGTAGGACCAAATAAGTTAAGATGCAAGACTTATAAAGGTTTAGAAGTTGATACACACTTCTTTGGTTTAAAAGAAACTTTTGTTTGCTTTCCAAATTGACATGCATCACAAATTTTATCCTTTTCAAAACTGATTTTTGGCAAGCCTCTAACCAGCTCCTTTTTCGAAATTTCCTTTAGTAAATCCATATTAAAATGACAAAGTCTCCTATGCCACAACCAAGGATCTTCATTTGAAGCTTTAAGACATTTGAAGTTAGATGAATCAATTTTATCAAGAATCACAATATATATGTCGTTAAATCTCTTACCTTTGAACACAACATTATATTTGGAATCAAGCACAATGCATTCATGCTTTTTAAACAACACATTCAAGTCTTTATCACACAATTAACTAACACTAAGCAAGTTATAACCTAAGTTATCAACTAAGAGCACATTATGAACAAAAGTTTCACCATCCTTACCAACATCACCTATTCCAATTGTCTTAGCTTTCACATCATCACCAAACGTCACCTTTCCACTTAATTTTGATTTTAGCTTTATGAACAAAGAGGGATCACCGGTCATATGTCTTGAGCAGCCACTGTCAATAAACTATTTGGACTTGTTTGAGCATTTTTCCTGAAAAGAGAAAGTGTTTGGTACCCTTTTTTAATTTTTGGGTCCACAATAGTTAGCATTGTGTCTAACTAACCACATGCATCTCATCCCTTTGTTCAGATTTCTTTTCACATAGCAATCTCCTTTCAAATGCCCTTTTTGACAACAAAAACCACACATAATGGAAGAGTCCTTAACATGTAATGGTTTGACATATCTCAATCCACTTCTTCTATATGTTGTGAAACCATGTGCATTTTTGTTGTGTGCTAATGTTCTTTGATGAGCAGTAAGAAGGGTAGATGACATGTTCTTTTTGAGAAAATCTTGCTTTCTTGCTTTCAAAGTCTCATCCAAGTTGTCCATTCTTTTCTTCAAATCACTATGTCTTTCCTTCAGCATTTCACAAATTCTTGTCTTTCTATCAAACTCATTTTGAACATCAACTCCGACTCTTACAAGACATTCATTGTCAGTCTTTAGTTGTTTATTTTGTTGAAAAAAACTTGCATTTTCATGAATGAGAAAACAATTTTCTGTTTTAGCTGCTTGTTTTTATCATAAGATTCCTTCAAGGCATTATGCAGTTTTTCAACAAAGGATTCAAGATCATCATCATCTTCATCATCACTTTCAGATTGAGAGTGCATGGAAGTTACCTCATTATCTCCAATAGCCATGAAGGCCATTTGAGCTGATTTTTCCTCTTCTTCAACTTCCCCTTCGGAGTTGCATTCATTCCAAGTAATCTGGAAGTTGTTGAATCTTGGCTTTCGATCAGCTTTCCCATCTTTCATTTTCTTCATGGGGCATTCGTTTGCATAGTGTCCAGGCTGTCCACATTCATAGCATTTGTCCACTAGTTTCTTGTTGAATTCTTGTTTTCCTTTGTTCCTTGCATTTGATGAATAATTTTGAGATTGATTGCTAGGTCCTCCCCTTCTAAACTTCCTTTTGTTCAAGATTCTCTTGAAGCCTCTTGTGATGAGAGCAAGATCATTATCATCACCATCCGAGTCTTCATCATCCAAGTGAGCTGGATCATCTTCACCTTGAGTAGTCTTTAGAGCAATGTTTCTCTTTGCTCTAGCATCCTCTTCCTCCTACACTTTAGATTTCAATTTCAACTCATAAGAGGTTAGTGAGTTAATGAGATATTCAATAGGCACAGAATTTAAATCCTTAGCCTCCTCTATTGCAGTCACTTTATTTTCCCATTCTTTGCCCAATGCATTGAGAATTTTCCTGTTCTTCTCTCTCAAGGTGTACTCTTTGCCCAACATCTCGAGATCTTTGATCAAGTCATTGAACCTGCAATACATTTTGTCAATATCCTCAAGAGGTTCAATTTTAAATGATTCATATTTTGTGACCAAGATAGCCTTTTTCTGTTCTCTCACGTTGTCACCACCCTCATGGTTTCTCTTAACTTATCCCACATTTCTTTGGCCTATTTACAGCCTTTTACTCTAATTGATTCATTTGAATCTAAGGCACTATAAAGAACATTCATGGCCTTGGCATTCAATGTGAGGTTAGTTCTATCTTGAGCATTCATTTCAGCTCTCGTTTTTTGCCGAAGCAAACCTGTATCTGCATCAAGAAAGTTAGCTTCATGCGGTCCTTCACTCACAATAAACCATAGCTCAATATCAATAGATTGCAAAAAGATAATCATCCTTTCTTTCCAACTAACATAATTGGAGCCACTAAACATGGGAGGCCTAGTAACAGATTGCCCCTCAACAAACATAGCATGACTGGTTGTCATCTTTAGTCCAAGAGAAATGCTCACAAGAAATTCACACCACTTCGAGAACAAATCTAGCTTTGGAGACTATTTTCAAGCTAAAATATCTATTGAGATCTTGTAAACAAAGTGTGCAAAAGTCTCTTCTTAGTTCAGAACCGTTTGTATTTGAAGAGGACCAAAAATGGGCTTCATTAATGCTTCCAACGGATAGAAGGCAGATGAAGAGTCAGCTAGCCGTTGGGGCTGTCGGACGTCCGACGACCAAATCATCGTCCGAACCTATCGTCCGAAAACAGCCAAGTTGTAGTTCGGACATCCGATGTTGTATCATCGTCCGAAAGCAATGCGTCCGATCGTCGTCAGAGAGTTGGCAAGTCTTCTTTGAATTTTTCGAACGTCCGACGTGATCGATGTGCGTCTGAGACATGCGTCCGATCCTTCCGGATGTCCAACGCTTCATTATGAGCATCCGACAGAGCTTTCTTCTTGAAGTTCTTTATCCTTTTCGGACGTCCGACAGATTCCTTTCGGACGTCCGACATGAGTGTCCTGTTTTTGCTTCTTCTTTTGGTTGATTTTCATTGCATGACATATTCGTACCTGATTCTTTGATAGACAAAAACACTTATATTTGAAGAAAGTTAGATAAACATTTCAAAGTACTTTGTGATCATCAAAACCAAGAATAACAATATCTTTCTCAATTCAATAGCTAATGATTATGGCCTATGGACACTTCATTCATTTCCTTTAAACTAAACCGGATTCTAAGTTGTGATGGCCCCACCTCCCCCTAGGGCGTACCCCAGGGTTCGGCGGGTCGCCTGCCCAACTCTCGCCGGGACTCAGTCGTTCACTACAATCCTCAAATGAATTATAATATAAATCTCAAATATTACATCAAATTCTCCAATAATTACATATCAAAAGCGAAGCGGAAACAATTTCCAACTATACATAAAATTATTCCAAATCCAAACTGTACAAGATATAGGTCATCCATTCACGTGAACAAGTACTACAAGTCCTTCCTTCGCCACGAGCCCTGTGGAGGGGAATAAAATATTTTTGGGGTGAGCTAGAAGCTCAGCGAGTAACCATTAAAATCAGTAATCAAATCGGTTTCACAATAGTTCATTTCAATGATGTCATAAATCAAATGATAAGTCCAGAAACAATTACAACATTTACAATACATTAAAATGGAGCATCAATAATTCAAGGAACATGTACAATGGAAAGCGATAGTAACATTCATTAAAAGGATACGGGCTCACATGGAGCTATTCGTTTGTTCGTTCGTTCCCCTGACATTTTCCCTTATTCCTCCAATCGTTTGAAAATACATTTTTTTGTAAGTAGAATCCCTCGTTCATCATTTTGTTCGTTCATCCCCTTTTCCGGACGTTGACCGGACTCCACCCATCCGACCATTGGCCGGACTCCACCCATTCGGACGTAGCCGGACTACAAGGTAATACTCGAGTATACCAAATTCACCTAGGGTCACCATATCGCCTGACCGAGTCCGCTTCTGGCTCGAGTCGATCGGTAACAAAGGGCAGTGGCCAATTCAGCCAAACGGCTTACATTCATGCGCAACTAGAATTTCAATAATTAAATCCTTGAAAATTGCACAGTTATTTAGGTCAAGTGCGATAAAGTACACACTCGCCTAGAAAGCTCGTTTTGGAAATCATTCAAAGCACTTAACACGTTATCAATCAATAATACAAGTCATGAAGTCAAGAAAATATAACAAATAAGGAACACTCACATGCAAGCACGCATGATATGCAAGAAAACAGTTCAAAAGTAATTTTGGAAACAGTTTAAAGGTAAATAATGCAGGAAACGGTTCATAAATAACTTCAGAAATAGTTTGAGGTCACTCACCTCCATGGCTCAGAAATCATCCATCATATATGTGACGACCCCACTTCTCCCAAGGGCGAACCCAAGGGTATCGGCGGGCCGCCTGCCTAGCTCGCGCCAGGACTCAAAACTTAAAGTTCGAAAGAGCACTAAATACAATATATACAATCCAAAAGTTATATTTACATCTTCAAAAGTATCGAGTCAAACCACTCTAATATGCTACAACCACAACCAGCAGAAGATAGACCCTAAGAAGGGTCCTTATACAAACCACCAAAACAAAAACAAACATCCTAACCGTTCAACTATTACAAGCCAATCTAACTATACTAGTATACGAGCCAAAAGTCCCCGCGTCGGCCCCTGCTAAGGAAAACAAAAGGAATGGGGTAAGCTATATACTTAGTAAGTAAACAGGGGCAAAAGCGTAAATTTCAAGTAACAGTTACACAGTAAGAGTAAAGCAAAAGCAGAAAAGTAACATCACATAATAAGGATACAGGTGGCTCCAAAGCCAATTCATATGCCATGCGTGATCTCCTGCCGACACTCCGTCGACCACACTCAATGGTCCGTAGAACTTCACTTGTACACCCACCGACACCTTATCACCCTCACTGGCCAGTCACCTCACAAACTTGCCCGGGCGAACGAAATCACAAACTTGAGCTTGAGTCACAAGCTCGGGTCACAAACTTGGTCACCTTCTCGGTGAACCGGATTCACAAAATTGGTTCATAACATGAACCTACAAACTTGGTGACCTCAGACTAAGTTGGACTGACTTCGACCAAGCCCTAACCGGCTCGAATAGTCCAAACAGGTCTTAGATCGGCCCACGAACTCACAAACTTCACAAAATTCACAAACTTTACTCGAAAGTCGCCCCGAGCCACAAGCTCAAGGGTTTTGGTTCCAAAAGGTTCATATACATATGCCAAGTACAATTATACATTCAAATTAGGGTTTAGGTCGAGTGCGATAAAGTACACCCTCGCCTAAGTACCCTTTTCACATATCTCAAACACATAGCAAAGAAAACACACCAAACTGGCCTGAATACTTACTCAGAAACTGAAATAGCAAAAGTACGAAGTCCGATCGAAATGAACAGCTAGTAGTGGGCCCCACCAGTTCCGCCCAGCTCACCACCGTCTGAAATAGAAGATTGTGTCACAATATATCACAAACGGCTACTAACATACTTAAAACAAGCAAAACGACAAAATCGGCACATACGAGTGCGGAAACGGCACACGGAAACGGGAATGGCGGCCTAGCCATTTTGCCGTCAAAATTGTTTTGAGCCTAATCGAAGCTATGAGTGTCGGATCAAGGTACATGAGGTACCGTTACGAAGCTAAGAGAAAAGTATATAACTTTAATGAAGACTCCTAACTCCGGATCTGAACAGATATGGGTCGAAAGTGCAGAAAACCGTTCCAGGAATTCGCACTCCAAAGTATCGGACAGGGTATGTTTGCTGGACTATAACTCCCAGCTCACAAATCCAAATCAGGAAATTCCAAAGGCATTAGAAAGCTGAGACATAAGGATAAAATTTTGATGTTTTGGCTAAGACCTGAATCTACTCAGAACAGAACGAAATTTGAGTGTCAAAGTATCCGTCAGAACTGTCCAGATTCAAAGGCAGTTCTGACGATTGATCTTGTTTGGGTCATAACGGAAGCTACGGAACTCGGATTTCGACCCAATTTATACCGTTTCGAAGCCAAAACCAAGATATACATTTCTTATGAAGGAGTCACCACCCAGATCGTACGGTACCAAAACCGAAAAGTCACGGGCAGAAGCTAAACTAAAAACGCACAGAACCTGATGTTCAAAACAGGCTTAAGTACTTCATCTATAACTCATGATACCCTAATCCGTTTGACCTGAAATTTTACAGGAATATTCAGGAATTAAGGGGCTACAATATTACAGAAGGTCACTCAGCCCAGTTTCAAGTGTAACAAGGTCAAAAATACCATAGACTACACCAGAATCGCAAAAACAGGTTTACAAACCGTATTCTGGTTCAAACATCATAAGTTAGGCTACCTAAGTCCAAATCAGGTGATTTCAAAGCCATCCGAAAGCTAAGATACAAGGTTACAATTCATCAGAAGAGATAAACAACCAAATCAGCAGCATTCCTGGTCAAATTAGCCAATTACAGAAGCAATACTCAAGTTCGGGTAGAAACAGGGCAGCAGGGGTATTTCAGTCTTTTCATTGGCTACGTTGCTCCGATTGAGCTGAAATTTTGTAGGCACCTATAAAATACCATTATATACAACTTTCATGTTTTGACCTAAGGCCAATTCGGCCTCTAACATAGGGCTACAGAACCGGACAGAAAAGAGGGAAAAATTTTCCAGATTCTGGAATTTTCAATTTTCAATGCAACCTTCCTTGATTTCTTACTTCCAACACTACCAAAACCCCTTATATAACCTTAATTACAACATATATTAACCATACACCAAGTTGGGCAGCAAATCATCAAACCCTAGTTCATATAACCAAAAGGGGAAATCCCCCAAAACATGATAGCATCCATTATTCACCACCAAATTTGAGTTGCTAAGCTAATTTACACAAGATTCAAAAGATCAAAGACCATGATCAGATTTCATACCTCAAAGACAAGCTTGGATGAGTGATAATCAACCCCCTTGGAAAATTTCTGGTTCCCCTAGCTTCCCAACTCACAATTAGCACTTTGATCGGTTTGGAAATTTGATTCTCTCACTTGGTTTGGTTAAGATTCAAGAAGAAAGAATTTTTCTTTTGCTCTCCCTTTCTCTCTCTCTTTTGGTCAGCCAGCGGCAGAAATAATGAAGGAAAAGTGCAGAAAATTGGTTTAAGAAGGTTAGTTGCTCACTTGGCCAAGAAACTCTAGGATGGCGACAAGTGTCGCCACCTCCACCTTTCATTTTTCTCTTTCTTTCCTTGCTATTTCTAGCCTCTAATTTTCGGTCAAACAAGCTGACAATTAAGAGGATATTTTGCTCAAATATCAATAAACTTGTATGGTAAGAAAGTGGTGGTCAATTGGTGCGTTTAATCGGTAATGCGCGGGACCCGCCAGTTCGCGCCGTTTTTCTTAAAAACACACGTACTAGGGTTTTTACTTCCTATTCACTAACCTTATCTCATTGCTTCTAATCACATATTATTTCTCACTTAAAAGTCACTTTTAATCACCAAATTGATCCTTGGTCAGTACCGAAAATTCATCCGGCGAAAAATCGCGAAAACCCTAATTTGCCCCAATCTTGAAAACGAAGAATGAAACCCTACTTTCTAGGCTCATTTGCACTTATTATGGAATAATTGGATAGTAGGGCTTTAAAAATAATAATTTCCAAATAAAAGGAAATTTTTAAGAAAACGTGAGGAATTTTTCAATTCCAGTGATTAAAATTAGGGTTTCAATTAAAATGTGAGAGATTTAAGAAAACCGGTTAGTCACAAGTAAACTAGGGTTTTTGACTAAAATATTAGGGTTTCTAGTCTTTTAAAACAAAATAAGGTTTTAATCAAACCCAAAGAAATACACTTTAGCATTTTCTTTACCAACAACCTCCTTATTATTATTATTATTATTTTTTCGGGGTGTTACAATATAACATTGCCTTGCTCAAATCCAAGTCTTAGATCACAAACTCAAAGCAATCAAACCCTTTAAAACTTCGGACAGCACTTCCCCTAAATTTGCTTACTTTCCCAGCCATCATGGCTTCATTATTTCCTTAGCCAGTCCCAAAGGTACACACACAACAACAAGTTCATCCAATAGCCATTCAGCAAGCTCCAAGTAGTACTAGCACAAGTCAAGCTAGGGAAAAGTTCGGAAATGAAGGTTAAGCTCAAAACCAGAAAAATAGCTTTTGACATCCTTTTGCAGTAATGGCACCAAAGGCACTACGATTGTCGGATGAAGGTACAAGATACACCTTTTCGAAACTAAGAGATAGGGCTACAATATCATAGAAGGTCACTCAACCCAGTTTTGAGTGCAAACAGGTCAAAAATGCAAGATACCACATAAAAAATGTAAAACAGATTCACCAAAACGCATTCTAGCGGAAACATCATAACTCAGGCTCTACAAGTCCAAATCCAGAAATTCCAAAACCAGCTGAAAGCTAAGAAACAGGGATAAATTTCATCAGAAGGCCTCAACAACCAATTCGGAAGCAATTCCAGCCAAAACAACCAATTACAGGCGCAATTCTTACATTCGGGTAAAACCAGAACAGCAATAGTAATTTCGACTTTTCTCATTCTACACTACTCCGATTGACCTGAAATTTTGTAGACCCCTCTAAAATGTCATTTCCTACAACTTTCATGTTTTAAGCTAAGGCCAATTCGGGCTCTAACTAGGAGCTAAAAATTCAGGCAGAATGTTCCTTCACAAAACCTAATTTTCTGAAATTTCTTCCAAAACAGAAATTGATTGCAATTGACCACTTTTTTCACCTCATAGAGTTCTTAAACATCATTTCCAATCATCATATATCACCACACAACCATGTTCATATTAAAACAGAAAAATCTCCAAAAATTATAAAACTTCATCAAGTCAACCACAACTCAAGATATAATCCATCAAACCATCTCTTTAGCCATCACAAGTCACTAATTTAGCATAATCAAGAACAAAGAAAGGATTGCTAGATATGAACCTTGAAATATCAAGAAAGTTGATGGCTTAGTCCTTTGCCTTCTCTAATCACTCCACCACTACCTTCAATCTTCCTAAACAAGTGACTTTTGTGGAGGAATTTGAAAGTTTAACGGTTGATTCACAAGATTGAGCAAGAAATGGAGTTGGAGTTGAAGGCTTTCTTTTTGTATTTTTGCTCGAAGAGGTTTGGCCAAGACAAGCTTAAAATGGAGAGAAATTGGTCAATTTTTGAGGTTTAGTAAAGGTGATGCAAATTAGTCAAAGTCCAACTTTGAATAAGAAGGTGACACATGTCACCTTTTTGGTTTAAAACTTATCTTTTTGTCTCTCCAATACAAATATCTTAACACTTTGTAAAATAATATCACTTAACACAAAATTCCAATAAGTTGTCAAAAATATAATGCATTTACTGCACTTGCGGGTCCCACGTTCAAAATACGCTCTTAATTTCTCAAAAACTAACCGATACTAGAAAAATCATTTTAAAACTATCTTTGCTCATAAACTTTATCTGGAAAATTTTTCTAATCAAGAAAATGTAGAAAAGGCAGGCGATTAAAAAAATAAACCCTAGAAAATTAGAAAATTTCCGGGTTCTCAAACTCATTTTTTTTTTCGGAGCGTCACATAAGTTGTTTGTAGATTAGATTTGGTTTCACTACACCAGCCCTTCATGTTCTAAAGTCCTTAAAATGCTTATGAAGACAAGATTAAGTGGTTAGAAGCCGTTTATTGTATATAGTTACAACAAGTTACCTTAGAGTTTCCAAAAACATCCTAGAAGGCTTAACTAATTACCATTTCAGCCAGCAGACCAAAATTCCAGCAATGTTACTTCAGATTTTCAACAAAACTTCATTCTTTTACTTGCTTACAGCTCTAAGTACTTTAATGTACTTTCGGTCCAGCATAAACCAAGGTAAATAACTCATAATTTCAGCATGTTGTTCGGTTAAAACCACATACAAAATCTGCCATCCACTATCGCATCACTCAACTAAATTTGCTAGTAGTGTAACAGTCCAACATTTGATGTTTTCCTCAAAACTTCTTTCAATTTCATGCCCCAACTAGACAGGCAAAACATATTTATTAAGCTACAGAGTAGCCTTAAACAGAACATATAAAGTTTGCAACTAAACTCAAAGGAAACACTGATCAAAACTCTTCTCTCTCTCTCGGCCATGATGTAAATTCTCCATTAGTCACTTCATTATGTACTCAAATCCAACAAACATGCTAAAACTGACATGTTACAGCTTAATACATTGGTTTAGAGGCTAAAATTTGTAGAGGACAACTAGAGTTTCCTACTTTTTCCTCTCGGTTGAAGCCAATAAATTTCTAGCAGAGCAGTAGTTTATCATTTGACATTTTCTCATAGCTTTCTCTTCTGTTTTATGTTCCAATTAATCATGCAGAGGATATTTATTCAACTACAGATTATTCTAAACAAAACATGGAAGTTTATGACCAGAATTCAAGAGAAAAACTGAATTAAATCTCATGTTTGCATTTAGCTGCAAATCTGATGCATAGCAACATGTGTCAGATTTCTTTCGTGCTCAATTCTCTCCATCTCATGCTCACTTTCTCATGCATGAAGAAATCAAGATGTTGTGCAACATGTACAGATTAACACAGGATTCCTTTTAGAGTTATTATTCACAGAAATCAATTGGAATTTTTCCATTTCCTTTCTCGGATGGAGCTGACAGAATTTCATCAGGTTTCATTCACAGTTCCAGCTCAAAGTTTCCAACTTTTCCCCAAATTTCTGTAACTAAACTTCTTATAATACCTCAGCTATCTATATAACAGGTTCTTCCTTTGTTATTTTCCATTTTTACACTACTAATGAGCTGCAATTCCTTTAGTTACCTCCCGGTTCCTACCACTTCAATCAGAATTTTCTACTATCAAAGTTCACTTTCGTCTACTATAACTTAACTTGTAGGTTGAATATATACTCTTTTATATTCAGTAAGTAAGTATTGATCATAGAAAATTTACCTCTTGCTTTTAAGAGTTAATAATTGCAGACGGATCAGATTTTTTTCCAGCTTTGTTCCTCAAGTCTGCACCAGCTATCACTCCCGTTTCCTTGCCTTCGTTTGCTTGATTATGTTTAGCAGCTGATGATGTTAACCAATTTTCTCTCCTCACACTTAGTTCCACTCCCTCGGTTTGTTTTAGAAAGAAAGAAAGGAAGGAAGAAAGAAAGCTGCCTGGTTCCTTTCCTTTTGTTACTGCCCAAACTAGTAAATCAGTTTCTATCTGTTTCCTCTCAGTCACCGCCTAGACTTAGCGGATGATTTGTCTTTGTTTTCTCTCAGTCACCGCCCAAATGTTTTGGCAAATAATTTGCCTTGGTTACTCTCGATTCTTCTCCAGAAGCTTATTTCTCTTTTGGGTTGCATGGTTGATTGTTTGAACTTTAGGGTTAAATTGGTCTTTTAACTTTGGTCTATTCGCTAGTTAAGGAGTTGTTATTTATGATCTTCAATTACTACCCTAAACTTTAATTTGTTCCAATTTACATACCCCTATAGAAATCTTTCTTCACTATTCTAGGATATTTCCATATATTCAATTCATAAGAAATCAATTAGACATATAATTTAATCAATTATATAGTATATACAACACTTTTGATAATATATGAAGATAAAATAAAATAAAAATATATATGCAATTTTTTGAGCTCTCACAGAGTTTAGGCGAGAGTTAGGTAGGCGGTCCGCCAAACCCTTGGGTATGCCCTAGGGGGAGGTGGGGTTGTCACATCTAACCCTGGTTCATCCTCTTCTCTTGGACACTCTCGAGTCTTGTGGTCAAATAATACGTCAAGAGTCTATTACACTCTTAGCCAAAAGAAATGAGAACTTGATCAAGTAACATGAAACATGCAGTTGGAACACTCACCAATTAATCATAATATTTCCACTTCAAACCCTGGTTCATCCTCTTGGACACTCTCGAGTCTTGTGGTCAAATAATACATCAAGTGTCTATTACATTCTTAGCCAAAAGAATTCAGAACTTGGAGTTTCAAAACTTCACTTGAAAGACACATCAATTTGCAACCAAAATCATGAAAATAAGGTTGGAACTTTACCCTTACTCTCCGCTTCTTCAATAAAATTGTCTCACCAAAATCACCCCAAAAATTCAACCACTACCCCTCCAATTCCCATATACCTTTTTGGATTTAACACACCAAAAAAAATTGACATTAATTTTTATCAAGGCATATCACATGAATATATGACGAAGATTGTAGCAAAATTTCGAATCAAGGGCTTGAAGTTCAGCCATGGTTCAAACATGAATCGTGGAAGGTATCATTGAGTGACTATAGAGCATAAATCTCTTTGAAAAACTTCAACAAAATGAAAGTTATAAGCTGGAAAACAAAGCATATAGTCCACGGTTTAAGCAAGCAAAATTCCAGCAAGCCTTTCCTCAGTTTTGTCACCAAAATAGCCCCTCTCATACTTATTTCAACCATAAATCACACAAAAATAGGCTTGTACCAAGAGAGGAGGTACTAATCATGGATTCCAGTAAAATTCAACAAGAAAATTTGCATTTAAAAACTGGAAGTTCAAGTTTTCTCTACAGCTCAAAGCTGGAAAATTTTCTAGCAAGAAAACAATTTGCTAAGGAAGCTTTTCTTCAACAAAAGTGATAATTCTTTAGTTATCACTTAAACTCAACATGCATATATAGGGTGTATCATGCAAAGTAGAAACAAGTCATTTCTCAACCAAAATGTGCAAACAAACCTGAAATTTGACAGCTCATACTCACAGTTTGCTCCAATCAAGTGAAATATTTCATGGATGCTAAGGTTAATACACCACTAAGTATTTCAAATCAAAATATGCAGGATTTAACCAAAGAAAGTTAGTTTTAAAATCCAAAAAAGTTTTTCCAAAGTTTCCAACTCCCACTCAATCTGTTTGATAAAATTCCCAGCTTTGGTGACATTCTTTGAAAAGGTATAACTTGTGTTCCGTAAGTCGAAAAATCACAAAACTTGCACCATTAGAAAATAGACTCAAAGCGTTAACCGGCTTTAGAAGATATCTTCATGAAATTTAACTATAGATTAGTCAAATTTCAGTTTAAAAATCACTGCTATTACAAGTGCAGAAACAAAACAGTCATGATTTTCAAGAAACTTTGCAGATTTACTGGTTTTTATAGAAATTGAACCAAACCCTAAATTTTATATCGTTGGAAATTCTATGAGTCTAGTTTCAAATGCAATAAATAGAAATAAATTCTGACTTTCCTATACGAAGTTATAGCCAATTTCCCAAAGCCGCAGACAGCTTCTTGCGGAAATACCCAGATTGCTAATAACTTGAGAAAATGAAACTTTTCTTAATAAAATCTTACACCTTTGGCTCAAATTCAACATACATATGAAGATTAAGGTTTAACAAAGTATCTCAAGCAAAAACCTTACCAAAATCACCATAAAATTCTGGAAAGTAAAACTGAAAAATCTCTCTCCTAATCGGCCAACTCTAGCAGAAATTTCAGCAAATTTCCCTAAGTTTTCCCAACAAAACTTCCAACTTCCAACCTTAATTCCATGGCAAATACACAACATATCTTATCCAGCATGTCATGAGTTATATAGCAGGTATTCTTAGCAAAGAATTTCATCACAATTGCAAACATAAAAGTTTACCCTGGACTATCACTTCATGCATCAAAATCAGCCATCAATATCTTAGTAAACAAACAAAATCTTCCATAAAGTCTTTTCCTTTTTGCTCACAAACTTCATATGCTAAGTACAGGAAAAGAAAGATAGATTGTCTAGCAAATTTACCTCTTGTTTCCCACAAACTCAAGATGAAAAGCAACCAAGAAGTACTAAGAGTTTCTTCCTCCAAGAACGCCTCCATCAACTTCCCTCTAAACTTACCTCAAGATTGATCGAAGAAGATTAGGATTTTTCTTGGATTCTTTATGATTCAAGTAAGAGATCAAGGCTGGAATTTTTGGTGTTTTCTCTCCCTTTCCTCTCTCAAAATTTTGTCCATGATGTGTGAAAGAAGAACAAAATGATGAACACAAGAAGGCTTGGTCAAGATAAGTAAGAAGAAGGTTTGGTCTTGGCCAAACTTGGTTGGTCAAGCTAGGTTAGTTAATTGACAAATTTCAAGAAAAGATGTATTGTCTATCTTTTGTTTCTCTATTTGTTTCTAATTACGAACATATCTAATGTCCCTCTAATTAACTCTAAACATCTCTTGTAATATAATTTCTTTTGCACAAAACTCCCTCTAATCCTCCAGATTTATCGCACACACCTCATTAGTCAATCACACTAGTATCATGTGCTATAAAGTTTAACATGCATCAAATTATACGTGCACCAAGGTAAATAAAGTAATAGGGTTAAAAACACACCTCAATCATCAAACCAACCAGAAATTCAAGACAAGCAAGGAAAATCAAGATAAGAGATAAGAACCTAATTTGCGGGGTCTCACACAAACAATTTCACTCGGTTCGCTCTTAGGTTTAAGAAATTACACTTACCTCCCCTGGCATAGTAAAGTACCTAAAATGCCTTCACTTGGCAGACAATTCTCAATTTAAAGCAATACTTTTACAAAACCCAAAAAAGAAATTCTATTTTTCTATCTTTTGTCTATTTTTGCTCCTTTCTTTTCTAGTTAATATACTATACCCTTTTTTATTATATTCTATTTTATGGATATTAGCAAATTGAAATTGCAAATTTGACAGAGGGAGTAGATTATATATCAAATTAGAAGGAAATCAAGAGACTCGCACTAATAGAGAAATAAATAATGAAATTAATTATTGAATAAGAAGAATAACCAAAGATGTGGAATTAGTCTTATTTTGCTTGTTGTCAAAAAAAAATTTTGTAAAATGCCAATAATTGCACAAGGATTTCTTTCATTGGACGAGAAAATTTTGTTATGATTTTATTGGGGAGGTAAAATTTATTCTCTGCTTTTGAGGTATTAATATTTTTAAGATCATAAGAGAGTTGTAATGGTGGTTTAAGACTAGATGAGCTTGTATTGAGAAAGTATTTGGGTATTTGTGAGGACTCGAAAATTCCTTTAGAATTTCCTCCCATTTTTGAAACATTAATTTACATTTCCTTCTATATTTCTTTACTTGACTATTTAACTATTTACTAGTCCTAAATTTGATGTTGATTTCATTAGTTGAGTCAAGAGTTTTACTTTTACTATTAAAGTTAGAGTAAGTTAGGGTTTTGGTGCATTTTGGTAGTATGATTGATTGGTGAGGCATGTGCATTAAATTTGGTGGATAAGAGTGGGTATTAAGTAAGAGAAAGTATGTGGTTAAAAAGTACTAAGAGTAAGTTAGTGGATTATAAGTTAAAATAAAAGTACAAGAGAGTTAAGAAAATAGGCTTGAACCGACTCGCGCCGTTTGTACCGGTTGAAGGCACCACTTGACCAATACTTTCTTACCCTAATGTTCTTATTTTTTTTTTCATTTATCCTTCCTTAATAATTATCCTAGTGTGGCCAAAATTTTTGACCAAATAAAAGGTGTGACAGCCCCACCTCCCCCTAAGGCGAACCAGAGGGTTCGGCGGACCGCCTGCCCAACTCTCACCGGGACTCAGTCGTTCACTTCAACCCTCAATTAAAATCGAAATAAAACACAGGAATGAATATATCGACAATCCAAAACTTAACGCAAAACTTATGTACATTAGAGTACAAACGTCGAATATACAAAGGTTCTCAATTCTTCATACATCCAACCCGTGCCAAGCATTAGGGCGAGAACCATTACAAAAGAAAACCAAGAAACTAGTCTAGGCTAGTCTATCCAAAACTCCCGTCCTGGCTCTCCTTTCCTGTTAAGGAAAACAAAACTAAAGGGATGAGTTAAAAGCTCAGTGAGGTTCCGAACACATAACCAAACAATCAATCCAATACATCAATTCTAGAAACATTTACAATGGAAAGCGATAATAACACATTCATTAAAAGGATACGGGCTCACAGGGAGCCATGCTTTCGTTCGTTCATTCGTTCTCCTGACATTTCCCCTTATTCCTCCAATTGTTTGAAAATGCATTTTTGTAAGTAAAACCCTCATTTGTTCGTTCGTTTCATTTCATTCACCCCCTCCTGGACGTTGGTCAGACTCCACCAACCTACAAGGTAATACTCGAGAATACCAACGTTCACACCCAGGGTCACCATATCGCCCGACCTAGTCAATCGGTAACGAAGGGCTGGGCCCAATCAGCCAAATGGCTTACATTCATGCACAACTAACATTTAATCATTTAATCATTGAAAATTTCACATTTATTTAGGTCGAGTGCGATAAAGTACACACTCGCCTAGAAAACTCATTTTAACAATCATTGAAAGCACTTAACGCTTATCAATCAATAATAACAAGCCAATAAGTCAAGGAAATATAACAAATAAGGAACACTCACCTATATACGCAAAACAACGTGCAAAATATCCTTCCGGATATTATCTTTAGTCACCAAGAAAACCTAAGATTAAACAAGAAAGAATATTACAGCTCATCTAACACAAACAATTAGGTGAAATCAAAGAACTCGACAATTGATGAGTAGAACATATAAAAGACTTTAAAATGAAACGAGGACATTTGGACCTGTGGACAAAAATAACTAGGGTTTCATAGTCGAAACGTAAAACCCAACTCAAAAGGGTTATAAAATTTTTCAATGGAAACACTTGAACCAAAGACAAGTCGGAATCTAACTAGATAGGCTAAGAAATACTATTTTCGAGATCGTTTATGTGAGAACCCGTAAATTCTCTAATAATTTTCCTAGGGTTTTTCCCCTTTAATGGCATGTTTTTTGCATTCTCTGGCTTAGGAAAATTTTCCTGGTGAATTTTATGAGTAATTATAGTTTTTAGATGATTTTTCTAGTATTGGATAGTTTTTGAAAAATTACGGATATATAACGGACGTGGGCCCCACTAGTTCGAAAAGTTCGGAAAAATTCGGCCAATTAGGTTAAGTTTCGGATACTGGTTGAAATTTATCGGGTGTTAAGAGATAAGTAGAGGTTGAGATGTGATTGATGTGAGAGGGACTTAAAGGATAGAGATGTTTTAAATGAAGTGATAAGTGTCACCTTAAGAGTGGTTGTAACTTATGACAACTATTCACCTTTTTGACTTATTTGACCAATTGATTAAATATCTCAAAAATTACCACAAAAATCACCATTTCTTACCTCCATTGTGGCCGGCCACCTTGAGCAAGGAAGAAAGAAAAACTCTTCAAAGTTTGGCATCCATCTAGTGCAAATCATCCAAAGCAATCACTTAGACTTGTTTCTACTCCATAAAATCTCTTCTTTAGGTGTTAGTAAGTGGTTTGGTGAAGTGTTTTGGGAAGCTAAGAGGACAAGCAACTCTTCCTCTCTTGTTTACTAGGTGAGTGATGATTGAACTTTCTCGTTCACTTAATGAAGCTTAATTAGTGCCTAGTGGTAGTTAAAGTGATGAATTTTGTGGTTTACTTCTTGGTTTTGGATGAATTGATGAAGTTTTCAATTTATTGATGAATTTTCTGTTTTAATATGAATGTGATGTTGTGGCTATCCTTGATGATGGGAACTGATGTTTAATGACTCTAGTAGGTGTATATGATAGATAATTGTAACCAATTTCTGGTTTGGAAGGAATTTGAGAAAGTTAGGGTTTTATATCCCCAATTCTGTCCGGTTTTGTATCTCATGGTTAGAGGCCAAATTGGCCTTGGATTAAAACATGAAAGTCGTAGGTATTGATGTTTTAAAGCTGCCTGTAAAATTTCAGGTCAATTGGAGTAGTGTGGATTGAGAAAAGTCGAAATTACTATTGCTGTTCTGGTTTCATCCGAATGTAAGAACTGCGTCTGAAATTGGTTGTTTTGGTTGGAATTGCTTTGGATTTGGGTGTTGAGGTCTTCTGATGAAATGTAGCTTGATGTCCTAGCTACCGTATGCCTTTGGAATTTCTGGATTTGGACCTGTATAGACTGAGTTGTACTGATTATAGCAGAATGTAGTTTGTGAACCTGTTATTGTGGTTCTGGTTTAGTATCTCGCATATTTGACCTGGTTGTGCTAGGAATTTGACTGAGTGATCTTCTACATTATTGTAGCCCTGTTTCTTATCTTTCAGCTGGTTTTGGAATTTCTGGATTTGGACTTGTAGAGCCTGAGTTATGATGTTTCCGCTAGAATGCTTTTTGGTGAATCTGTTTTACGTTTTTGATGTAGTATGTTGCATTTTTGACCTATTTGCACTCAAAACTGGGTTGAGTGACCTTCTGTGATGTTGTAGCCCTATCTTTTAGCTTCGATATGGTGGGTCTTGCACCCTCATCCGATAATCGTAGTGAAATTAGTACCATTACCGCAAAATGAGGATAAAAACTATTTTTTTCAGGGTCAAAGCTGGTTACATTTCCGAAATTTCTGGTTTCCTTTAATGCTTGTATATGCTTATGAAACCCTATTGGAGTTGTGATTGGCATTGCTTTATGACTCGTTATCGAGTCTCATTGTACTTGTTTGCGTGTTCTAGGGCGTGACGGTGGTTCACGACGTACTTTTGACGACGGTGCATGAAACATCACCTACTTGATTGGTGAGTGTACTACTCACATGAATGTTTACAATGTGGCTTTGATATAGGTGATTGTGATGCTGTGAAGGCTTACTTGGCCATTGGAATTGGTTAAGGTGAGGGTGTACTTGACCGCCCTCACCCCTTTTGATACTGTTAATGACTGTTTACCGTTTCACTATGATACTGAACTTGATATATGAGTTATTGAATTCCATTTCATGGAAACCTGATTTGGTGTCGTTTGGACGAATATCCAACGGCCTTACTGTGTTACTGAGCTCAACCCCGTTGGTAGTCAAATAAATCGAGCCGGCGAGGGCTTGGTCGTGAAAATTGACATGCCACGGGGACTGTACTAGGGAATCTTGTAGTAATGAGACTCTTGATTCCGGTAAACTCGAGTATTACCAAAAGCTACTGATTGGAGTGCAAGCTCGGTTGGGGTATGTTGGGTGGAAGGAATGGAAGTGAAGTGAGGTCTACGGTTGGTACTCTTAAACATTGACGGAGGGTCAATGAGGTTGGATCAAGAATGTAAGCGTGGAAAGGGGCTCTTGAGAGCCGTCCGTATCCTTTTACCGATTTGTTTTATTCCTTAATTGGGTACTTGAAATGAAAGGTTATGCTATATGCTCTTCGTTGCTTATGTGGTAGTAACTCATTGAGCTTTAGCTCACTCTGTTCCATTTGTTTTCGTTACAGGAAAATGACTATTTTGGGAAAGGTTGTGCTAGTTGGTTGTCAAGTTGAGCTCATGTAAATGTATATTTTGAATAGCTCCTTGAGGGTGAAAACCCTAAGTGTTTTGTTTCAACCAATGGTTGGTTTGTAATTGGCTAATTGCACATGTATGAACTTTTTGGATATTTTGGTATGCCGCTTTGGCTTGTAAATGTTAAATTTCGATGTATATATGTTGGATTGATGTTTGGTTGAACTCCGGATTCTGACATGGCCGGTACTGTTCATCATCGGCTTCGATTTTCATTTTTTTAATTTTGTGATTTTGACTTGTTTGCGCGCGTTGGTGTGTTCCGGAATGTAGTAGATCGACGTAAATTGATCCGTTAGTCCTGGCGAGAGCTGGGCAGGCAGTTCGCTAACCCCTTTGGTTCGCCTTAGGGGAAGGTGGGGCTGTCACAGGTGGTATCAGAGCCTAGGTTTGAATTAGCCTGGGTGTATAGACATGCTCGACTTGAGGGTTCCTTTGTTTATGCCCCTTTAAGTGTATTCATGTTATTTCTTCCTTTGATATAGGATGGACGGAAGTGGTGACCTGAGTGATCGTCCGGCTGGAGATCTTTCTCGTGGCGGGCTACCGCCGATTAAGTACCAGATCAGGCAGAAGGGGGCTGTAGTGCGTTGGAGCCCGGCCAACCGCCTCCGACAGTGTGAGTGCCGCCACACTTATGCCTATCCAAATGCTCTAGTATTGGCTGTGGCGGAAAAGCGTAAGGAGCTAGCTGAGGATAATGCTAAGTTAGAGGCTGAGGTGACCCAGGTTAGGGCGATCAACGAGAAGCAAGCTGCACGTATCAAAGAGCTAGAATACGACGTGCTTGAGGTCGAGGATAGGGTTGACGACCTCTGCGCTCAACTGAGAGAGGCACGAGAGCGCGAGATTAAGCGAGCTCGCAAAGTCAGGGGTCGCGCTGAGTCGATCCTTAATCTTTGTGACGACGGGCTTGAGGAGGATAGTGATGAGGCTTCGTGTGCGGGGGCCGAGGCTGGGGAGGAATCTATCCCGTCGCCTGGGTCCCAGAGCCCGGCAACTGACTAGGCCTTGACTTCTAGGCTTCTTTTGGGATAGTTTGGTGGTTTTTATATGTACATAGGGATAGGGATAGAGCCTTAGCTAATCGTTTTGGTTGTTGGATTAGCTACGTGTAAATTTCTTTTGATAAGGCCAATCCTCGGGGGATCGTCTATGTTTGTTTCTGACTTGCCTGTACTTGACTCGACTGATTGTATATATGTGTGTGGCTTGATCTTGCTTGGCTTGTATATATACGTTTGTGATCATGTTTGGAATGTATAAATATGTGTTATTGTGAAAGTTTTGAGTGTTACTTACATGCCTTGTTACTACTTTGGTTTAGTACTCTTGCCTAGACCAAGTAAAACTTATGGAAGGTACACGGAGTGGTCGGGGACTTGGACGCGGAACTAGACAACCCACACCGATTAGGGGTACGGGGGAAACCTCTACTGGACCCAATCTTGAACCACAAGCAGACCCTAATGTGTAAATAGCTGCTGCTATGCAGCAAATGACAAACTTGCTAGCACAAGTGGTGCAGCAACAAGGCCAAAATCCAAACCCTAACCCCGAAAACCCTGGTAACCATATCGAGAGCGAAGATAGAGCTCTTGAACGCTTTCAAAAGTTCGCTCCGCCGAAGTTTGTTGGGGGACCCGACCCGGACGTTGCCGAAAGATGGCTTGAAAAGATGGTTGATATATTTACAGCCCTACACTACCCTGACGAACGGCAGGTGATTTTTGTCGTGTTCCAGCTTGAGGGGGCGGCCCGTTCCTGGTGGAACATAATCCGACAGAAATGGGAAAGGGAGCAGACGCCCAGGACTTGGGTGAACTTCATCCGAGAGTTTAATGCGAAGTTTTTCCCTCCTCTAGTTCAGGAGAGGAAGGAAAACGAGTTTATTAGGCTCCGCCAAGGGGCTCAAACTGTGGCGGAATATGAGAGTCAATTCACCCGCCTGTCCAAGTTTGCGCCTGAGTTAATCATGACGGAACAACGACGGATTAGGCGCTTTATTCAGGGTTTGAATGTTGAGATTCAGAAAGACCTCGCGGTGGCTCAAATCAATGCGTTTAGCGAGGTTGTGGAAAAAGCCCAACGAGTTGAAAGTGCGCGGTTACAAGTCCGGAACTTCCAGGCGAAGAAGCGTGGCTTTCTTGGGAGTAGTTCCGGACAGGGTGAGAAGAGTACCCCCTCTAAATTTGGACGAGGAACGGGAGGTGGTCGACAATCTTGTTCAAGTAGAGGGACTCCATTCAGGGGTGGCCAAGCTGGGCGAGGACAAAGGGGAAATGCTCAGAGTGGCTCGGCTTCAGTACCTCGCGGTCCCTGCGGGCATTGCGGGAAGCCAAACCACAATGAAGATAACTGCTGGAGGAAACAGGGAAAATGTCTGCGATGTGGAAGCGCAGACCACCAATCGGCTACTTGCCCGGTCCTGAAACAAGATGGAAAGGGAAGCCAACCACCGCCGAGGACTAATGCTGGACCAGCAAAGGGAGATGGGTCCAAACCTAAAGTGCCAGCTAGGGTGTATTCCTTAGAGCCCCATCAGGTCCCAGAGTCTTCAGAGGTCGTAGAAGGTACGATCCCTATTTTCCACCGTTTTGCCAAAGTTTTAATTGATCCTGGTGCCACTCATTCGTTTGTTAACCCTGATTTCATGTGTGGCATCGATATAAAACCTGCTAGTTTACCATATGACCTAGAAGTTAGTACACCTACGGGAAATCAACGTTTGGTGACTAGTATGGTTTATAGGGATTGTGATGTATGGGTAGGTGAAAAGAGGTTTTTAGGAGACCTGATAAGCTTGTCCATTAAGGGGTATGACGTGATTTTGGGTATGGACTGGCCAGCCAAATATAACGCCCAACTGGATTGTAAAACGAAGGTGGTAGAATTTCGCATTCCTGGCGAGGCAACCTTAAGGTTGGATATAAGGGGTAGGTTAGCCTCATCTGCTTTGATTTCGGGCATTCGAGCTAGGAAACTGATAAGTAGAGAGGCGCAAGGATTTTTGGCCTTTTTGATTAACACCCCTACGGATAAGTTAAAAGTGGAAGACGTGGCCGTAGTGAGGGAATTTCCGGATGTATTCCCTGATAAGTTAGTAGCTTTACCTCCAGAACGGGAGATAGAATTCCAAATAGATCTGTTACCTGGAACCTCACTTATCTCAAAAACCCCTTACCGAATGGCTCCTGCAGAACTTAAGGAGCTTAAGTTGCAATTACAAGACCTTTTGGAGCGGGGATTCATTCATGAGAGTGGGTCTCCTTGGGGAGCTCCTGTCCTATTTGTGAAGTAAAAGGACGGAACCTTGAGGATGTGTATTGACTACCGAGGTCTGAACAATGTTACAATCAAGAATAAATATCCACTGCCCCACATCGACGAGTTGTTCGACCAACTGCAAGGAGCAGTGGTCTTCTCAAAGTTGGACCTCCGACAAGGATATTATCAGTTGTTAATTAGGAAGGAGGATATTCCGAAAACTGCTTTCAACTCGAGATATGGGCATTACGAGTTCGCCGTTATGCCCTTTGGACTGACCAATGCTCCCGCCGCCTTTATGGACCTAATGCATAGGGTTTTCAAACCCTATCTGGACCGATTTGTCATTGTGTTCATTGATGACATTTTGGTCTACTCTAAGACACGCGAGGAGCATGAGGAGCATTTGAGAGTGGTGTTGCAGACGTTAAGGGAACATCAGTTGTACGCCAAGTTTAGTAAATGCGAGTTCTGGTTGGAGAAAGTAGCATTCCTAGGGCACGTAATCTCCCACGAAGGTATTTCGGTGGACCCGGCAAAGGTAGAGGCCGTGACAAATTGGAAGAGACCAGAAAATCCCACAGAAATTCGCAGCTTTCTAGGGCTAGCTGGGTACTACCGACATTTCATTAAAATTTCTCCAAATTAGCAGGACCTTTAACTGACCTGACGAAGAAGCGTGGTCGGTTTGTCTGGAACGGCCGATGCGAGACAAGTTTTTAGGAACTAAAGAGAAGATTGACCATGGCTCCAGTACTGGTCTTGCCCAATGGAGTGGACGGGTTCGTGGTGTATGCAGACGCGTCGCGGGAAGGTTTGGGGTGCGTTTTGATGCAGAACCGTAATGTGATCTCTTTCGCGTCTAGGAAGTTGAAGCTTCACGAGCAGAATTACCCGACCCACGATCTGGAACTAGCCGCAGTGGTTTTTGCACTGAAAAAGTGGAGGCATTATCTGTGAGGCCCCAGTCCGATCGTAAGTCGATATTAGGGTTAGTTGATATTCGGTATGGAAAAAAATAGGGTTTAATGGCTAGGAAGGAAACCCTAATTCGGTTAATTTTGGAAATCCTAGTTTACGTATTATTCTTATAAGGTTCAAGCTATAATTTATATTCGTTATTCTAGTGTGTGCCTTGCCATAGGTAAATATAGGATTTGTTTTAATTACAAATGTTTAGTAAGTTTGAAGGATTAGCAAACCTCTAGTGTTGCAATATTAGAAAGCTTAAGTAGAATTTTATTTATCGCCCGTCTTTTCCACATTTTCTTTATTAGAAAATTTCCCAGATAATTTTTATTGAGTAAATAGAGTTTTTAGATGATTTTCTAGTATTAGTTAGTTTTTGAGAAATTAAGAACGTATATCGGACGTGGGACCCACTAGTGCGAAAAGTTCGGAAAAATTCGACCAATAAGGTTAAGTTTCGGATACTGTGTAAAATTTATCGGGTGTTAAGAGATAAGTAGAGTGTGTGAAATGATTGATGTGAGAGAGAAAAGAAAGGATAGGATTGCATTTATGAGAGTGACAAGTGTCACTTCCTTATTGGATTGAACTTAAGAAACACTATTCACATTTTTTACTTTTTTTGACCAAATGATTAAATATCTCAAAAATCATTCAAAATTCACCATTTTTCTTTCTCCATAGCCGGCTCTCTCTCTCCCTTGCAAGAAGGAGAAAAAAACCTCTTCAATCTTCAAGCTTTCCACTAGCAAATCATCTCAATCAAGCACATAAATTAGTTTTCTTTCCATACAACTTTTCTAGTTGGTGATAGTGGTTGGTTTAGTGAAGTTTTTTGGAAGAGCTAAGGTGTCCATCATCTCCATCTCTCTTGTTATTAGGTGAGTGATGCTTAAACTTCCCTCCTATACTTAATGATGGTTATTTTGTGCCTAATGGTGGCTTGAGTAATGGAATATGTGATTTATTTTTTGATTTGAAGAGTTTTGGTGAAGTTTTCCATTTTATGATGATTTTTCTGGTTTAATTGGATTAGGATGGTGTGGTTGTTTATGATGATTGGTAATGGTCTATATAGACTCTAGTAGGTGCAAATTAGTGATAAATGCAATCAATTTTGGATTTGGATGGAAAAATGGAAAGTTAGGGTTCATAATCCCCAAATTCTGTCCGGTTTTAGATCATAGGGTTAGAGGCCGAATTGGACTTTGCTCAAAACATGAAAGTTGTAGGTATTGATGAGTTTGAAGTGGCTGAAAAATTTTAGATCATTTAGATTAGTGTAGAGTGAGTTATGTCGGAATTACTGTAGCTGTTCTGCTTTGGTCAGAATGCGAAAACTGCGTTGGTATTTGGCTATTTTGGCTGGAATCACTTTGGATTTGGATGTTAGTGTCTTCTGATGAAATGTAGCTGGATATCTTAGATATCATATGCCTTTGGAATTTCGGCATTTGGACTTGTATAGACTGAGTTGTGCTCATTACAGCGTTGTGTGTTTTGCAAACCTGTTTTGGTAATTCTGGTTTCGTGTTTTGCATATTTGACCTAGTTGTGCTAGGATTTGGACTGAGTGACCTTTTACATTGTTGTAGCCCTGTGTCTTAGCTTCGAAACAGTGGGTCTTACACCCCCATCCGATAACCGTAGTGAATTTTGTGCCATTACCGCATATTAAGGTCAAATACGGTTTGTGATCCTGTTTTGCAATTCTGGTATAGTGTCTGGCATTTTTTACCTTGTTACATTCAAAATTGGACAAAGTTTCCTTCTTCAACATTGTAGCCCCTTAAGTCCTGGATATCCCTGTAAATTTTCAGGTTAAACGGATTAGTATATCCTGAGCTATAAACGAAATACTCAGACCTGTTTTGACCGTCACATTCCGTTACGTTTTTGGAAAGTTTATGACTGGAACTTTGGCTTCACATTTGACTGGGTTACAAGCTGTTTGGGCTTAAGACCAAAACACCAAACTTATAGCCCTATATCAGAGCTTTCTAACGCCCTTGGAATTTCATGAATCGGATTTATAAAACCTGAGATATAGCCGAGCAAACATGGCCTGCCCGTGAAAATGACCATTTTCTGGTCAGATCTGTTTTGGTCCTGATGACCAATTTCCGTTCCGAATTTGGATTGCCGACCTTCAAGAAAGTTGTTCCATTTAAAATGAACTATCTAACTGCCAATTTTCAGCTCTTTTGACCATGTGTAGCATAGGAAACAGTTTGCACTCAAAACTGACCATTTGTGCATTGGCCAGATTTCGTAAGTGATTGTGTTTGGTTCATTTGGGACTGAAGCCTCCAGTTTTAGTTCCGGATGTCTTCATAACAGTTGTTGTCCATCCTTTAAGCTTCGATATGGCATCTCATACGCCTCAATCCGATATTCGTAGCTCAACTTATGAGTAAACTAGAAATGAGTATCAAATCTGCCGTTTCCGCTAACGGCCGTTTCCGTTTCCGTCCGTCATATTTACGTGCGCGCGTGTCGTTTTTGCCGTTTTGCTTGTTTTAGGCACGATAGTAGCCGTTTACGATATTATGTGACACAATCTTCTATTTCAGACGGTGGTGAGCTGGGCGAAACTGGTGGGGCCGGCTGTTCATTTCGATCCGACTTCGTACTTTTGCTATTTCAGTTTCTGAGTAAGTATTCAGGCCAGTTTGGTGTGTTTTCTTTGCTATGTGTTTGAGATGTGTGAAAAGGGTACTTAGGCGAGGGTGTACTTTATCGCACTCGACCTAAACCCTAATTTGAATGTATAATTGTACTTGGCATATGTATATGAACCTTTTGGAACAAAAACCCTTGAGCTTGTGGCTCGGGGCGACTTTCGATTAAAGTTTGTGAATTTTGTAAAGTTTGTGAAGTTTGTGAGTTCGTGGGCCCGATCTAAGACCTGTTTGGACTATTCGAGCCGGTTAGGGCTTGGTCGAAGTCAGTCCAACTTGGTCTGAGGTCACCAAGTTTGTAGGTTCATGTTATGAACCAATTTTGTGAATCCAGTTCACCGAGAAGGTGACCAAGTTTGTGACCCGAGCTTGTGACTCAAGCTCAAGTTTGTGATTTCGTTCGCCCGGGCAAGTTTGTGAGGTGACTGGCCAGTGAGGGTGATAAGGTGTCGGTGGGTGTACAAGTGAAGTTCTACGGACCATTGAGTGTGGTCGACGGAGGGTCGGCAGGAGATCACGCATGGCATATGAACTGGCTTTGGAGCCACCTGTATCCTTATTATGTGATGTTACTTTTCTGCTTTTGCTTTACTCTTACTGTGTAACTGTTGTTACGTGAAATGTATGCTTTCGCCCCTGTTTACTTACTAAGCATATAGCTTACCCCTTTCCTTTTGTTTTCCTTAGCAGGGGCCGACGCGGGGACTTTTGGCTCGTATGCTAGTATAGTTAGATTGGCTTGTAATAGTTGAACAGTTAGGATGTTTGTTTTTGTTTTGGTGGTTTGTATAAGGACCCTTCTTAGGATCTATCTTCTGCTGGTTGTGGTTGTAGTATTTTAGAGTGGTTTGACTCGAGACTGTTGAAGATGTAAATATAACTTTTGGGATTGTATATATTGTATATGGTGCTCTTTCGATCTATCTCGTTTGATCGCTTTAAGTTTTGAGTCCTGGCGCGAGCTAGGCAGGCGGCCCGCCGATACCCTTGGGTTCGCCATTGGGAGAAGTGGGGTCGTCACATTATGTATATGAGGTGACCTTCGAAATGTACTCAGATCATAAAAGTCTTAGGTACCTCTTCTCCCAGAAGGAATTGAACATGAGGCAACGACGGTGGATGGAATTTTTGGAAGATTACGACTGCACAATCAACTACCATCCGGGAAAAGCAAATGTAGTAGCCGATGCCTTGAGTCGTAAGGTGCAAGTAGCAGGGTTGATGATTAAAGAGTGGGATTTATTAGAATCCGTATTTGAGTGGAGACCCTGTCTTGGGAGCCATAAGGTGCTATTTAGCAATGTTAGGGTGACCTCCACTCTATTGGAACGCATTAAAGAGGCGTAAAAAGAAGATTTGATGGTACGGAAGTGGGGAGAGAAAGTGGAGAAAGGAAAAACAACGGACTTTAATTTTAGTCCTGAGGGCATTTTGAAATATCGAAACCGAATAGTGGTACCGAAGGAGGAGTCGTTGAAAATGGAGATTCTGGAGGAAGCCCATCAGTCCAAGTATACAATCCATTCGGGCAGCAGTAAGATGTATCAGGACCTGAAAGGAACCTATTGGTGGGACAATATGAAGAGGGAAATCGCTCGGTACGTGCAAAAATGTCTCATTTGCCAGCAGGTGAAAGCAGAGCATAAAAAACCATCGAGTCTGTTACAACCCTTGGAGATACCCGAGTGTAAGTGGGAAAACATCACCATGGATTTCGTTTCAGGTTTACCGAGGACGCAAAGAGGACATGATGCCGTGTGGGTGATCGTTGATCGATTAATCAAATCGGCCCATTTCTTGCCGATAAACATGAAGTATTCCATGGACAAGTTGACCCGACTGTATATGGACGAGATAGTAAGGCTACACGGCGTGCCTGTGAGCATCGTCTCCGATCGGGATCCACGGTTCGTATCTCGATTTTGGCAGAAGTTTCAAGAAACCCTGGGGACTAAACTCAATTTGAGCACGACCTATCATCCTCAGACGGATGGACAGTCAGAACGGACATTTCAAACTCTCGAGGACATGCTACGAGCTTGCATTCTGGATTTTGTAGGCAACTGGGGTCAACACATGACCTTGGTAGAGTTTGCTTACAACAATAGCTTCCATTCATCGATTCAGATGGCTCCATACGAAGCCCTCTACGGATGCAAGTGCCGGTCGCCGATTTACTGGGACGAAGTTGGCGAAAAGAAAGCACTAGACCCGGCAACTATTCCATGGATGGAAGAGGCTCAAGAGAAGGTCAAGTTGATACGGCAACGACTTCAAACAGCTCAAAGCCGACAAAAGAGCTACGCGGATAATCGAAGAAAGAACTTGGAGTTTGAAGTTGGAGACCATGTGTTCCTCAAGATCACACCCTTACGAAGTGTTACAGCGGGCAAAGGAAAGAAGCTCCAACCGCGGTACGTCGGACCCTACAAGATCCTCCAGAGGGTAGGAGCGGTCGCGTATCGATTAGAACTGCCATCCAGTCTCTCTCAAATTCATGATGTGTTTCACGTCTCGATGCTAAAGAAGTATCATCCCGACCCATCCCATGTATTACAACCGGAGGAGATTGAAGTAGATGAATCGCTTGCTTACGAAGAGAAACCTGTCCAAGTGCATGACCGGAAAGTCAAAGAGCTCAAAAACAAGCAGATTCCGTTAGTAAAAGTGCTATGGAGAAACCATGGGATAGAGGAAGCTACTTGGGAAGTGGAAGAAGAAATACGAAAGAAATACCCAAACCTTTTTGGGAGTTAAGGTGAGAAATTTCGAGGACGAAATTCTTTTAAGGGGGAGAGAGTGTGAGAACTCGTAAATTCCCTAATAATTTTCCTAGGGTTTTTCCCCTTTAATGGCATGTTTTCTGCATTCTCTGGCTTAGGAAAATTTTCCTGGTGAATTTTATGAGTAATTATAGTTTTTAGATGATTTTTCTAGTATTGGATAGTTTTTGAAAAATTACGGATATATAACGGATGTGGGCCCCACTAGTGCGAAAAGTTCGAAACAATTCGGCCAATTAGGTTAAGTTTCGGATACTGGTTGAATTTATCGGGTGTTAAGAGATAAGTAGAGGTTGAGATGTGATTGATGTGAGACGGACTTAAAGGATAGAGATGTTTTAAATGAAGTGACAAGTGTCACCTTAAGAGTGGTTGTAACTTATGACAACTATTCACCTTTTTGACTTATTTGACCAATTGATTAAATATCTCAAAAATTACCACAAAAATCACCATTTCTTACCTCCATTGTGGCCAGCCACCTTGAGCAAGGAAGAAAGAAAAACTCTTCAAAGTTTGTCATCCATCTAGTGCAAATCATCCAAAGCAATCACTTAGACTTGTTTCTACTCCATAAAATCTCTTCTTTAGGTGTTAGTAAGTGGTTTGGTAAAGTGTTTTGGGAAGCTAAGAGGACAAGCAACTCTTCCTCTCTTGTTTACTAGGTGAGTGATGATTAAACTTTCTCCTTCACATAATGAAGCTTAATTAGTGCCTAGTGGTAGTTAAAGTGATGAATTTTGTGGTTTACTTCTTGGTTTTGGATGAATTGATGAAGTTTTCAATTTATTGATGAATTTTCTGGTTTAATATGAATGTGATGTTGTGGCTATCCTTGATGATGGGAACTGATGTTTAATGACTCTAGTAGGTGTATATGATAGATAATTGTAACCAATTTCTGGTTTGGAAGGAATTTGAGAAAGTTACGGTTTTATATCCCCAATTCTGTCTGGTTTTGTATCTCATGGTTAGAGGCCGAATTGGCCTTGGATTAAAACATGAAAGTCGTAGGTATTGATGTTTTAAAGGTGCCTGTAAAATTTCAGGTCAATTGGAGTAGTGTGGATTGAGAAAAGTCGAAATTACTATTGCTGTTCTGGTTTCATCCGAATGTAAGAACTGCGTCTGAAATTGGTTGTTTTGGCTGGAATTGCTTTGGATTTGGGTGTTAAGGTCTTCTGATGAAATGTAGCTTGATGTCCTAGCTACCGTATGCCTTTGGAATTTCTGGATTTGGACCTGTATAGACTGAGTTGTACTGATTACAGTAAAATGTAGTTTGTGAACCTGTTATTGTGGTTCTGGTTTAGTATCTCGCATATTTGACCTAGTTGTACTAGGAATTTGACTGAGTGATCTTCTACATTATTGTAGCCCTGTTTCTCATCTTTCAGCTGGTTTTGGAATTTCTAGATTTGGACTTGTAGAGCCTGAGTTATGACGTTTCCGCTAGAATGTGTTTTGGTGAATCTGTTTTACGTTTTTGATGTAGTATGTTGCATTTTTGACCTATTTGCACTCAAAACTGGGTTGAGTGACCTTCTGTGATGTTGTAGCCCTGTCTTTTAGCTTCGAGATTGTGGGTCTTGCACCCTCATCCGATAATCGTAGTGAAATTGGTACCATTACCGCAAAATGAGGACAAAAACTATTTTTTTCAGGGCCAAAACTGGTTACATTTCCGAAATTTCTGGTTTCCTTTAATGCTTGTATATGCTTATGAAACCCTATTGGGGTTGTGATTGGCATTGCTTTATGACTCGTTATCGAGTCTCAATGTACTTGTTTGCGTGTTCTAGGGCGTGACGGTGGTTCACGACGTACTTTTGACGACGGTGCATGAAACATCACCTACTTGATTGGTGAGTGTACTACTCACATGAATGTTTACAATGTGGCTTTGATATATGTGATTGTGATGCCGTGAAGGCTTACTTGGCCATTGGAATTGGTTAAGGTGAGGGTGTACTTGACCGCCCTCACCCCTTTTGATACTGTTAATGACTGTTTACCATTTCACTATGATACTGAACTTGATATATGAGTTATTGAATTCCATTTCATGGAAACCTGATTTGGTGTCGTTTGGACTAATATCCAACGGCCTTACTGTGTTACTGAGCTCAACCCCGTTGGTAGTCAAATGAATCGAGCCGGCGAGGGCTTGGTCGTGAAAATTGACATGCCACAGGGACTGTACTGGGGAATCTTGTAGTAATGAGACTCTTGATTCCGGTAAACTCGAGTATTAGCAAAAGCTATTGATTGGAGTGCAGGCTCGGTTGGGGTATGTTGGGTGGAAGGAATGGAAGTGAAGTGAGGTCTACGGTTGGTACTCTTAAACATTGACGGAGGGTCAATGAGGTTGGATCAAGAATGTAAGCGTGGAAAGGGGCTCTTGAGAGCCGTCCGTATCCTTTTACCGATTTGTTTTATTCCTTAATTGGGTACTTGAAATGAAAGGTTATGCTATATGCTCTTCGTTGCTTATGTGGTAGTAACTCATTGAGCTTTAGCTCACTCCGTTCCATTTGTTTTCGTTACAGGAAAATGACTATTTTGGGAAAGGTTGTGCTAGTTGGTTGTCAAGTTTAGCTCATGTAAATGTATATTTTGAATAGCTCCTTGAGGGTGAAAACCCTAAGTGTTTTGTTTCAACCAATGGTTGGTTTGTAATTGGCTAATTGCACATGTATGAACTTGTTGGATATTTTGGTATGCCGCTTTGGCTTGTAAATGTTAAATTTCGATGTATATATGTTGGATAGATGTTTGGTTGAACTCCGGATTCTGACATGGCCGGTACTGTTCATCATCGGCTTCGATTTTTGTTTTTTTTTTATTTTGTGATTTTGACTTGTTTGCGCGCGTTGGTGTGTTCCGGAACGTAGTAGATCGACGTAAACTGATCCGTTAGTGCTGGCGAGAGCTGGGCAGGCAGTCCGCTAACCCCTTTGGTTCGCCTTAGGGGAAGGTGGGACTGTCACAGTTTATATGGTTCAAAATCATCTCATATTCAAGTAGATATTATAGACTAAATGTCTTAATGAAATTCATGTAAAAGGGAGGACAAAATACCCAAGAAAACCCTAAATCACTCCTTTTTATTTGGTAAGCGTAAGTAAACATTTGGAGTTTCCAATTGATGAAGGATCATGTTTTAAGATGGAAAATGGTCATAGTATTTGCCAAACGAAAATATACAAATTCAAATAGAAACTTAGCCCTCGAGCAAAAATTTGGGCAGCACGCCCTTTGTATTTACCTATTTTTCCCGCCATTTATGGTTTCATTGTTTTCCTTAATCAATCCCAAAGTCACACACAATATGATCTCATTTCAATAGCCATTCTGTGACAGCCCCACCTTCCCCTAAGGCGAACCAAAGGGGTTAGCGGACTGCCTGCCCAACTCTCGCCAGGACTAACGGTACAGATTAGCGCGATCTAATACTTTTCGGGTCATACAACCGCGTGTGAACAAGTCGAACCCACAAAAAAAATAAAACACAAAGTCGGAGTCGGCCAGGAAGAGGAACCGACACGTCAAACCCAACCAAGCGTCAAGCAAATATTTACATCTCACAAGTTCGCATATACAACCCAAAAGGGGCATACCAAAATGATTCAAAAGTGGATACATGTACGGTTTTCCAAATCCAAAAGAGAAACGGACCCAAACTATTTTTAGGGTTTAAAACAACGAGCTATACAAAAGATATGTCCAACTAGCTCAAGTCGGCAACCGATTATCAAATCCAGTCCAAAAGTATTTATTTTTCCTGTAAGGAAAACAAAAGGAACAGAACGGGGTGAGCTTACGCTCAATGAGGTACCAAACAGATAGCAATAAATCATGGCATTTCACATTTAACAAATCAGATACACATGTCAGATGTAAAGCAAAGGAACTAATGATTCAAATCAGAAGGATACGGGTGGCTCTCAGGAGCCAAATTTCCAGCGCAGTACTTGATCCAAACCGGTTGACTCTCCGTCAACGCATATAGAACCAACGCGTCTGTAGACCCCTCTTTACACCGAATTCCGTCCACCAAACACCCCTTTACCGGGCCCGCTCACCGTAACCGAACAGAAATGGTAATACTCGAGTATACCAGAATCAAGGGTCTCAATACCCAAAAATCCCCAAACAGACTACCGTGGTTCGTTATCTAATCGTCCAGGCCCTTGCCGGCCCGACTCGAATAACTTAGCCACAGGATTGAGCTCATAGGTCATAGAAATCCGAACAGATGCAGACACAGATAACAGATTCAGATACAGATACAGAATAGCAGATTCAGATAACAGATTCAGACGGCAGATTCAGATAGGCACTCAAAATTGGCATATGGATAGACAAGAGAACGAGTGTGATAAAGTACACCCTCGTCTCAAACAAATTAAACAAATTGTAGAGCAGAAATCAAGTTAAACAGCAATGGAGGGGAGTGGTACACTCACCGGCTCAACTTCAAAAGTTTTCACTTCAGATTGGCCTTAATCGCCAAGAAACCCTAAAATAATCAAAATAAACCAATTGAAGGTTTTACTTCCAGAATCGAGTAAACAGAATGCACATGTGAGGCTCGACTATACGTCGTACGCCTTGCCAAATAAATACTAATGCAAGAATGCAAAAACATGATTCCCTTGGAAACGAAAAGGTAGCATGAAGACTTAGGCGCAAACAACCCAAAAGCCTTTCATTCTACCAAAAGGCAAATCCAACTTAAAGGAATCAAACGGCCTAGAAAATCGGGCAGCACTTCCCCTAAATTTCTTACTTTTCCAGCCATTAAGGCTTCATTATATCCTCAAATCAGTCCCAACATCTCACACAAAATTCATCTCATTTCCCAAAAGCCGTTCACTAAGCTCAAAGTGGTACAAGTACAAAAGTTAGCTAGGAAACAACCGAAATGAAAGCAAGCCCTAAAAGAGACTCGATAACGAGTCATAAACCAATGCCAACCACAACCCCAATAAGGTTTCATATGCATATATAAGCATCATAGGTAGCCAGAAATTAAGAAATGGCTTTAACTTAGGCCTTAACAAAAAAACGTATTTGACCTCATAATGCGGTAATGACACCACTTTCACTACGGTTATCGGATGGGGGTGCAAGACCCACCGTTTCGAAGCTATGAAATAGGGCTACAATAATGTAGAAGGTCACTCAATCCAGTTCCTGGCCCAACTAGGTCAAAAAATGCCAAACACTAAACCAGAATCACCAAAACAGGTTTGCAAAACACAGAAAACTGTAATCGGTATATCTCAGTCCATACAAGTCCAAATGCCGAAATTCCAAAGGCATAAGTTAGCTAAGACATCCAGGTACATTTCATCAGAAGACACCAACTCCAAAATCCAAACCAATTCCAGTCAAAATGGCCAATTACTATCGCAGTTTTCGCATTCTGATCACCCAGAACAGCAACAGTAAAAACGACATAACTCACTCTACACTACTCCAAATGACCTGAAATTTTACAGGCACCTCCAACACATCAATACCTACAACTTTCATGTTTTAAGCAAAGTCTAATTCGGAATCTGACCCAGTGATCTAAACCCGGACAGAATTGGGATTTTATGAACCCTAACTTTCCATTTTTCACACCAAATCCAAAATTGATTGCATTTAACAACAATTCACACTCACTAGAGTCATTTCCAACCATTGCAATTCATCATACAAGCCCCCAACATCAAGATCATATTAAACCAGAAAAATTCCCAATAAAATAAAAACTTCACCAAAACAAGCCAAATCAAGAGATAAATCACATTTTCAAACACTCAAGCCACTTCTAAGCATCATATAACCATTATTAGAGGTAGTAGGGTGTTCAAGCAACACTTACCAAGAAATCAAGAGAGAGAGGGATTGTGGACACCTTTGCTCTTCAAACAAACTTCACTACAACCCTTACTAGCACTAGAAGATAGGATTTTATGGAGTAGAAACTAGTTTAAGTAATTCTCTTGGAAGATTTGAGCTATATGGAGGCTAGAATTTGGAAGAGTTTTCCTTCTTTTGAGCTTCAAGGTGGCCGGCCAAGAGGGAAGGGAGAAGAGTGAATTTTTTTGTAATTTTTGAGATATTTAACTCAAGTGGTAAAAGTCAAAAAATTGTCAAAAGGTGAATAGTGTTTCTTAAGTCACAACCAACCATATTGTGACACTTGTCACACTCATTAATGCATTCTTATCTTTCTTTTTCCCTCTCACATCAATCACTTCACACATTCTACTTATCTCTTAACACCCGATAAATTTCACACAGTATCCGAAACTTAACCTTATTGGCCGAATTTTTCCGAACTTTTCGCACTAGTGGGTCCCACGTCCACTATTTACTCTTAATTTTCTAAAATTTCTCCAATGCTAGGAAAATCATCTTAAAACTATAATTGCTCATAAAATTCACTAAGAAAATATTTCTACGCCAGAAAATGCAGAAAACATGCAATTAAGGGGAAATAAACCCTAGGAAAATAATTAGGGTTTTACGGGTTCTCACACTCTCCCCCCCTTAAAAGAATTTCGTCCTCGAAATTCCTTATCAGCGGAATCCATCAAATCTAAGGTACCCAACGGATCGTACCTTCTGCGTCCTCAGACGAGTCAGGGACCTGATGCTGCTCTAGAGAATATACTCGAGCTGGTGCCTTCGATCCCGTCCCTTCTCCTTTCGTCTGTCCAGGGTTGCTCTTGGCGGGTTGCTGAGAATTGGGCTTGGTTGGTGGCAGAGTCCCTCTCCGCTCGCGCAGGCGAGCTGGACAGTTAGCAATCCGATGTTCAGCGCTTCCACAGCGCAAGCATTTTCCTTCTTTCTTCCAGCAATTTGTTTCCGTATGACTTGGCCCTCCGCAATATCCACAGGGACCACGAGCAGCAGAGACCGTTCCTCCCTGAGGAACATCACGCGACACCCCTGGTTGTCGTACTCCTCCGTTTCCCTTTCCAATCTTAGGGGGTGTATTTGTACCTTCTTGTTCAGAGCTACTCCCAGGAAAGCCCCTTTTCTTGGTTTGGAAGTTTCTAACTTGTAGCCTCGCATCTTCAACCCGTTGAGCTTTCTCCACAGCGTCACTAAAGGTACTAAGTTGAGCTACAGCCAAATCCTTTTGAATCTCAACATTTAGCCCCTGAATAAAACGCCTTATCCGTCTTTGTTCGGTTATGATCAGTTCAGGCGCAAACTTAGACAACCGAGTAAATTGACTCTCATACTCGGCTACGGTTTGTGTTCCCTGGCGAAGTCGAATAAATTCATCTTCCTTCTTTTCTTGGATGAGAGGAGGGAAAAACTTGGCATTAAATTCTCTCATAAAGTTCGCCCACGTCCTCGGGGTTTGTTCTCTTTCCCATTTCATTCGAATGACATTCCACCAGGAACGGGCGGCTCCCTCTAGTTGAAAGACAGCAAATGTCACATGTCTCTCCTCGGTATAGTGTAAGGCAGCGAAAATATCGATCATCTTCTCCAGCCACTTCTCAGCTACGTCAGGATCAGGGCCTCCAAGAAATTTGGGTGGGGAGAACTTCTGAAATCTCTCAAGGGCTCTATCCTCGTCCTCCATGTGATTACCAGGATTCCCAGGGTTAGGGTTAGGGTTTTGACCTTGTTGGTGCACCACTTGGGCAAGCAAAGTAGTCATTTGCTGCATGGCAGCAGCTATTTGGACATTGGGATCAACCCTAAGTTCAGGGTTTGGTCCAGATGAGGTTTCCCCAGTACCCCTTTCAGGTGTAGGTTGCCTATTTCCACGCCCACGGCCCCGTCCACTCCGTGTACCTTCCATGAGTTTTACTTGGTGTAGGCAATAATACTAAACCAAAATAAGCACGATGCATGTAAGTAACACTCAAAACTTTTATGATAACACACATTTATACATTCCAAACAAGATCAAAGCATATATATACAAGCCAGTCAAAATTAGGCCGCACACATACATACAGCTAGTTAAGTCAAGTACAAACATAAACGATCCACCGAGGAAAGGCCTTTCTAGTTCACCAAATCCTTTCTAACCTAGACCCTCACATCTTTCGTATCCGGGCGCAAGAATCCCATCTAAGATAATTCACAACTCGAGCCGGCCGGTCACAAGCGTAAATCATCCATATTATAGATTCCCATCCGACATACATGTCTATCTTCCTCAAGTTGCATAATAAAGATTTTTACACTTATAACATGCCCCATTCATAACTTACGCTCAAACGAGCACTTAGACATCTCCATAAAATCAGGACCATAACACCACTTGGCCCTAGGCTCACTCCGCGCAGAGACCACGCGAAGTGGCTCTGATACCACTTGTGACAGCCCCACCTTCCCCTAAGGCGAACCAAAGGGGTTAGCGGACTGCCTGCCCAGCTCTCGCCAGGACTAACGGTACAGATTAGCGCGATCTAATACTTTTCGGGTCATACAACCGCGTGTGAACAAGTCGAACCCACAAAAAAAATAAAACACAAAGTCGGAGTCGGCCAGGAAGAGGAACCGACACGTCAAACCCAACCAAGCGTCAAGCAAATATTTACATCTCACAAGTTCGCATATACAACCCAAAAGGGGCATACCAAAATGATTCAAAAGTGGATACATGTACGGTTTTCCAAATCCAAAAGAGAAACGGACCCAAACTATTTTTAGGGTTTAAAACAACGAGCTATACAAAAGATATGTCCAACTAGCTCAAGTCGGCAACCGATTATCAAATCCAGTCCAAAAGTATTTATTTTTCCTGTAAGGAAAACAAAAGGAACAGAACGGGGTGAGCTTACGCTCAATGAGGTACCAAACAGATAGCAATAAATCATGGCATTTCACATTTAACAAATCAGATACACATGTTAGATGTAAAGCAAAGGAACTAATGATTCAAATCAGAAGGATACGGGTGGCTCTCAGGAGCCAAATTTCCAGCGCAGTACTTGATCCAAACCGGTTGACTCTCCGTCAACGCATATAGAACCAACGCGTCTGTAGACCCCTCTTTACACCGAATTCCGTCCACCAAACACCCCTTTACCGGGCCCGCTCACCGTAACCGAACAGAAATGGTAATACTCGAGTATACCGGAATCAAGGGTCTCAATACCCAAAAATCCCCAAACAGACTATCGTGGTTCGTTATCTAATCGTCCAGGCCCTTGCCGGCCCGACTCGAATAACTTAGCCACAGGATTGAGCTCATAGGTCATAGAAATCCGAACAGATGCAGACACAGATAACAGATTCAGATACAGATACAGAATAGCAGATTCAGATAACAGATTCAGACGGCAGATTCAGATAGGCACTCAAAATTGGCATATGGATAGACAAGAGAACGAGTGTGATAAAGTACACCCTCGTCTCAAACAAATTAAACAAATTGTAGAGCAGAAATCAAGTTAAACAGCAATGGAGGGGAGTGGTACACTCACCGGCTCAACTTCAAAAGTTTTCACTTCAGATTGGCCTTAATCGCCAAGAAACCCTAAAATAATCAAAATAAACCAATTGAAGGTTTTACTTCCAGAATCGAGTAAACAGAATGCACATGTGAGGCTCGACTATACGTCGTACGCCTTGCCAAATAAATACTAATGCAAGAATGCAAAAACATGATTCCCTTGGAAACGAAAAGGTAGCATGAAGACTTAGGCGCAAACAACCCAAAAGCCTTTCATTCTACCAAAAGGCAAATCCAACTTAAAGGAATCAAACGGCCTAGAAAATCGGGCAGCACTTCCCCTAAATTTCTTACTTTTCCAGCCATTAAGGCTTCATTATATCCTCAAATCAGTCCCAACATCTCACACAAAATTCATCTCATTTCCCAAAAGCCGTTCACTAAGCTCAAAGTGGTACAAGTACAAAAGTTAGCTAGGAAACAACCGAAATGAAAGCAAGCCCTAAAAGAGACTCGATAACGAGTCATAAATCAATGCCAACCACAACCCCAATAAGGTTTCATATGCATATATAAGCATCATAGGTAGCCAGAAATTAAGAAATGGCTTTAACTTAGGCCTTAACAAAAAAACGTATTTGACCTCATAATGCGGTAATGACACCACTTTCACTACGGTTATCGGATGGGGGTACAAGACCCACCGTTTCGAAGCTATGAAATAGGGCTACAATAATGTAGAAGGTCACTCAATCCAGTTCCTGGCCCAACTAGGTCAAAAAATGCCAAACACTAAACCAGAATCACCAAAACAGGTTTGCAAAACACAGAAAACTGTAATCGGTATATCTCAGTCCATACAAGTCCAAATGCCGAAATTCCAAAGGCATAAGTTAGCTAAGACATCCAGCTACATTTCATCAGAAGACACCAACTCCAAAATCCAAACCAATTCCAGTCAAAATGGCCAATTACTATCGCAGTTTTCGCATTCTGATCACCCAGAACAGCAACAGTAAAAACGACATAACTCACTCTACACTACTCCAAATGACCTGAAATTTTACAGGCACCTCCAACACATCAATACCTACAACTTTCATGTTTTAAGCAAAGTCTAATTCGGAATCTGACCCAGTGATCTAAACCCGGACAGAATTGGGATTTTATGAACCCTAACTTTCCATTTTTCACACCAAATCCAAAATTGATTGCATTTAACAACAATTCACACTCACTAGAGTCATTTCCAACCATTGCAATTCATCATACAAGCCCCCAACATCAAGATCATATTAAACCAGAAAAATTCCCAATAAAATAAAAACTTCACCAAAACAAGCCAAATCAAGAGATAAATCACATTTTCAAACACTCAAGCCACTTCTAAGCATCATATAACCATTATTAGAGGTAGTAGGGTGTTCAAGCAACACTTACCAAGAAATCAAGAGAGAGAGGGATTGTGGACACCTTTGCTCTTCAAACAAACTTCACTACAACCCTTACTAGCACTAGAAGATAGGATTTTATGGAGTAGAAACTAGTTTAAGTAATTCTCTTGGAAGATTTGAGCTATATGGAGGCTAGAATTTGGAAGAGTTTTCCTTCTTTTGAGCTTCAAGGTGGCCGGCCAAGAGGGAAGGGAGAAGAGTGAATTTTTTTGTAATTTTTGAGATATTTAACTCAAGTGGTAAAAGTCAAAAAATTGTCAAAAGGTGAATAGTGTTTCTTAAGTCACAACCAACCATATTGTGACACTTGTCACACTCATTAATGCATTCTTATCTTTCTTTTTCCCTCTCACATCAATCACTTCACACATTCTACTTATCTCTTAACACCCGATAAATTTCACACAGTATCCGAAACTTAACCTTATTGGCCGAATTTTTCCGAACTTTTCGCACTAGTGGGTCCCACGTCCACTATTTACTCTTAATTTTCTAAAATTTCTCCAATGCTAGGAAAATCATCTTAAAACTATAATTGCTCATAAAATTCACTAAGAAAATATTTCTACGCCAGAAAATGCAGAAAACATGCAATTAAGGGGAAATAAACCCTAGGAAAATAATTAGGGTTTTACGGGTTCTCACACTCTCCCCCCCTTAAAAGAATTTCGTCCTCAAAATTCCTTATCAGCGGAATCCATCAAATCTAAGGTACCCAACGGATCGTACCTTCTGCGTCCTCAGACGAGTTAGGGACCTGATGCTGCTCTAGAGAATATACTCGAGCTGGTGCCTTCGATCCCGTCCCTTCTCCTTTCGTCTGTCCAGGGTTGCTCTTGGCGGGTTGCTGAGAATTGGGCTTGGTTGGTGGCAGAGTCCCTCTCCGCTCGCGTAGGCGAGCTGGACAGTTAGCAATCCGATGTTCAACGCTTCCACAGCGCATGCATTTTCCTTCTTTCTTCCAGCAATTTGTTTCCGTATGACTTGGCCCTAGGGAGAGGTGGGGCCATCACAGTTGGTATCAGAGCTTAGGCTTCAGATCTCTGTAGTGTATCATAGGCTTGAAGTTTAGGATGCCGGACTGTGGGTTTGGTTTGAAATATTAGTGATTCTTGCGGGATATCTCGACTTGATTAGGGCAAGATGGAATGTCGAGGACGACATTCTTTTTAGGAGGGGAGATTGTGACGCCCCGAAAAAAATGAGTTTGAGAACCCGGAAATTTTCTAATTTTCTAGGGTTTATTTTTTTTTAATCGCCCGCATTTTCTACATTTTCTTGATTAGAAAAATTCCCCAGATAAAGTTTATGAGCAAAGATAGTTTTAAAATGATTTTTCTAGTATCGGTTAGTTTTTGAGAAATTAAGAGCGTATTTTGAACGTGGGACCCGCAAGTGCGGTAAATGTAATATATTTTTGATAACTTGTTGGAGTTTTGTGCTAAGTGATATTTTTCTACAAGGTGTTAAAGAGATATTTATGGATTGGTGTGAGAGGGAACAAAGAGATAGAGATTCATTATTTAAGTGACAAGTGTCGCTTGGTCATTGGGTGGAATTTTTGACTTTTATGCCATGTCTTACCATTTGACTTAATAAACTAAAACTTTATCAAAAATTTGCTTCATTTCCAAGCTTCATGGCCGAACCTCTCTCAAGAAAGGAAGAAAGGAAAGCTTTCATCTTACTTCTTCATTTCTTACTCCAATCAAACAATTTAACCGATTAAACTTGGATTTGCTCCATAAAAACCTTTCTCTTGGTAGTATTAAGGTGTGTAGTGAAGTGGTTTGAGAAGCAAAGGTGCTAAGTTGGGTCTTTTCTTGGGTTTGTAAGGTAAGTGACTAAGGAACCTTTCCTTTGATCTTGATAATGTTCAATTAGTGATTGGTGGTGGATGAATAAGTGATTTTATGGTGGATTTCCTGATTTTGGTTGAAAATGATGAACTTTTATTATTTTTGGGGATTTTTCTGTTTTCATATGGATATGATTGTGTGGCTATATATGATGATTGGAAATGATGTTTAAGGACTCTATGAGGTGGAAAAAGTGATTAATTGCAATCAATTTCTGTTTTGGAAGAAATTTCAGAAAATCAGGGTTTTGTGATGAACATTCTGTCCGAATTTTTAGGTCCTAGATAGAGGCCGAATTGGCCTTTGCTTAAAACATGAAAGTTGTAGGGAATGACATTTTAAAGGTGCCTACAAAATTTCAGGTCAATCGGAGCAGTGTGGAATGAGAAAAGTCGAAATTACTATTGCTGTTCTGGTTTTACCCGAACTTGAGAAGTGCGTCTGTAATTGGTTGTTTTGGTCTGGATTGCTTCCGAATTAGTTGTTGAGGCCTTCTGATGAAATTTATCCCTATTTCTTAGCTTTCATCTGGTTTTGGAATTGATGCATTTGGATTTGGAGAGCCTGAGTTATGATGTTTCCGCTAGAATGCGTTTTGTTAATCTGTTTTTGTGATTCTGGTGTGGTATCTTGCATTTTTGACCTGGTTACACTCGAAACTGGGTTGAGTGACCTTCTGCAATATTGTAACCCTATCTCTTAGCTTCGAAACGGTGTATCTTGCACCTTCATCCGACAATCGTAGTGCCTTTGGTACCATTACCGTAAAATGACGTCAAAACCTGTTTTTCTGGTTTTGAGCTTAACTTTCATTTCCGGACTTTTCCTAGCTTGACTTGTCTTTGTACTACTTGGAGCTTGCTGAATGACTATTGGATGAACTTGTTGTTGTGTGTGTACCTTTGGGACTGGCTGAGGAAATAATGAAGCCATGATGGCTGGAAAAGTAAGCAAATTTGGAGGAAGTGCTGTCCGAACTTTTAAAGGGTTTGATTGCTTTGAGTTTGTGATCTAAGACTTGGATTTGAGCAAGGCAATGATACATGATGGATGGTTTCTGAGCCGTGGAGGTGAGTGACCCTAAACTGTTTCCAAAGTTACTTTTGAAATGTTCCTTGCATTGTTTCTTTGGTTTGCATATCATGTGTGCGCGCATACGAGTTCTTGACATGGTTTGGCTTTAATGAGTTCTTGAGGAGTGTTGTGCTGGACACCAACGTCTCCACCACTTTCGTGAGTTTGTGATATGATCTGGAGCACCGATGCTGCTCCCCTTTAATGTTTATGGTTTCGTGATCTGTTTGAGCGTTGGGTGTTTAGTTTCAATGATTTCACTGGCTCACGAGAGCAAAAATACGTGCATTTGATACTTGAATCATGACATCACGACATCATCGAAATGCATTATTGTGAAAGATATTTGATTACTGGTTTTATTTGGTTACTCGCTGAGCTTTTAGCTCACCCCAAAAATGTTTTGTTCCCTCCCCACAGGGCTCAAGGCGAAGAAAAGCTTGGAGTGCTTATTCACGTGACTGGATGGCTTATATAGTGTACAGTTTAAGTTTGGATCTATTTTATGTACGAGTTGGTCTTGTATAAATATTTGAAATTGATATGGATGTAAGTATACTTTCCACGATTGGAATCAGTTTCCGCTGTACTTGTGATATGTAATTATTGGAGAATTTGATATATATTTGAGATTTATATTGTAATTCATTTGAGGATTGTAGTGAACGACTGAGTCCCGGCGCGAGCCGGGCGGGCCGCCCGCCGAACCCTGGGGTACGCCCTAGGGAGAGGTGGGGCCGTCACAGTTGGTATCAGAGCTTAGGCTTCAGATCTCTGTAGTGTATCCTAGGCTTGAAGTGTAGGATGCCGGACTGTGGGTTTGGTTTGAAATATTAGTGATTCTTGCGGGATATCTCGACTTGATTAGGGCAAGATGGAATGTCGAGGACGACATTCTTTTAAGGAGGGGAGATTGTGACGCCCCGAAAAAAATGAGTTTGAGAACCCGGAAATTTTCTAATTTTCTAGGGTTTATTTTTTTTTAATCGCCCGCATTTTCTACATTTTCTTGATTAGAAAAATTCCCCAGATAAAGTTTATGAGCAAAGATAGTTTTAAAATGATTTTTCTAGTATCGGTTAGTTTTTGAGAAATTAAGAGCGTATTTTGAACGTGGGACCCGCAAGTGCGGTAAATGTAATATATTTTTGATAACTTGTTGGAGTTTTGTGCTAAGTGATATTTTTCTACAAGGTGTTAAAGAGATATTTATGGATTGGTGTGAGAGGGAACAAAGAGATAGAGATTCATTATTTAAGTGACAAGTGTCGCTTGGCCATTGGGTGGAATTTGTGACTTTTATGCCATGTCTTACCATTTGACTTAATAAACTAAAACTTTATCAAAAATTTGCTTCATTTCCAAGCTTCATGGCCGAACCTCTCTCAAGAAAGGAAGAAAGGAAAGCTTTCATCTTACTTCTTCATTTCTTACTCCAATTAAACAATTTAACCGATTAAACTTGGATTTGCTCCATAAAAACCTTTCTCTTGGTAGTATTAAGGTGTGTAGTGAAGTGGTTTGAGAAGCAAAGGTGCTAAGTTGGGTCTTTTCTTGGGTTTGTAAGGTAAGTGACTAAGGAACCTTTCCTTTGATCTTGATAATGTTCAATTAGTGATTGGTGGTGGATGAATAAGTGATTTTATGGTTGATTTCCTGATTTTGGTTGAAAATGATGAACTTTTATTATTTTTGGGGATTTTTCTGTTTTCATATGGATATGATTGTGTGGCTATATATGATGATTGGAAATGATGTTTAAGAACTCTATGAGGTGGAAAAAGTGATTAATTGCAATCAATTTCTGTTTTGGAAGAAATTTCAGAAAATCAGGGTTTTGTGATGAACATTCTGTCCGAATTTTTAGGTCCTAGATAGAGGCCGAATTGACCTTTACTTAAAACATGAAAGTTGTAGGGAATGACATTTTAAAGGTGCCTACAAAATCTCAGGTCAATCGGAGCAGTGTGGAATGAGAAAAGTCGAAATTACTATTGCCGTTCTGGTTTTACCCGAACTTGAGAAGTGCGTCTGTAATTGGTTGTTTTGGTATGGATTGCTTCCGAATTAGTTGTTGAGGCCTTCTGATGAAATTTATCCCTGTTTCTTATCTTTCAGCTGGTTTTGGAATTGCTGGATTTGGATTTGGAGAGCCTGAGTTATGATGTTTCCGCTAGAATGCGTTTTGTGAATCTATTTTTGTGATTCTGGTGTGGTATCTTGCATTTTTGACCTGGTTACACTCGAAACTGGGTTGAGTGACCTTCTGAAATATTGTAACCCTATCTCTTAGCTTCGAAACGGTGTATCTTGCACCTTCATCCGACAATCGTAGTGCCTTTGGTACCATTACCGCAAAATGACGTCAAAACCTGTTTTTCTGGTTTTGAGATTAACTTTCATTTCCGGACTTTTCCTAGCTTGACTTGTCTTTGTACTACTTGGAGCTTGCTGAATGACTATTGGATGAACTTGTTGTTGTGTGTGTACCTTTGGGACTGGTTGAGGAAATAATGAAGCCATAATGGCTGGAAAAGTAAGCAAATTTAGGGGAAGTGCTGTCCGAACTTTTAAAGGGTTTGATTGCTTTGAGTTTGTGATCTAAGACTTGGATTTGAGCAAGGCAATGATACATGATGGATGGTTTCTGAGCCGTGGAGGTGAGTGACCCTAAACTGTTTCCAAAGTTACTTTTGAAATGTTCCTTGCATTGTTTCTTTGGTTTGCATATCATGTGTGCGCGCATACGAGTTCTTGACATGGTTTGGCTTTAATGAGTTCTTGAGGAGTCTTGTGCTGGACACCAACGTCTCCACCACTTTCGTGAGTTTGTGATATGATCTGGAGCACCGATGCTGCTCCCCTTTAATGTTTATGGTTTCGTGATCTGTTTGAGCGTTGGGTGTTTAGTTTCAATGATTTCACTGGCTCACGAGAGCAAAAATACGTGCATTTGATACTTGAATCATGACATCACGACATCATCGAAATGCATTATTGTGAAAGATATTTGATTACTGGTTTTATTTGGTTACTCGCTGAGCTTTTAGCTCACCCCAAAAATGTTTTGTTCCCTCCCCACAGGGCTCAAGGCGAAGAAAAGCTTGGAGTGCTTATTCACGTGACTGGATGGCTTATATAGTGTACAGTTTAAGTTTGGATCTATTTTATGTACGAGTTGGTCTTGTATAAATATTTGAAATTGATATGGATGTAAGTATACGTTCCACGATTGGAATCAGTTTCCGCTGTACTTGTGATATGTAATTATTGGAGAATTTGATGTATATTTGAGCTTTATATTGTAATTCATTTGAGGATTGTAGTGAACGACTGAGTCCCGGCGCGAGCCGGGCGGGCGGCCCGCCGAACCGTGGGGTACGCCCTAGGGAGAGGTTGTGAGGACCCAGACCGTTCGTAAGTTAATATTAGGGTTAGGGCTAAGAAGAAAACGCTAATTTCCGGTTAAGATTGAAAACCCGCATTTTCTACATTTTCTTGATTAGAAAAGTTTCCCAGATAAGTTTTATGAGTAAATATAGTTTTTAGATGATTTTTCTAGTATTAGTTAGTTTTTGAGAAATTAAGAACGTATATCGGATGTGGGACCCACTAGTGTGAGAAGGTATAGGATTTAATCCATTTTGTATAGGTTAATTAATTTTAAGAAGGTTAGAAACCCTAAGTGAGCAAAATCCCTAATGTTATGATTTATTAGAAGCTTTAAGTTGGGTTTAAACCCTAATTTTGCCCTTGACAAAAAGGTTATTGTTTAATTACTTTTATGTGGGATAAAGCATGATTAAGTGTAAGTGAGTAAGATGAGAAAGTGATTAGTGAAGTAATTAAGCATGATTACATGTTTTAGATTAGATTAAGTTATGACTTATGGAGTTAATTGAAAGATTATCAAATGTTTGAGGGAAAATGTATAAGAAAGAGAAAGTTGGAGTGCAAGGGTTAAAAGTGCAATTGAGGAGTTTTTATGTGATTGGTTGGCCTTAAAAATATCTCTCCTAAGTGGTCTTACACCACATATTAGTCTTAAGGGCCATAATTAAGTCATTTGTAAGACAAACAAAACAAAAAAAATTGAAGAGAAATTTGAGAGAGAGGGCCGGCCACCTTGAAGAGAGAAAGTGAGAAAATTTCTTCAAAAATCTTCAAGTTTTAGCTTCCATCTTGGGTTTGGATCTTGGAGCAACAACTTGGGTGCTTGATTAGTGAAGGTTAATCATCTACAAAGCTTAATTGAAGGTATGCCTCTTACTTGAAAGATAAACTTTTGGGGTTTTGATCTTTAAGCCATGGAAATGATGTATTATGTTATGATTATGGATTTATTTGATGGATTTGATGTGTATAGTGAAGTTTCATGGTTAATTTTAGTGTTATTTGGTTGCTGAAAATTCGGCCAAGAAGAGGAAAAAATTTGGGTTTCTTGCTAATGCTTTCCTTACTTGTTTTAGTTGAGAAATGGACTTGTAGTGGTTATGTTTGATGAATTGCCTCACTTGATTTGGTTGGTTACTTGCAAAAATCTGATTTGGGTTAAGAAACCCTAAACTCCATTAGGCTAATTTAGCTTAGCTTGTGGTTAGTGAGATAGAGTTTAGTTAGTGAGAGGTTGGATTAAGTTCATTGGTGCAAATGAAATTTGGTTAGGGATTGTGGTTGATGTTTGTTAAATTTGGACCGATTTGGGAAGAGAATTTCGAACCATTTGTAGGCCATTTAGATGTTAGTATATGTGTGTTTATTTGGTACAAAAGTGGTTGAAAAACCTGCATAAGAACCATGAAAACGAACCATATGTTTGCGACATTTGAAACCGGCAAAATGGGTAAACAGGGCAACCCAGAAACGGAACTTCGGCTTCATTTTTCTTAATGCTATGTACGGATTTAGGAATTCCTCAAAACATGAAAGTTGTAGCCTTGTAAGTCTTGAGTATGCCTACAAAATTTCAGGTCCATCGGGTTAGCATAGCCTGAGTTATCGACGAAATGCTCAAGCCTGTTTTGACCCTTTGATTCTGCGCGTTTTTCTAGTTTAGCTTCTGCCGTGATTTTTCGGTTTTGATCCCATTCGATCTGGGTGTCGACTCCTTCATAAGAAATTTAGATCTTGGTATCAGCTTCGAAACGGTATAAAGTACGTCGAAAACCGAGTTCCGTAGCTCCGGTTATGATCAAAACAATATTGCTCGTCAGAACTGCCTTGTATTTGGACAGTTCTGACGGGTACTTTGGCACTCGAATTTTGTTTTGTTCTGAATAGATTCAGGTCTTGGCCAAAACATTAAAGTTTTAGCCTTATGTCTCAGCTTTCTAATGCCTTTGGAATTTCTTAATTTCGATTTCTGAGCCGTGAGTTACGGCCTTGCAAACAGGGCCTGTTTGGTAACTCGCAATGAAACAGCTGGAACTGTTTCACGCAATTTTCACCTATACCCATTGAGATCTGGGTTGCGATGTCTTCATGAACATTGTAGCCCTTCCTCTTAGCTTCGTAACGGTACCTCATGTACCTTGATCTAATATTCCTAGCCTAAATTTTGACCAAAACGGTTTGAGATGGCCAACTTGGCCATTTCCGTTTGCCGTTCCGCGCGGACGTGTGCGGCCGTTTTGCCGTTTCCGCACTTGCGCGTGCCAATTTTGCCGTTTGGCTTGTTTTAAGTACGTTAGTTGCCGTTTGTGATATATTGTGACATAATCTTCGATTTCAGACAGTGGTGAGCTAGGCGGTGCCGGTGGGGCCCACTACTAGCCAACACACAAAGTGAATTCCGCCTTTATACTACTGTTGGTATTTTTAGTAAGTATTCAGGCCGCTCTTATGTGTTAGTTGTTTATGTGTTTCGTTATGTGCAAAAAAGGTACCTAGGCGAGGGTGTACTTTATCGCACTCGATCTAGACCCTAATTTACGCACCAATTTGTACATGACATATGTATGTGAGAAATTTTGGAACAAAAACCCTTGAGCTTGTGGCTCGGGGTGACTTTTGAATAATTTTGTGAATTTTGTGAGTTTGCGGTTGAACTCAATACCTAGATGGACTATTCGAGCCGGTTAGGGCTTGGTCGAAGTCAGTCCAACTTGGTTTGAGGTCACCAAGTTTGTGACCCGAGCTTATGATTAAAGCTCAAGTTTGTGATTTCGTTCGCCTGGGCAAGTTTGTGAGGTGACTGGCCAGTGAGGGTGATAAGGTGTCGGTGGGTGTACAAGTGAAGTTCTACGGACCTTATTTATGGTCGACGGAGTGTCGACAGGAGATCAAGCATGGCAAATGAATTGGCTTTGGAGCCACCCGTATCCTTATTATGTGATGTTACTTTTCTGCTTTTGCTTTACTCTTACTGTGTAAATGTTGCTACGTGAAATTTACGCTTTTGCCCCTGTTTACTTACTAAGCTTTTAGCTTACCCCATTCCGTTTGTTTTCCTTAGCAGGGGCCGACGCGGGTACGTTTGGGGCTCATACACTAGTTTAGTAGATTGGCTTGTAATAGTTGAACTTTTAGGATGTTTGTTTTTATTCTGGTGGTTTGTATTAGGACCCTTGTTAGGGTCTCCCTTTTGGTTTTGGTTGTAATTATACGGATGTAATAGTAAGAGCAGGTACTTTTGGAGAATGTAATTATAACTCTTTTGGGATTGTATATAGTATGTATAGTACTCTTTTGGATTTTCTGGCTTTTATTGCTTTAAGTTTTGAGTCCTGGCGCGAGCTAGGCAGGCGGCCCGCCGATACCCTTGGGTTCGCCCTTGGGAGTAGTGGGGTCGTCACAGTTGGTATCAGAGCGCCTAGGTTAGAGGACTTGGGCAATTGTGGGACATATGCGATAGGCATTAGGCATATTTGATTCTTTTAAGCTGAATGATATCTTTTAAGTTGGAATGCCGGTTGACTGACGACTTAATGTTTTGTAGGTATGGACCCAGGCAGTTCGAGTAGGAGGGGCCCAGAGGATCGACCGCTGCGTAAGCGGGCGATCCGTTATCGACAGAGGCTGGGAGAGCCTTATACTTTGTACTCCCCCTTCGGCTAGGTGTCGCGCCGACCCTACGCGTGTTGGTATACTTACGGCTATCCCGACGAGATAGTCTTAGCATTGGATGATGAGCGTTATCACCTCGACAGGACGGTCGAGACTCTGAGGGAGCAGCTTGAGGAGGCTAGACAGTTTTGCCGCTGGCAGGCGTTACGCGTTAGGGGCCTGGAGCGGGACCTCCGGGACACACACCAGCACCTCTTCTTTTTGAAGAGGCAGCTTAGGGAGAGGGCCCGGAGTATCACGTTTGACTGCGGGGTCTTGCTAGATATGGCCGCGGAGGCACCCCCGCGAGCTACTGGGCCAGAGCAGATAGGCGAGATTGGTACTTTAGGTTCCGTTGGGGACCAGGGCCCTAGGGGAGGCGTTTAGGGTCGCTTTCGTCTTTTGATTAGCTGGTAGATTCCTTTTGTTAAAACTGGCATGACCACTTTCTTTCTTTATTTGGTTGGCCGACTAGATCTTGGAGCCGGAGTGCTCATGTGTACATTGGGTTTTGTACCGACTGGAGGTCGGTAATCTGTAAATCTTTTGGTGTGATTTTGTATATCTATGTATATATTTGAGTAGCATTTTGAAGTTATCCTTTGTGTGTCTTTTGTTCGTACGCTTTACGTCCGTACTTTTGCTCATAGTCCGGATAATAAGTTTATGTGTAATGTTCCGATCTATAGACGTTTGCACTTAAATGGCCTCCGGTACTCGAGGTGGAGGTAGAGGGCGAGCACGAAGCCCTGAAAGGGAACAAGGACCAGAGCAAGATCAAGTCGCTACAGCCATCCAGCGGATGGCCGATTTACTAGAGCAAATGACAAATCAACAGGGCCAAGGGAGCAGTATGGGGAATCCTGGATATAATCCGGGACATAATCCAGGCAATCACGAGGGTGAAGACCGTGCCTTGGAGCGATTCCAAAAATTCGCACCCCCAAAGTTTATCGGTGGGGCCGACCCTGACTTAGCGGAGGGTTGGCTAGACCGTATGTTAGACATATTTGCCGCGCTTAGGTATTCAGAGGAGCGGCAGATATCCTTTGCGGTCTTTCAGTTTGAAGGGGCCGCTCTAGCCTGGTGGAATGTAATCAAAGCCAAGTGGGAGCGCGAACAGACTCCTTGGACCTGGATCAACTTCACACGGGAGTTTAATGAAAAATATTTACCACCCATTGTGCAAGAAAAACGGGAAGATGATTTCATCCGCCTGCGCCAAGGGACATTGAGTGTAGCGGAGTACGAGACCCAGTTTACAAAGCTCTCTCGTTTTGCCCCGGAGTTGGTGCTAACGGAGCGAAAACGCGTCCGCCGCTTCGTTCAAGGTTTAAATGTGGAGATCCAGGAGGCACTTGCAGCTGCCCAGTTGGACACCTTTAGTCAAGCTCTGGAAAAGGCACAGAGAATTGAAACAGCTAGGGGACAGGTAAAAGCTTTTCATGATAAAAAAAAGAAAGCAACCCAGCTCCGATGTTGCCACCGGACAAAGTTCGGGAAATGAGCCACCTTTTAAAAGAGGTCGCGGAATAGATGGTTCCCGACCCGTAGGAACCCTAAACCAGAGTACTTTTGGAAAAGGTCAAGTAGGGCAAGAGTCCCAACGGAGTGCCCAGCGTGGAGGGCCAAGTGTGGGCATGAAGGCAACCTGTGGTTTCTGTGGGGGCAACCACACCGATGAAAATTGTTGGAAAAATAGTTCGGTACGGAAATGCTTCAAATGTGGTAGCACCGAACATCTGATTGCCCGGTGCCCTAAGATGCAGAAGGAAGGACTCAAGCCACCGACTGAAGGGACCACAACGAAGGCGTCAAATGCAGGGGAAAATCGACCCAAAGGACCAGCAAGGGTCTATGCGATGGGTCAACCTGAGATGATTAATCCTTCGGCAGGTTTCGAAGGTACGTTTTGACCAACGAATTAATTTCGAGGACGAAATTGTCCTAAGTGGGGGAGATTGTGAGGACCCAGACCGTTTGTAAGTTAATATTAGGGTTAGGGCTAAGAAGAAAACGCTAATTTCCGGTTAAGATTGAAAACCCGCATTTTCTACATTTTCTTGATTAGAAAAGTTTCCCAGATAAGTTTTATGAGTAAATATAGTTTTTAGATGATTTTTCTAGTATTAGTTAGTTTTTGAAAAATTAAGAACGTATATCGGATGTGGGACCCACTAGTGTGAGAAGGTATAGGATTTAATCCATTTTGTATAGGTTAATTAATTTTAAGAAGGTTAGAAACCCTAAGTGAGCAAAATCCCTAATGTTATGATTTATTAGAAGCTTTAAGTTGGGTTTAAACCCTAATTTTGCCCTTGACAAAAAGGTTATTGTTTAATTACTTTTATGTGGGATAAAGCATGATTATGTGTAAGTGAGTAAGATGAGAAAGTGATTAGTGAAGTAATTAAGCATGATTACATGTTTTAGATTAGATTAAGTTATGACTTATGGAGTTAATTGAAAGATTATCAAATGTTTGAGGGAAAATGTATAAGAAAGAGAAAGTTGGAGTGCAAGGGTTAAAAGTGCAATTGAGGAGTTTTTATGTGATTGGTTGGCCTTAAAAATATCTCTCCTAAGTGGTCTTACACCACATATTAGTCTTAAGGGCCATAATTAAGTCATTTGTAAGACAAACAAAACAAAAAAAATTGAAGAGAAATTTGAGAGAGAGGGCCAGCCACCTTGAAGAGAGAAAGTGAGAAAATTTCTTCAAAAATCTTCAAGTTTTAGCTTCCATCTTGGGTTTGGATCATGGAGCAACAACTTGGGTGCTTGATTAGTGAAGGTTAATCATCTACAAAGCTTAATTGAAGGTATGCCTCTTACTTGAAAGATAAACTTTTGGGGTTTTGATCTTTAAGCCATGGAAATGATGTATTATGTTATGATTATGGATTTATTTGATGGATTTGATGTGTATAGTGAAGTTTCATGGTTAATTTTAGTGTTATTTGGTTGCTGAAAATTCGGCCAAGAAGAGGAAAAAATTTGGGTTTCTTGCTAATGCTTTCCTTACTTGTTTTAGTTGAGAAATGGACTTGTAGTGGTTATGTTTGATGAATTGCCTCACTTGATTTGGTTGGTTACTTGCAAAAATCTGATTTGGGTTAAGAAACCCTAAACTCCATTAGGCTAATTTAGCTTAGCTTGTGGTTAGTGAGATAGAGTTTAGTTAGTGAGAGGTTGGATTAAGTTCATTGGTGCAAATGAAATTTGGTTAGGGATTGTGGTTGATGTTTGTTAAATTTGGACCGATTTGGGAAGAGAATTTCGAACCATTTGTAGGCCATTTAGGTGTTAGTATATGTGTGTTTATTTGGTACAAAAGTGGTTGAAAAACCTGCATAAGAACCATGAAAACGAACCATATGTTTGCGACATTTGAAACCGGCAAAATGGGTAAACAGGGCAACCCAGAAATGGAACTTCGGCTTCATTTTTCTTAATGCTATGTACGGATTTAGGAATTCCTCAAAACATGAAAGTTGTAGCCTTGTAAGTCCTGAGTATGCCTACAAAATTTCAGGTCCATCGGGTTAGCATAGCCTGAGTTATCGACGAAATTCTCAAGCCTGTTTTGACCCTTTGATTCTGCGCGTTTTTCTAGTTTAGCTTCTGCCGTGATTTTTCGGTTTTGATCCCATTCGATCTGGGTGTCGACTCCTTCATAATAAATTTAGATCTTGGTCTCAGCTTCGAAACGGTATAAAGTACGTCGAAAACCGAGTTCCGTAACTCCGGTTATGATCAAAACAATATTGCTCGTCAGAACTGCCTTGTATTTGGACAGTTCTGACGGGTACTTTGGTACTCGAATTTTGTTTTGTTCTGAATAGATTCAGGTCTTGGCCAAAACATGAAAGTTTTAGCCTTATGTCTCAGATTTCTAATGCCTTTGGAATTTCTTAATTTCGATTTCTGAGCCATGAGTTACGGCCTTGCAAACAGGGCCTGTTTGGTAACTCGCAATGAAACAGCTGGAACTGTTTCACGCAATTTTCACCTATACCCATTGAGATCTGGGTTGCGATGTCTTCATGAACATTGTAGCCCTTCCTCTTAGCTTCGTAACGGTACCTCATGTACCTTGATCTGATATTCCTAGCCTAATTTTTGACCAAAACGGTTTGAGATGGCCAACTTGGCCATTTCCGTTTGCCGTTCCGCGCGGACGTGTGCGGCCGTTTTGCCGTTTCCGCACTTGCGCGTGCCAATTTCGCCGTTTGGCTTGTTTTAAGTACGTTAGTTGCCGTTTGTGATATATTGTGACATAATCTTCGATTTCAGACAGTGGTGAGCTAGGCGGTGCCGGTGGGGCCCACTACTAGCCAACACACAAAGTGAATTCCGCCTTTATACTACTGTTGGTATTTTTAGTAAGTATTCAGGCCGCTCTTATGTGTTAGTTGTTTATGTGTTTCGTTATGTGCAAAAAAGGTACCTAGGCGAGGGTGTACTTTATCGCACTCGATCTAGACCCTAATTTACGCACCAATTTGTACATGACATATGTATGTGAGAAATTTTGGAACAAAAACCCTTGAGCTTGTGGCTCGGGGTGACTTTTGAATAATTTTGTGAATTTTGTGAGTTTGCGGTTGAACTCAATACCTAGATGGACTATTCGAGCCGGTTAGGGCTTGGTCGAAGTCAGTCCAACTTGGTTTGAGGTCACCAAGTTTGTGACCCGAGCTTATGATTAAAGCTCAAGTTTGTGATTTCGTTCGCCTGGGCAAGTTTGTGAGGTGACTGGCCAGTGAGGGTGATAAGGTGTCGGTGGGTGTACAAGTGAAGTTCTACGGACCTTATTTATGGTCGACGGAGTGTCGACAGGAGATCAAGCATGGCAAATGAATTGGCTTTGGAGCCACCCGTATCCTTATTATGTGATGTTACTTTTCTGCTTTTGCTTTACTCTTACTGTGTAAATGTTGCTACGTGAAATTTACGCTTTTGCCCCTGTTTACTTACTAAGCTTTTAGCTTACCCCATTCCGTTTGTTTTCCTTAGCAGGGGCCGACGCGGGTACGTTTGGGGCTCATACACTAGTTTAGTAGATTGGCTTGTAATAGTTGAACTTTTAGGATGTTTGTTTTTATTCTGGTGGTTTGTATTAGGACCCTTCTTAGGGTCTCCCTTTTGGTTTTGGTTGTAATTATACGGATGTAATAGTAAGAGCAGGTACTTTTGGAGAATGTAATTATAACTCTTTTGGGATTGTATATAGTATGTATAGTACTCTTTTGGATTTTCTGGCTTTTATTACTTTAAGTTTTGAATCCTGACGCGAGCTAGGCAGGCGGCCCGCCGATACCCTTGGGTTCGCCCTTGGGAGTAGTGGGGTCGTCACAGAGGTGGGGCCGTCACATAATTGGAAAGTGGTTTTCCTGATCCATCGAAGTGGGTAGTGTGTACTTTATCGCACTAGCCTTTCGAGTGGTGAATTATTTGAAATGTTTTCTCGAATATCTTACTCAACTAGTTTATAATATGACGTCGTTGGGTGAATCCCTCAACTAGTTTATAATGTGACGTCATTGGGTGAATCCCTCGACTAGTTTACAAAAAGGTATACTCGAGTAATACCCAAACTCTCTCGTGAGGTGTGCGGGCCCGGTGGGAGTAAGTTGGTTGGAGCGTGTTAAGGAAAGAAAAAAAAATAATGAATCTACATGGACTTTAGATAGTGAGAGTTGACGGAGGGTCAACTGCGGTTTATTTTGATCAAGCTAGTGGAAAATGGCTCCTGAGAGCCCCTGTATCCTACCCTGTGCTGTTATACGCTTTTCTACTTGCTGAATTTAAGTTTGAAGTTATTATTTACTATTTGTGTTATATGATTGCATGTTTTGGCCACCACATGATATTTGTTTTCCTTAACAGGTTTTGGCATTCGAGAGATTTGAAGTCTGCTTTTAGCTTTTGTAACTGTTGTGTTGAATCGACTATGTATCTTTTGTTTTGGGTTGTCACTTGAAGCTGGAAAAGTGCACACCCTAAATTTTGGCTTGTATGAATTTATTTGATATTTTATAATTACAGTTTGTGGCTTGTAATGTACGATTTTAGTTATGTGTTACTGTGTGATTTGTAATGTATATTTGTAGTTTTGTGTTGAACTGGTCGGAGTTGTATTTAAGAGTGAACGTTCAGATGTCCAATAGCAATGTTATCTTTGAAGTTAATGTGTTTTAGTATTCCGGTCGTTTAAAGGTTTGGCATGTTCGAATGATGAATTTTGTTTTGGTTTAAGTTATACGTGGAAAGGATTTAGTCAGTTTTCTTGCGTGAGTCCTGGCGAGAGCTAGGCAGGCGATCCGCCAACCCTCTGGTTCACCTTAGGGAGAAGTGGGGCCGCCACAGGTGGTATCAGAGCCTAGGTTAGAAAATTATTTGAATGATTCATTAGAAGTGTTAGAAACCCTGAACCTTTCTAGAGTTAAGAAGCGAGATAATTAGACGCATTCTATGTAGTACTTGAGCAAGTTAGCTATTTAAGTACTAACTTTTGGATTTCGGTTATTTTGCAGGTATGGAAAACGGAAACGGACATGCTAATGGTAATGGAGTGGCTAATGGACACGTAGAGCCTCTTAGGTCCATCTCCTATTGGCCACGAGATGGAGGACCTCGTATACGTTATACACCAGCTGATAGGTATCCCCGATACGAGTGTAGGGTCACTTATGCTTACCCTAATGAGTTAGTGTTGTCTTTGGACGACGAGCGCCACCAGCTGAGGGATGCTAATCACATTTTGACCCAGGATGTCGAGGAATTGGGCATCATGATTGATACTCAGATGGATCGTATAGCTGAGCTCGAGCTGAGGTTAGCAGCCGAGAGGGCTAGGTCATAGGGTGCTCTTGAGGAGTTAGGGAGATAGAGGTCTCGATTGACTCGAGTAGATGAGAAGGTACGAGATAGGAGTACGGGTATTAGGGCCGACGCCACTATGATGATAGATGAGGTCATGGGGATCATCCAGGGTACTGCTCAAGCAGGGGTTGAGGAGGATCCAGAGGAGGACCCGGAGGAGGATCCTGAGAAGGACGTCGCTCCTGGCAGCCCTGCTGAGGGTTAGACTAGGCTTGCTCTGCTTGTAAATAGGTATCCAGGGTTAGTTAGGGTGACACTAGTTTAGGTCATAGCATTTTGTCTAGCTAGATGGCCTACTTGTGAGGCACTATATCCCTATTTTTGGTTTAAGGGATTGTTTGTACATATTTGCTAAACTTGTGTGCCATACTTTTGGAAGGCACCCTAACCTGCTAGTTGTACGAACTTTGGTATGTGAATATATGTGTTAAGTGTTTTATTTACCTTTTCTTAATGTTCATGATGATTTTACTTATAAAAGAAAATATAATAAGTAAATAAGTAACAATATCTTCGCTTATTACTTCATTTATATCAATAGGCATAACTAGGTTATGGATCGACGAGTTAGAGGTAGAGAACATGGGAGATCAACTAGACAACACCCTGAGGGTGGTGGTGATAGGGAACTTGAGGTCAATCAAGACCAGGGTCAAGGAAGCGTGGTCGGAGACCCAGTGGCCACCGCAATCAATAGAATAACCGATGTACTGGAGTGCATAACTGAGCACCAAGCCCTTGGAGCGGTGCATCATCAAGGAGGCCTAATCGATACAGAGGATCGGGCATTAGAGAGATTCTTGAAGTTTGGACCTCCTAAGTTCTATGGAGGCCCAGAACCTGAGGTAGCAGAAGGTTGGTGGGAGAGGATCTCTGACATTTTTGCAGCTTTAAATTATACGGAGGAGAGACAAGTGACTTTTGCAACATTCCAGTTTGAGGGAGCTGCTCGTTCCTGGTGGAACCTAATTAGGGTCAATTGGGACAGGAACCATATTCCTAGGACCTGGGCGAACTTCACAAGGGAGTTCAACGCCAAGTTTCTACCCCCTCTCATCCAAGAGAAAAGAGAGGATGGTTTTATCAAATGTAGGTAGGGGGCGGTGAGTGTCGCCGAATATGAGATCCAATTCACGAAATTGTCCCGTTTTGCTCCTGAATTGGTAGCCACAGAGCAAAGGCGTGTAAGGAGGTTTGTGCAGGGACTAAATGTGGAAATCCAGGAGGGATTAGCTGCTGTTTAGATAGACATGTTTGCTGATGCTGTTGAGAGAGCTCAGAGGGTTGAAGTTGCTAGAGTTCAAGTAAAATCCTTCCAGGCCAAGAAAAGATTTGGCCCTAGCAGCAGTCGGGAGCCGACTTATGTAAATACTCCACCGGCTAAAGTAGGTCGAGGAACGGGTGGAGTAAATAGTCCTGGAGCACCACGAGGCGCTCTAGCGAGAGGAACTGGGGCAAGAGGTGCAGGGGGAAGAGATATCGGAGCTAGAGAAGGACCAAGTGGAAGGAGTCAAACTAGATACGTCCCGCAAGGAGGTCGTGTGACCACCCCTCAGGGAACTTGTGGGTATTGCAGGAGGGCTGGCCATACTGAGGACAGATGCTGGAGGAAAGAAGGAAAGTGCTTGAAGTGCGGAAGCAATGAGCACCAGATTTCCGGTTGTCCAAAAATACAAGAAGGTGGTACTCCGAGTGCTAGGCAAGCCACTTCTGGAGGAAATAGGACCAAAGTTTCGGCCAGGGTGTACGCTATAGACGATCAACCTGTACGTGATTCCTCAGAGGTCGTGGAAGGTACTCTTCCAATCTTTCACCAATTAGTTAGAGTACTAATTGATCCTGGCGCAACTCATTCATTTGTGAATCCAATTTTTATGTCCGGAATTAATGTACAACCTGTTAAATTACCCATTCGATCTCGAAGTTAGGACACCTATGGGTAATAAGAGTATAATCACTAGCCTGATCTATAAGAACTGCGAATTTTGGGTTGGAGAGCGTAAGATGCTAGTAGACCTAGTCAGTTTGGACATAAAAGGGTATGATGTTATCACAGGAATGGATTTCCTAACTCATTACCATGCTAAGCTTGATTGTAGAGCAAATGTGGTAGAATTTTGGATTCCTGGGGAAGCAACCCTGAAATTGGATGTGAAAGGTAGGTTAGCGTCATCTGCTATGATTTCGAGAGTTCGGGCAAGAAAAATGTTGTATCAAGGAGCGTAAGGTTTCTTAGCTTTCCTAATTAACGCTCCAAGTGACCAAGTAAAGTTGGAGGATGTGCCAGTGGTAAGGGAATTTCCAGATGTGTTTCCCGAATAATTAAAAACATTACCTCCGGAGAGAGAAGTGGAATTTAAGATTGAACTAGTGCCGGGAATGGCCCCGATTTCTAAGACTCCGTACCGAATGGCTCCTGCAGAAGTAAAAGAATTGAAAATACAATTACAGGATCTATTGGAGAGAGGTTTTGTTAGAGAAAGTGATTCGCTATGGGGCGCACCTGTTCTATTTGTTAAGAAAAAGGATGGAAGTTTGAGGTTGTGTATTGATTATCGAGGATTAAATGAGGGTACAATTAAAAATAAATATCCTCTACCATTGATTGACAGCTTATTTGATCAGCTGCAAGGATCAGTAGTTTTCTCCAAGCTGGATTTGAGGCAAGGGTATTATCAGTTGAAAATTAAGAAGGAAGACATACCTAAGGCTGCTTTCAATATAAGATATGGACATTTTGAGTTCGCAGCCATGCCATTTGGATTAACTAATGCACCAGCTACTTTCATGGACTTAATGCAGAGAGTCTTTAAAAAGTACTTGGATCAGTTTGTAGTAGTTTTTATTGATGATATCCTGGTATATTCCAAGACTCGAGAGGAACATGCTAAACACTTGAAGGCAGTTCTGCATATCTTAAGGGAGCATAAATTGTATGCTAAATTTAGCAAGTGTGAGTTTTGGCTGGATGAAATTTCTTTTCTGGGGCACAAAGTTTCTAAAGATGGAATTGCCGTGGATCCGGCAAAGGTTGAGGCAGTCACAATGTGGAAACAACCAGAAACTCCAACAGAGGTTAGAAGTTTCTTGGGTCTAGCAGGTTATTATAGGCGATTTATCAAGGACTTTTCAAAGATTACTGGACCTATGACAGAGCTGACAAAGAAAAATAATAAGTTTATTTAGACTCTGAAATGCGAGCCAAGTTTTCAGGAGTTAAAGAGGCGCTTAACAACAGCTCCTGTTTTGGCATTGCCTGATGGAGTAGAAGGTTATGTCGTATATTCCGATGCTTCTAGGGAAGGTCTAGGATGCGTACTAATGCAAAAGGGTAAAGTGGTTGCCTATGCCTCTAGAAAATTGAAGCCTCACGAACAAAATTACCTAACGCATGATTTAGAACTGGCCGCAGTGGTCTTTGCCCTAAAGAAATGGAGACATTACTTGTACGGTGTGACATTTGAAGTTTATACGGACCATAGGAGCCTTAAGTACCTGTTCTCCGAAAAGGAATTGAATTTGAGACAAAGACGATGGGTAGAATTTTTGGAGGATTATGATTGTTCAATAAACTACCACCCAGGAAAAGCCAACGTGGTGGCAGACGCTTTAAGCAGAAAGGCCCAAGTAGCGGGGTTAATGGTAAAAGAATGGGGCATGTTAGAAGAGGTTAGTAGTTAGAACGCTCGCTTGGAGAGATTGAAGGTTTTATTTGGGAACCTGACATTGAAATCACCATTGTTGGAGCATATTAAGGAGGCACAGAAAACGGACCCTATGATCCAGAAAAAGTTGGAGAAAGTGCAAAACGGAGAAAACCTAGACTTTAAATTAGGGTCTGAAGGAGTGTTAAGGTTTCGAGATCGAATTGTGGTTCCAGTTGATGAAGAATTAAGGAGAGAGATTCTAGAAGAATCACATCAATCGAGGTATACCATACACCCGGAGTGAACAAAATGTATCACGATGTGAAAGAATTATATTGGTGGGACGGTTTGAAAAAAAATGTGGCAAAGTTTGTACAAAAATGTCTGATCTACCAACAAGTAAAAGCTGAACATCAGAAACCCTTTGGTCTATTGCAGCCACTAGAAATCCCTGAATGGAAGTGGGAACACATAACCATGGATTTTGTAACAGGTTTGCCTAGAAGTCAAAAAGGGTTTGATGCGATTTGCGTGATAGTTGATAGGCTTACCAAGTCCGCACATTTCCTACCTGTGAATATGAGGTTTTCTTTGGAAAAATTGGCCAAGTTGTACACAGAAGAGATCATGAGATTGCATGGTATTCCTATAAGCATTGTGTCTGATCGTGATCCAAGGTTTGTCTCGCATTTTTGGCAGAAATTTCAAAAGATATTGGGGACCAAGTTGAAGTTTAGTACCGCTTATCATCCCCAAACAGATGTGCAGTCGGAAAGGACAATTCAGACTTTGGAGGATATGCTAAGGTCGTGTATATTGGATTTTGGAGGTAAATGGAGTCAATATATGACCTTAGTAGAATTTGCCTATAATAACAGCTATCACGCTTCAATTCAAATGGCACCTTATGAAGCTTTGTATGGGAGAAGGTGTCTATCTCTGATTCATTGGGATGAAGTAGGAGAGAAGAAAATTTTAGATCCAACAGTTATACCTTGGATGGAAGAGGCTCATGAGAAAGTGAAACTAATTAGGGAAAGGCTTCAAACTGCCCAGAGTCGACAAAAGAGCTGTGCCGACACAAGGAGGAAAGATCTGGAATTTGAAGTAGGAGACAAAGTGTTCTTAAGAGTTAAACCCGCGAAGGGCGGAGTAGGGTCCAGAAAGGGTAAAAAGTTAAAGCCGAGGTATATTGGACCTTTTGAAACGAATAGGTAAGGTGGCGTATCAACTACAGTTGCCCTCAAGCATGGCCAAGATTCACAATGTATTTCATGTTTCTATGCTCAAGAAATATCACCCCGATCCAAGCCATGTGTTGCAATTGGAAGGAATTGAAGTGGATGAATCATTAACTTATGAGGAAGGACCAGTTAAGATTTTGGAAAGAGAAGTGAAGGAATTGCGAAATAAGAAAATTCCTTTGGTGAAGATTCTATGGAAAAATCATGAAATAGAGGAAGCAACTTGGGAACTGGAAGAAGATATGCAAAGGAAATACCCTGAGTTATTTCATTAGAAGGTGAGAATTTTGAGGACAAAATTCATTTAAGGGAGGAAGGATGTGAGAGCCTTGAAAAAAAAAATACATATATATATATATATATATATACGTGTTGCATTTGCATTTTAGTCTTTTAATGAATTTGATTGTTAGTTGTTCTGCAATAAGCCTGTAAAAATAGTATTTAGGTTTCCAATAATTCGATTGTGCCAAATATATTAAATTATTTGAATTTTTGCCAAGTTAAGTTAATATTTCTTGACGTAGAGTGTTTTATTGTTTTAATATTAATTCCTTGAATTTCAATAGCTAATTTCAAGTGTTAATAACGTTAGGTGTTAATAGGAACCTAGAATTAAGACGAAATCATTTTAAGTCAAAACTTTTATAAATACGCTTAGGACGATGAAATCTTGATAATTGAATTTTTGCGAGACTAGTACTCTTGTAGGCTATCGAATTTCGTTTGGGGGTAAAATCTTAGAGTTAGTTTACGAGTGAGGAACCTAAGTGGAAGGTTGAACAAGATGTTAAAAAACCAAATTGGCCTTCCTCCATTTCAAATTCACCATGCAGCCATGGAACAATTCTTGAACAAGCTTCAATTCCAAACACTTCCAATTTCTGCCGGTTCCATTTTCACTCTTTATTCCAGAACCTACCATCCCTAGTGCCGACTTAGCTCCACTTAAAACACTTCAATATATACATTCCACTACCCACACACTCCACTTTATCATTTACAATTCACCACAACACTTCATTTCTATTATTTCCTTCTGCCGTGAGCCGAGAGTGGAGAGCAAGAGAGAAAGAGCCGAGCCTTTTGTTCTTTTCCTTTCTGTCCGTAAACTAGAGAGGGAAGAGAGAGACTTGCTGTTCATTCTTCCTTCCATCCGTGAGCTAGTGAAGAGATTGAGAGCCAAATTTCCTCCATCCTAGTCGCAAGCTTGAGCAAGGGAGAGAGAGAGCTAGCGGGCTGCAATTTCTGGACTGCCGAGAGGAGGGAAATATTTCTGCTGCTAGCTGTGTGTGTGAACGCCAAGCTGAGGTAATTTCTGGACCTAGACTAGTTGTTTAGGGGTAGATGATGTTGTTTATAAGCTTGCATGTGGTGGTTGTGCGGTTGGATGATAGATTAAGTCTCAAGAAAACTGGTTTCGAAAGAATTGGAGTTGCCGAATGAGTAAGCTGGAAATTTACAGCCTTAATTGGCCAATCTGTGATAATCTGAGCCTAGATGTGTATTTAACTAACTAAAAACTGGATGATCAAGCTTTGCATGAAGTTAATTAGCTGTGAGAAAGCAAGAAAATTTAAGGAACACAAAATCTGGTTGCATGCAAGCCAACCGAGAGCAGAATTGGATGAATTTCTGGTTAGATGGTGACTTTTGATGACATTCGAACTTGGTTTTGGATCAAATCTGATAGATAGCTCTTTATTTGGTGATGCATGTAAGTTTTATGGTGACAAGCTTGAGTTTTGTTGCTGGAATTCTTGTTTGGAGGACTGCATGGCCGCTGGAAAAATTCCAGCTTAGTCGAGGGTGGTTCTTTTGAGTTTTAATGGATGTTTTGGTGAATTGAAGCTGGAAAATCCTGTTGTATGCCCTATATGACCTATATCTAGTATTGCATGCTGAATTTTCTGGATGGAAACCTTGTTGAAAATTTCGAAGTAACTTGCTGGAAAATCTGTTTTGTTGGCCGAGAGAGTGAAGGCTGAAACTCTCTTGTTAATTTCTAGAATTCCATGATAATTGGCTATAATCCTAAGTAAAACGTCTTATAACATCTTGTTCTAGTTGTCATGTTTATCTTATTGATTTTAACACTTGAAAAGCTGGTGAATTGGAACATGAACTGAAGTAATTATTGAGGGAAAATATTTTCCAGCATGGCCGAGAGAAAGGAGTTGAGCACTTGACTAGTTTTCCTTCGAATTTTAGCTAAGATTCTTGTATTGGATGTTTAAGACTAGTTTGTAGCTTGCTAATCACCTTTTGCATGTTGAGTTGAAGTAAAAATTTAAGAAAATTGGGGGCAAAGCACTATAAGTAAACTGTTACATTTGCTGGATTTGTACATGGTTACTAGCCGTACTAGTTGAGACTTTTGGTGAGGTTATTTTCTGGAATTGTGTGTTACTTGTTTTGGTTTCGGTTGGATGGATTATGAGCTATATATTTGGTGTTTCAAGCAATTAAAAGATGGAGATTTAATGGACATTTTGAATTGGCAATTGCTGGAATTTTTCTTGATTGTCGAAACAAGAAATGAAAATCTGAATTTCTAAGGGATTTTGTGAGTAAGCTAATCGTGAATTTCTTTTATGTTTGAGTTAAAGTTTTAGTTGACTTGTTGTAAGAAATATTTGTTTGATGCCAAGAGCTAATGATTGATGAAGCTCTTGGCCATTTGAGTAATTTTTGCAAGAGTTAATTTTTGGTGAATTTGTTCAAGTAGTTGGCTGAAATGTACTTGGAAGGTCCATGGTTTGTGATTTGGAATTGTTTCGATACTTTGGACTTCCTTTGTTGAATTTTGTTTGGAATTGAATCTATTGAAACCTCGGGCTAATGATTGATGAAACCCTAGAGAAATTGATGTTTGAATCGTGTTTTTGCTATATTGGCAACTTGGAATGTTTGGTATAAGTAGATTGGAATCGTGAAGTCTATTTTGGTCCTTTGAATTCGAGTATTTTTTATCAAGCTTTATTGAAATATTTTATCTAATATCGAGTTATATAATTTAAGTATAGTACGTTAATATTAAAGTTTAAATGGCGGGACTTTTGAAACCTTGCTAACTAGCTAAGTCTTTTCTTTGCTTAAACTAGTTTTATTACCTTTAAGAAATAATTGCATTAACTTCCAAACTTTAAGTTTTTCATAAAATTATCCTTGGCTAGTTGTTTTAGAGGAAAATTGTTAAAAACACTAGATTTGATTTATCTCAAAAAGAAAGGCTTAGAAAACTTGTTCGGCAAGAAAACTTGTTTGAATTAATTTGGTCCTAGTTTGCCCTCTAGAAGGGAAATACCTTTAAAGAATCCCTACGAAATATTTTATTACTTTACTAGCTTTAATTCTAAGAGATTTATTGATTTATTCCGAGTAAATAAATTAATTTAATACCAGATAATCTTTTGTATATAAACCAAGGGTTGGTTAGTAAAACATATAGTTTTTGAATCTTGGATTTCTAGGGTTTAGCGAGGGCATGGACTTCGATTCCCAGCTTGACTTTTGAGCTTCACCTTTGGTGAGTGTCCGTGCTTGTTCTATGACTAAAGTGTTAAAGTGTTTTCTTGACTTGTTATGTGATAATTGGAAAGTGATTTTCCTGATCCATCGAAGTGGGCAGTGTGTACTTTATCGCACTAGCCTTTCGAGTGCTGAATTATTTGAAATGTTTTCTCAAATATCTTACTCGACTAGTTTATAATGTGACGTCGTTGGGTGAATCCCTCGACTAGTTTATAATGTGACGTTGTGGGGTGAATCTCTCGACTAGTTTACAAAAAGGTATACTCGAGTAATACCCAAACTCTCTCGTGAGGTGTGCGGGCCCGGTGGGAGTAAGTTGGTTGGAGCATGTTAAGGAAATAAAAAAAATAATGAATCTACATGGACTTTAGATAGTGAGAGTTCATGGAGGGTCAACTGCGGTTAATTTGATCAAGCTAGTGGAAAATGGCTCCTGAGAGCCCCTGTATCCTACCCTGTGCTGTTATACGTTTTTCTACTTGCTGAATTTAAGCTTGAAGTTATTATTTACTATTTGTGTTATATGATTGCATGTTTTGGCCACCACTAAGCTTTAGCTCACCACACGATATTTGTTTTCCTTAATAGGTTTTGGCATTCGAGAGATTTGAAGTCTGCTTTTAGCTTTTGTAACTGTTGTGTTGAATCGACTATGTATCTTTTGTTTTGGGTTGTCACTTGAAGCTGGAAAAGTGCACACCCTAAATTTTGGCTTGTATGAATTTATTTGATATTTTATAATTATAGTTTGTGGCTTGTAATGTATGATTTTAGTTATGTGTTACTGTGTGATTTTTAATGTATATTTGTAGTTTTGTGTTGAACTGGTCGGAGTTGTATTTAAGAGTGAACGTTCAGATGTCCAATGGCAATGCTATCTCTGAAGTTAATGTGTTTTAGTATTCTGGTCGTTTAAAGGTTTGGCATGTTCGGATGACGAATTTTGTTTTGGTTTAAGTTGCACGTGGAAAGGGTTTAGTTGATTTTCTTGCGTGAGTCCTGGCGAGAGTTAGACAGGCGACCCGCCAACCCTCTGGTTCACCTTAGGGAGAAGTGGGGCCGCCACGAACCCAACTATTACACAAGAGAAATCTAAACTCAAACTATACAGGAGATAATCCATCCAACCACATGAATAAGTACTATAATCACTTCCTTCGCCTCGAGCCCTGTGGAGGGGAATAAAATAGTTTTGGGGTGAGCTAACTCTCAGCGAGTAACCAGTAAAATCAGTAATCAAATATATTTCACAATAATGCATTTCGATGATGTCATGATTCCAAGGTCAAATGTACGTATTTTTGCTCTGGTGAGCCAGTGAAATCATTGCACTTAAACATCCAACGCTCAAATAGATCATTTAACGTTGAACAGTAAGAGGGAGCCCCTTTTTGAGCTCCAGATGAACATAAACAAGTGGTGGAGACGTTGGTGTTCAGCACAAGACTCCCCAAGAACTCATTGAAGCCAAAACATGCCATGAACTCCCATGCAAGCATGCATGATATGCAATTGAATAAAGAATGCAAGAAATAGTTCATAAGTAGCTTTGGAAATAGTTTAGGGTCACTCACCTACCACGGCTTAGCAACCATCCATCATATATCGTTGCCTTGCTCAAGTCCAAGCCCTTCAACTCAAACTCAAAGCAATCAAATGCTTTCAAAGATCGGACATCATTTCCCCTTAATTTCCTTACTTTTCCATCCTACAAGCAATACCAATTCATCTCAAATCAACCACATACACATCATAGACTATCAAATACACCTTTCGGCACAATATCCATAACTGAAGCTACACTTATCGGATTGAAACGAATCTTGGAGTGTCGAAGCCAAGACATAAACCTACATTTCTTATGAAGACCACCAAAGCCAAATCATGCATTTTCAGGGTCAAAAATGGAAAACTCCACGAAAACGGAAATCTGGGCGCGAAATAGGGCTCATAGGCATTCAAGGGTATTTTAGTCATATCACATGCTACATTGCTTGGATCGAGCTGAAATTTTGTAGAAAGCTATTTAACACCATTTTCTACAACTTTTATGTTTTAACCTAAGCCTGATTCAGCCTCTAACATGCTCAAATAAATCCAGTCAGAACAAGGCAGATTTGAAACCCTAACCTGAAATTTTCTGCACAAGTTGAAATTTTCCGCAAATAACTGCAATTAACGCACAAGAGGTCTATTTAACACCATTTAGAGCCATCAATTCAAAAAACCATATCCATCATAGGAAAACAGAAAAATTCTCAAAAAAAAAATAGAAATTTAACTAACTTCACTTTAATCCATGAAATATTCCATAAAATCACTTAACTAGCTACCATAAGGCACCAATTGGCCATTATTAGAAACAAAAAGTGAGTTCCAAGCAAAATACATTAATTCCTCAAGAAAGGTAGTAGCTTAGTGGTTTTTCTTCTAAAACAACTCCACCAAGATCTTCAAACTCCCTTAGCAAGTCTTTTGTGTGGACTAATTCAAGGTTTAATCGGTTAGATTTCAAGATTTGTGCAAGAAATGGAAGATATAGGTGAAGCTTTCTTTTCTTTTCTCTCAAGGTGAAGGTCGGCCAAGAAGCTTGAAGAATGAAGATGATTTTGATCAATTTTGGGTATTTAGTAAAGGTGATGAATAGTGGTCAAAGTCCACCCTCCATTGGTTTCATGACACTTGGCCCTATTAGGGTTTTAATCTTATCCTTTTGTCTCTCCAAGATTAAACCATCTAAGTAACTTCTAATTATCTCCTAACATCTAGTATATTAATCCCGGTATACAAAACATAACCTAATTGGTCGAATTTATCGCACTTAACGCTACTAGTGGGTCCCACGTCCAATATACACTATTTATTTCTCAGGAACTAATTTATACTAGAAAAATGATTGGAAAACTATATTCACTTATAAAAGTCTCTGGAAAATTTTGATAATAAAATAAAGGGTTAAATACAAAAAACCCCCCTGTGGTTTGCCTAATGTTCACTTTATCTCCCTATGGTTTGGAAACCTACAATTTGACTCCCTGTCGTTTCAACTAAAGTAAAAGTCTAACGGAAAACATCTAAACTAACGTCTGAAAGGAAAATGTCAAAATTGCCCCTCTATAACGGTTTTACGTTAAGTACAAAAAACCTCCCTGTGGTTTGTCAAATGTACACTTTACCTCCCTATGGTTTGAAAATATACAATTTAACTCCCTGTCGTTTCACCTAAAGTAAAAATCTAACAGAAATTCCGTTAAATACACTTTAGTTGAAACGACAGGGAGTCAAATTGTAGGTTTCCAAACCATATGGAGGTAAAGTGAACATTAGGCAAACCACAGGGGGGTTTTTGGTATTTAATCCTAAAATAAAGTAAGAGAAATGCACGCGAAAAATAAAATAAATAAGGAAAATTTTGCCTTTCTTTTCTTCGGGCGTCACAGAAGAAAGGTCTTGAATTGCTTATTATCTTGGGGTTTTGAGGTAAAATTTCTAGAAAACATCTCTTTTTACTTGTTTATTGAGATTTATGCAAGATATGTTATGATTGAAGTTGAAAGAAGCATGTTTATGGTAATTCCATGATTTTTCTAGGGTTTGGTGAAATTGTTGCAAGGGTTTGGTTAATTTCCAGCTTAGATATATGTTGGTTATGTGACAGCCCCATCTCCCCCTAAGGTGAACCAAAGGGTTCGGCGGACCGCCTGCCCAACTCTCGTCGGGACTACGGATTCGGAACAAACGTAAACCCTACCAACTGCTCAAAAGAACTTCGAGAAGATAACATTCACTGTTCGAAAATCCAAACAAGCACAACAACTTTATATAACCCTAGAAAAGAACATTTCCAAACCAAATCAACTCATGAACATGGTTAAACACCTTTATATACACATGGTTACAAATTTACAATTCAAAAGGGAATTGTTTGATTAAAATACATTTAAGGTTTTCCAACCATCGAGGAGCTATACAAAAGAATATTAAAATTAGCTCAACTCATGCTTCAAAACATCATAGTCTCCAAAAGGTGATTCCCTGTAAGGAAAACAAGGATAACGGAACGGGGTGAGCTAAAAGCTCAACGAGGTACCAAAAGTATAACAGTAGAAATCATGAGAAACACTTATAGGACACATATATACATCACGTAAAAGAAATGAACGAACATCATAATTTAAAGGATACAGGTGGCTCTCAGGAGCCAAATCCCCATTGCAATACTTGATCCAGTCTCGTTGACCCTCCGTCAATGTTCAAATAAAGAAATTAGTCCAGTAGAACACCACTTTAACGCCAAAATCCCATTCACCAAACATACCCCTTACCGGGACCGAACGCCAAACAGGAATAGGAATGGTAATACTCGAGTATACCGGAATCAAGAGTCTCAATACCCAAAGATTCCCCAAGAAGAGGTACCCATGGATTGTTAATTATCTCGACCAAGCCCTTGCTGGCTCGATTTAATTAACTCCCCATGAGGTTGAACTCAAGTTTAACAGGAAGATCATTGGACACACTTCCAAACGATCTCATAACAAGTGCAAGTAACAAGTTCAAGTACATAACAAGTACAAGTAATAAATTCTAGTTCGTTCAGTACAGGCAAGAGAACGAGGGTGATAAAGTACACCCTCGTCTCATACAAGATAAACAGTCAGGAAAGATATTCAAATAGCAATTTACAAGTACAGAAAACCAGTTTAGCAATAATTCAGGGGAGTGGTGCACTCACCAGTTAAAGCAAGGATACGTCAAAAGTTTCAACCAAGGTAGGGCTCTAATCACCAAGAAACCCTAGAATAACCAAGGTAAACAATTATGGTTCCCACAGTCACAAATCTAGTAAATGGAATGCATAAATGAGGATCGACTACATGTCGTACGCCTTTCCAGGTTAAGTACTAGTACAAAAGAATAAAATATGACTTTTGAGCAAAAAGAATAACAGTTGGTCCTAGGGTTACAAACAACTCCCAAAACCCATCATTTTTACCAAGATCAACTCAACTTGAAAGAGTCGCGTAGCGCTAAAATTTTGGGCACATGCCCTCTGTATTTACGTATTTTCCAGCCATTTATGGCTTCATTGTTTTCCTCAATCAATCCCAAAATCACACACAAAATAATCTCATTTCAATAGCCATTCATTAGGCTGAAAGTGGTACAAGTACAATTCAAACTGGGACAATGTCCGGAAATGAAGTTTAAGTCAGAAAACAAAAGACAGATTTGACATTGTTATGCGTAACGGACACAACTGAGGCTATGCTTATCGGATTGGAATGAAATTTATACCATTTCAAAGCTAAGACAAAGGCCTAAAACTTTGATGAAGATCACTCAGTCCATTTCATAGTATATCTAGGTCAAAATTGCAATACACCAAACCAGAATCGCACAAACAGGTTAGCTAACCGCATTATAGTAAAACGACCATAACTCAGGCTACCGAAGTCCAATTGAGGTGTATCTTATGGTGTTTCGAATCCAAGACATATACCTACATTTCGTATGAAGACCTCCAAAGCCAAATCATGCATTTTCAGGGTCAAAAATGGAAAAATCCATGAAAACAGAAATCTGGGCGCGAAATAGGGTTCATGGGCAGTCAAGGGTATTTCAGTCATTTCATATGCTACAGAGCTCGGATTGTGTTGAAAATTTACAACCAGCTAAAAATCATCATTTCCTACAACTTTCATGTTTTAACCTAAGGCTAATTCTGTGAGGACTCGTAAATTTCTTATATTTTTCTCAAAAATGCCTTTTATTTGGAAATTATTATTTATTAAAGCCCTACTATCCAATTATTCCACAAAAAGTGCAAATGAACCTAGAAAGTAGGGTTTCACTCTTCGTTTTCAAGATTGGAGCAAATTAGGGTTTTCGCGATTTTTCGCCGGATGATTTTTCGGTTCGGAGCAAGGATCAAATTTGGTGATTAAAAGTGACTTTTAGGTGAGAAATAATATGTGATTAGAAACAATGATAAAAAGTTAGTGAATAGGAAGTAAAAACCCTAGTACGTGTGATTTAAGGAAAAACGGCGCGAACCGACGGGTACCGCGCACTACCGATTGAACGCACCACTTGACCACCACTTTCTTACCATATAAGCTCATTAATACTTGAGCAAAATATCTCCTTATTTCCAGCTAGCTTTGACTGAAATTTAGGGCCAAAAATGCAAGGAAAGAAAGAGAAATTTTGGTTGGCTTTGGTGGTGTCACCACCCTATGGTTCTTTGGTTGATTTTTTTTTCTTGCCTTCTTAACACCTTGGAGTTGCCTTCTTAACCCAATTTTTTTTCTGCTGCTTGGCTGAGACAAGAGAGGAGAGAAAGAGAGCAAGAAACCAACTTCCTTCTTCTTGAGTTGAGCCATCCAAGTGAGGAATTAAAATTCTAAACCGATTAAAGTGTGAGTTGTGAGCTTGAGAAGCTAGGGGAACCAAGAATTCCAAGAGGGGGTGAAATATTACTCTTGCAAGCTTCATTTGTTGAGGTATTTGCTGCCTATCCTTACTATATGGATGATATATGTTGTGTTTAAACTTATATAAGTGGTTGTGGTGATGATTGGGGCAAGAAATCAAGAAAGGTTACATTGAATCCCAAAATTTCAGGTTTCTGGAAAATTTTCAGCTCTATTCTGTCCGGTTTTATTCCACCATGTTAGTGGCTGAATTTGTGAGGACTCGTAAAAACTATTATTTTTAAGCCTAATTTATGGCTTAATAAATTATTTCATTGGATTTTTGCCACGAGGAATATTTTCTAGTCTTATTAGACCTAAATACACGGTAATTTAACTTCGTTATATTTTTAAAGTGACTCATTTCAAAAATTAATTTCCTGGAGCGCGTTTAGTAAAAATAGTGAATAGTGCTTGGAGATTTTATTCGCTTGAGAGTGCAATAAGCTTGGAATATTGGAGACTTGTACTATGGTCCTAAAATAGGTAATCTTATGAATAAATACTCAAGTGATAGTTAGTAGTATAATCGTTATAAGAATTTTTCGGAGGTTTCGCGTTATAGCGTTAAAATTGACAGTACGCGTTTTTATACGCGCGACTTTATTTGAAGGACTTTAGACCCTTATTTCGGGACAATTAAGAGTGAATAATATTTACATGAATATAAATGCATTAGAGGTTTAGTGCACTAGTGAACCAAATGCGCGAGAAATCGAGCCTTAATCGCGCCAAACGCCCCCTAATGTGAGTTGACTAATGGGTGATTTGTGGCCACAAGTTAGTATCTTCTCTTGGAAGCTTAAAAATCTGATCACTCTCTCTCTCTTCCTTCTCAAGACTGCCGACCAGCCCTCTCTCTCTCTTAAGCTCCATTGTTCTTCATTTTACTTCACAAATCTTACTCAAACCACCACCAAATCATCTCGAAATTTAACCAAACTTGCACCACACTTAGCTTAACACTAGGAGATCATTTTGAGCTGCAAAATGGGTGCTGGAAATCACGGTTTCTTGGAGCATTTCAAGGGCCAAAAATTCTGATCTAGTACATTAAGAAGGTATAACATGATCCATCACCTTAAACTTGATTTATAGTAGTAGATATGCATCTCTAAGTACTTGCATGTAAGTAGATGACTTGATATTGTTGGAAAAATGTGAAAGTGGGCTCTATAAACTCCCACTCTTGGGTTGTTGCTGATTTGATGATTGATGGTGGATATATTGTTGGTTTAGTGGTTAAAATGATGGATTAATGGTGTGTAATTGATAGAAACTTCATTGGGTGCAAGAAGCAAAAGTTTCCGATTTTGCCCCTGCCTTGTTCGGCCATTTTAAGGCCAATTTTTAATGATCTAATGGCTTGAATTTGATGTTTATACGACGTATTAGATGTGCGAAAAATTTCATTGAAAAATATTGAGGTTTGGTTGGGCAAATGAATTTTTTTGTGAAACTAGCAAATCTGGAAACTGTTCACGTATGGCTCTGACCAGCGGTAGCGTTTCGGCCATAACTCTGTCCTCGGACATAACTCAAAATCATGTGCCGTCGGTGGCGTTTGAAACTAGACATTCCAGGATTTAATTTGAGATAAAATTCAAGTTCTGATTCTTTGTGAGTGAGCCGAACGAAATGTTTTAAGATCGCTGTCCTGTTGCTCTGTTCAACTGGAACGAAGTGATAAGGCAGCAAATTGATGCCCGATTTTGAACTAGTTGGGTGCCGAATTTTAGAATGATTTCTTCTGTGATATTATAGCTCTATGAATGTAGTTTTCAATGACATAAACCATGCTCCGTTCTGAGTTAAATTGACTGAGTTGTGACAAAAACAAGAGGACTGCCCTGTTTTGGAAAAACCGTAATACTTGGACTGGTTTGGGACAAAACCTGGGAGTGATCTTATTAATTGAAGTTCTTGATGCTAAACACTTACCAAAGGTATCATGAATGTTTTTTAGGCTTTTATTTCACAAATGAATTATGGTTGGATGGTTTTCTTGGTTAAACGATTTGAATTGGGAAATGAAAGTCAAAAGGCAGATTGCCTTAGAAATTTTCCGGAACTTTGGATAATTAATTAACTACCTTCCCGAAGGTATTTTCCCCTGAAATTTGATAGAGAGATACCTTTCATATAGGAATAAAATACTGCAAAAATTTATACCAATCCAAGTTCGTTTTGACTCTTAGCTAAGGTTCCAATTTTGGAAACTCAAATCTGGAAATTGTTCACCAGACTTGAATTTTCCCAACTTCGAGCTACCGTATTTCGGTGCTCGAAACTCCAATTCTCAACCCGCTTGTTCTGACCTAAACCTTACTTACACCTCTAATTGAGTTATAAATTTCAAGGGCTAGTTTACAACGAGTGAATTCTGCCAAATTTCCAAAGTTAGCGAAAAACCAACCTTAGCTCAATCCTGAACATTCTGCAACAGTGGTTTCAAGCTCATTTTTGGGTACTTTCCACTTAGATTCATGGAAAAGTGTCTTCTAAGAACTTTTAACACTTTCCAAATGGTTTCCAACGGTATAAAGTTTTTCAATTTTGGACTTATATCGAGAGAGATACGAATTTTCAAAGATTCATAATAAAACTGAAATTTTTCAAATTTTCAAGGCAAAGGAGTTTTTCCAAAAACTCTTAATTCTCTTAGATTATTCAAACGTTTTGCCCTCGATTTTCATGATAAAAACTCAATTAATATTTTACTCAATAAAACGCAAGTTGAACCTCGATTTACGAGTAATTGAAGTTCATTTTTATGAAATATTCTTTAGATTGTACTAGTGTACAATCTTCCTTGATAATTGGGATACTTGAATGATTATCCACTATTAATTGCCAGGCGCACAAGGAGACCTTCAAGAGGATCTTACAGAGGACACTTGAACCTCTAGAGAATAATCCTTATTGAATTGCTCGGTGAGTGTCAAGTGTGTGAATCCTTGATACCTGCTTATTTGTAGTAATTGTTGGAGATTTTAAAAATAAGGGCGGGTGTGTACTTTATCACACTCGTTCTAATTTCAAATGAATGAATGAAATGTATTGAATGAATGAATGAAATGCAATGGTATGTTATGACTACATACGTCGTTGGAGTGAATCTCCTCGACTTTCAAATGAATGGGGGACGCCCAAACTCATAGGCCGACCTTGGACTCGAGCCGGCAATGGGCTTGATCGGGAACCTGGGCGAGCCATGAGATATATAAGCTCGACCTAATGAGAGGTCTTGCTTGGCATACTCGTGGAGTATCGCCTTATAAATGACTTGTGGGCCCTGGAGGTGTACGGTGGACGGAGGGAAGTAAGTGGTGATCTACGGAAATGGAAATACCGACCCGGTTGACGGAGGGTCATCGCGGGAAGGTATACGAATGATACCCTGACGTGTATTTAGAATTTAAGTCGTATTATGATTACCCGATGTACTGGTTACATTTTAAGTGACTTGTTAACTTTGAACGTTTCCGCATTATTTGTATTCATGTTACTCTCTTCGAAATGTTCGGTTTGGTTTTAAATGGAATAGAATTGCTTGAGTCCTGGCGAAAGCTAGGTAGGCATCCCGCGGATACCCTTTGGTTCGCCTTAGGGAGATGTGGGGGCGTCACAGTTGGTATCAGTGCCCTAGGTTAGAGGTCTATATGGGAGACATATTAGATACTCTACCTTTAAGACTCGATATGGGATGACTTAATCATACCCTAAGTGATACTTGAGGCGAGCTAGCAACTAAGTTAGTCCTACCTCAAGTGACAATCGGGATGAACCAATGATTAAGTTAGGCATGCATTGCAGGATATTGGAACTAGGTAGTGATTTAAGTTTCTAACCTGAAAAGTATTATTATTTTGCAGGGATGGATGACGGAAATGGAGCACCGACAGCTAATGGGAATGGCCATGCGAATGGTCATTATGAGCCTCTTCGGACTATCTTCTATCGAGCTCTAGCGGGAGGAGCTCGAGTATGCTACTCACCATATGATAGATACCCTCGATGTTCGTGTAGGTTGACATTCGCCTACCCGAACCATCTAGTGCTTGCTCTGGACGACAAGCGTCGTCAGTTGGTGGATGCCAACCGTGATCTACAGGTCGAGGTAGAAGAGCTCAGGCAGATGGTTAGCGCTCAGGGTGAGCGGATTGCCGAGCTCGAGGAGGTGATTGAGGGTGAGGTGGCCACATCTGCAGTGGTTAATGAGGAGCTTCGGGATACTAGGGCTCGACTCACTAGGCTAGGACGGGATGTCCGCGATCGGGCTTTCGAGATCCTGACTGATGCTACTAGATTGGTTGAGGACGCTACTGAGGTGATTCCTGATGCTGAGGAGGAGGTTCCTCCTGATAGCCCTGCTGTGGACTAGAATCTTAGTAGTTGACCCCTTTTGACTTTTGACCGGTACAGCTAGGACTAGTTAGGGTGACGCGAGTGCTGAGGCCATTGTATTTTGCATGCTTGTGTGGCCTATTTTTGGGGCGCTTGTTCTTACTTTAGTCTTCTGTGACTAAAAGTATACTTTTGAGCACCTGTGTGCTATGTTTTTGTGAATTGTCCCTAACTTGCTAATTGTACGAACTTGACATGCTTATGAATGTAAATTATTCTTAATTTCAATGCTTTCTTTGTTGATTCTCCTTTTGATATATTTCTTCTTTTCCGCTTAAATTAATCTATTTCTTGCACTAGGCACATTTAGACTAATGGAAGGACTAAGGAGTGGTCGAGACCGTGGGCGAGCGTCTAGACAGGCCCAACCTCAGGGGGATGACCAGGGATCGGCAACTGGACCGACCCAGGGACAGGAAAACATTGAAGGTAACCAAATGGCTACTGCCATCAATAGGATGACTGATATCCTAGAACGTCTAGCGGAGAGACAGCGTCCTGGACCATTTAACCAACCTGGGGGCCAGGATAGAGGAGAGGATAGAGCCCTGGAAAGATTCTTAAACTTCAATCCGCCTAAGTTTGTTGGTGAACCTTGTGGCGACCCCACTTCCCCCTAAGGCGAACCAAAGGGTTGGCGGGCCGTCTGCCCAGCTCTCGCCAGGACTCACGCAAGCATTCTAACCCAAATCCCTTCAAAGGATAACTTAATCTGTGATAAAACAAATCTTCCCGAATAAGATCATCCTTACATCCAACTTAACTTCAGAGATAGCAGAGATAAATTAGCCAGTCGAAGCTCTTAAACGTCCCACGTGCTACGTACCAAAATATAAAGTCGTACCAATCCGGGTAGATAAATACATAAATCTCTATTACAAATTTACAGGCCAAGTAATCGAATTAGGGTTTACACACTTTCCAGTTTCAAGTGGCAACCCAAAAGAAAAGTGCATTATCTCAAATAACACATTACAGCCCACAGAATAAGTTATAGTATTCAAATACAATCCAAAAGGAAAACTTAAGTAAGCATCCAGCTTTCAGTTTCCAGAACCTGTTAAGGAAAACAATAAACGTGGGGTGAGCTAAAGCTCAGTGGTGCCCCAAAACATGCAATCACATAAATCAAACAACGGATACAATTTAAACAAATTTAATCAATTAAGAAAGCGTATAACAGCACAAGGTAGGATACAGGGGCTCTCGGGAGTCATTCTCCTCGCTTGATCAGATACCCTCGTAGTTGACCCTCCGTCAACTTTCACCACTTATAGTCCATGTAGATCCACTATTTTTTTATATATATAGACTAGTCGAGGGATTCACCCAACGACGTTGCGTCCAGCATGAGGTTATTATTGACTAGTCGAGGGATTCACCCAGCGACGTTGCGTCCAGCTTGTGGTTATTATAGACTAGTCGAGGGATTCACCCAGCGACGTGGCGTCCAGCTTGTGGTTATTATAGACTAGTCGAGGGATTCACCCAACGACGTGGCGTCTAGCAAGAGATTGGTATAGACTGGTCGAGGGATTCACCCAGCGACGTTGCGTCTAGCAAGAGATTAGTATAAGCAGGATATTCACGAAGACATTTCAAGCAAGTCACCACTCGAACGGCTAGTGCGATAAAGTACACACAGCTCACTTCGATGGATCAGAAACCAATTTTTCAACTTATCACACAAAAAGTCAAGAAGGTACTTTAAGCAGGTAAGCATAGAACAGGCAGGGACACTCACCAAGAGTAAAGTTCAAAGGTCAAGCCGGGAATCGTAGTCCAAGTCCTCGCTAAATCCTAGAAATCCAAGTTTTAAGAACTATAAGTTTTACTAAGCAAAATCTTGACTTCAAACATATAAAAGATTATCTTGTATTAAACTAGTTTATTTCCTTGAAACAAATCAATAAATTTCTTAAACATCAAGACTAGTAAGGTATAAAGTGTTTCATGTGGTTTCTTTAAAGATATTTCATTTCAAGGGTGCAAACTAGAACCAAAGTGGTTCAGACGGGTTTTTCCTTGCCGAATAAGTTTTCTATGCCTTTTATTTGAAATTACTTAAATCTAGTATTTTTTTCCAAATTTCCTTTAAAATAGCTGGTCAAGAATAGTTTTAAGAAAATTTAAAGTTTAAGAGTTGGATACAAATACTCTCTAAAAGTAATAAGGATAGTTTAAGTAAAATAAAAGAATTAACTAGTCGGCAAGGTTTTGAAAGTCCCAATATCTAACTTTCTAATAATACTACAATAAACTCGAATTCTATCCCTTGATATTAAAGCGGAATATTTTCACAAAATTTGATTTAAATATACTTGAATTCAAAAGACTGGAATGGACTTCACGATTCCAATTCATTTGCACATTATATTCCAAGTCACCAATATAGCAAAAACACAATTCGAACATCAATTTCACTAGGGCTTCATCAATCATTAGCCCTAGGTCTCAACAGATTCAATTCTAATCAAAATCAACCAGAGGAAGTCCAAAGTATTAAAACAATTCCAACTCACAAATCGTGGGCCTCCAAATTGCATTTCAACCAATCACTTGAACATATTCACCAAAAATTAAATTATTGCAAAACTACTCAAATGGCTAAGAGCTTCATCAATCATTAGCTCTTGTCAACAAATAATCACTTTCATTTACAAATCAATCAGGATTTCAATCTAAAACAAGAAGAAAAACACAGCCAACTTGACTCCCAAGTAATTCTAAAATTTAGATTTTCTTTTCTTGTTTGGATAGTCAAGAAAATTCCAGCAAAATTTCAATCCAAGATGTCCATTAAAACTCCAACTTTTACTTACTAGAATCACTAAACGTATAGCTTATAATCTGTCCAAACCAAGCTAAAGTAAATAATACATGAATCCAGCAAATAAACCTATCAAAAGTCCCAACCAATTCAGCCATGCTGGGAAAATATTTTCCTTCAGAAATTGTTTTAGTTCATGTTCCAATACACCCGTTTTTTTTTCAAGTGTTACAATCAATAAGATAAACATGAAACTAGCACAAGATGTTATAAGACATTTTACTTAGGATTATAGCCAATTATCAAAAACATTTTTCAAGCCAATATAATAATTTCAGCTCCTTTCTCATTCGGCCATTAACCAAATTTTCCAGCAACAACAATGGTTTTTAAAACAAGACTTTCTTTGGTTGAAACAGAGTTTTAGGTACTCCATTAGGACATGCAAACACTTAGTTAGTTACAATTTGCTTCCAGTTCGAAGTTAAATCCAAACAATAGCTACAATCTTCAAAATTTCCTGGTTCGAATTCACGGCAGTTCACAAAATAATTTCTAGCAATTGTATGTTCTTAACTCCAGCTTTTCCTTGGCCAAAACAGGGTATTAGTTACTCAAATTCAACATGCCAACACTTAGCTAGGTAATTAACATCTCTCGTTCAAAATCAGATTCAATTAACAACTACAAACATCCCAAAAAATCCAGGAATTCATTCGGCTCTTCTTGGATAATCTTGCATACAGCAGATTTTCTTGTTTATTTTTGTTTCTAGCTTAGCCAGACCAAAACACCTCATGCAAGGCTTAATCATTTAATTTTAATTAGTCAAACACCTAACTAAGTGGAAATCAAACACGTTCCAGCAAAATTCATGCTAAAATACCCAAGCAATTTCCAAAACAACTTCAACGGCTAATCTGGAAAAATTAGTTCAGCAGTCCAGAAATTTTCTAATAAGTTTTCCAGTCATGCAACCGAAATTCCTAGCCATAAAGTTCACATGCAATACTAAATAAGGAGCTTATCTATCAGGTTGATCCAAGATTAAGCTCAAATCATCACACCCAGCAAATTAAAACCAAAATTTCCAGCTCAAGCTCTCGGCAGAAACATAACTAGCGCACAGAAATTTTCTTCTTTTCTTAATTACAAATCTGGCCGCCTAAACTCACATGCAAAGCTATAACTAGCTTAATCCACTCAGTTTTTGTTAGCTAATCACCGATTCATGCTCAGATGATGTCAGGGAAACAAGAGTTAAAACTGCAACTCCTAATCTACTCTCGGCAGAACCAGATGCTACCAAGACAGATTTCAACATCCGAACATACAAATCCCACATGCAAGTACTTAAACACCATCATCAACCTCTAGAAAGCTAATCTAAAACTAGAATCTACCTCAGTTGGAAGCTCAGCTCACGCACAAAAACTCGGAAAATTTTTCTTCCTCTCGGCTCTCACGCACGGCTGAAATTCTGATTTGCGTGGGCTGTGGCAGATGATGGAACTGGTGGTTGTTGCGGCTGGAAACTTGATTGCAGCTGGTAGAAACGGAAGTGTAGAAGGGTGAAGCTCGCTCACGGTTTCTCTCTGTCTTACTTCAACTCACGGACGGAACCAGAAAAATTTTTACCGCTCGCGGATCCTTTTCTTCCCTCTCGGACGCACGGTTGCCGCTCTCTCTCTCGCACTCTCTGTCGATGGTCACAAGGCAGAGGCTGGAGAGGAAGTGTTTGGTTGCGGACTGGGTGAGTTGGTGCAGAGAGAAAATGGCAATGGTATGCGGCTGAAATGGGTTTGAGTGTAGGAATGGTGAAAGTTCCTATTGGTCGAATGGTGCGGTGATGGAAATTTGTCAGAGGGATTGTTTGGTTGCATGGAAATGTTAAGGTTGCAAGGGTATTTTAGTCTTTTCACTTTGCTCCCCAATCTCAACTTAATTCTAAAAAAATTATCCCCAAGTGTGATTTTAAACGCCTAATTATATATTATCCTTGCAAAAATTAATCCTAGAAATTTTTCACATCCAAAGAATACTTAGTACTTGTAACGTTTCCTCACAATATATCGGCTCAAGTACCATTAATTTAGCATAAAGGAATTAAGTATTCTAACATTTTATATTAAGGCGGAAAAAAATTAAATCTAACTCAAGAAATATTAATTTAATATAGCAAAACCGAATAATTCAATATTGGCACAATTATATTATTTATTACTTGAAAATTATCTCTACACTTTTATTTCAAAACAATTAATTACCATTCTAGAATTCGAAGAAATTAATGATCAGATCAATGAAATAGTTTACCATCGAAATATGAAGTTAATGTAACAAAACCAAGAAGTTTAGTAGTTTAGCACAATTCTTTTATTTTGCACATAACGTTTATTTCTACGCACTTATCTAAAAACAATTAGACTTAGTGCTAAAATTTATTAAGGAATTAAAATGCAAATAAAATATGCACTGATATTTATGTGTCTATTTTCAGGGTTCTCACATCCTCCCCTCCTTAAAATGAATTTTGTCCTCAAAATTCTCACCTTCTTGCATTTTTGGGCAACCGGCAATTTGGTGCTCGCTGCTACCACACCTCAAGCACTTTCCTCCCTTTTTCCAGCATTCGTTCTCAATATGACCAGCCTTCCTGCAATACCCACAAGTTACCTGAGAGGTGGTCACACGGCCTCCTTGTGGGGCGTTCCTAAGTTGGTTCCTTCCACTTGGCCCTCCATTAGCTCCAATATCTCTTTCTCCGGCACCTCTGGCACCAGCTCCTCTTGCTAGAGCGCCTCGTGGTGCTCCATGCTTACTTACTCCACCTGTTCCTCGACCCACTTTGGCCGGTGGAGCATTTGCATAAGTCGGCTCCCGACCGCTGCTAGGTGCAAATCTTTTCTTGGCCTGGAAAGTTTTTACTTGAGCTCTGGCAACTTCAACCCTTTGAGCTCTCTCTACAGCTTCAGCAAATGTGTCTATTCGAACAGCAGCTAATCCCTCTTGAATTTCCACGTTCAGTCCCTGCACAAACCTCTTTACACGCCTTTGCTCCGTAGCTACCAATTCGGGAGCATAACGGGACAATTTCGTGAATTGAATCTCATATTCGGCGACACTCATCGCCCCCTACCTACACTTGATGAAATCATCCTCTCTTTTCTCTTGGATGAGAGGGGGTAAAAACTTGGCATTGAACTCCCTTGTGAAGTTCGCCCAAGTCCTGGGAATATGATTCCTGTCCCAATTGACCCTAATTAGGTTCCACCAGGAACGAGCAGCTCCCTCAAACTGGAATGCCGCAAAAGTCACTTGCCTCTCTTCTGTATAATTTAGAGCGGCAAAGATATCAGAAATCCTTTCCCACCAACCTTCTGCTACCTCAGGTTCTGGGCCTCCATAGAACTTAGGAGGTCCAAATTTCAAGAATCTCTCTAATGCCCGATCCTCAGAATCGATTGGGCCTCCTTGCTGATGCACTACTCCATGAGCTTGGTGCTCAGTCATGCGCTCTAGGACATCAGTGATTCGATTGATTGCGGTGGCCACTTGGTCTCCGGCCATTCCCCCTTGACCTTGGTCTTGATTGACCTCAGGTCCCCTATCACTACCCGCTTCGGGGTGTTGCCTAGTGGGTCTCCCACGTCCTCTACCTCTAACTTGGAGGTCCATAATCTAGTTATGCCCATTGATGAAATAAAGTAATCAAGCGAAGATGTTGCTATTTATTTACTTGTTATTATTAAGTGAAGTCAACATGAATACCAAGAGAAAGAAAATTAAACACTTAAAGCATATATTCACATACTAAAATTCATACAGCTTTAAAAGCCAAACAATTCACGGTACATTCAATATTTTTATACATAACTCAAACTTCGATCTTTATAAACATGAAAGAAAACAATTCAATAATACGCAAATTATTATAACCACATAGCTAATAGCTCAACCCTTAGTTTAGATTCAACTTAACCTTCATTAGTTTAGTCCCGGACAATCCCACTAGACCCCTTTAGTAACACTAATCAAATTTCCTTAGTAAATTGTAGATCTACTACGTCTAATATCAAATCAAATAACATGATCATTACTTAAGTACATCAATAGCTCTTAAGTATTCTAAATGATTTCAAACATTTCATACATTGGCTTTTCTAATAACCTAACAACTAGTTATCTTTATCCTGTTGGACATTATCCCCAAATAATCCTCCAATAAAACTTAAGAAGTCACAATGTTATCAAGAACTCACCTCACATGGCAAATTCATCTCAAAAACAGAATTGGCACTAATCTTCAAGGTCTCACTATTGGCTCTTCACCTTTAACTTTCAAAAGCTAGACTTGGTCCTTTCATTTCATTTTTCCAAAATTAATCATGCCTTCTAGTCACATCATAATGAATATACTAAATTCTTCCCAATCTGCAAATATACCATTGAATGAAATATCTGGTATTCGGGTACAGGAATCTGACAATAGGATAATTCACACCTCAGGCTGGCCAGTCCCAAGAGTAACTCACCTACATCTGAGATTCCTACCCAACATACATATCTAATATCCCCAACTATAGACTTTTGTTCCACACTTAACAAGCCAATCCCCACAGTCCGAGAGTCCTCTCCCGGCACGAGCTCGATAAGAGCTCTGATACCACCTGTGGCGACCCCACTTCCCCCTAAGGCGAACCAAAGGGTTGGCGGGCCGTCTGCCCAGCTCTCGCCAGGACTCACGCAAGCATTCTAACCCAAATCCCTTCAAAGGATAACTTAATCTGTGATAAAACAAATCTTCCCGAATAAGATCATCCTTACATCCAACTTAACTTCAGAGATAGCAGAGATAAATTAGCCAGTCGAAGCTCTTAAACGTCCCACGTGCTACGTACCAAAATATAAAGTCGTACCAATCCGGGTAGATAAATACATAAATCTCTATTACAAATTTACAGGCCAAGTAATCGAATTAGGGTTTACACACTTTCCAGTTTCAAGTGGCAACCCAAAAGAAAAGTGCATTATCTCAAATAACACATTACAGCCCACAGAATAAGTTATAGTATTCAAATACAATCCAAAAGGAAAACTTAAGTAAGCATCCAGCTTTCAGTTTCCAGAATCTGTTAAGGAAAACAATAAACGTGGGGTGAGCTAAAGCTCAGTGGTGCCCCAAAACATGCAATCACATAAATCAAACAACGGATACAATTTAATCAAATTTAATCAATTAAGAAAGCGTATAACAGCACAAGGTAGGATACAGGGGCTCTCGGGAGTCATTCTCCTCGCTTGATCAGATACCCTCGTAGTTGACCCTCCGTCAACTTTCACCACTTATAGTCCATGTAGATCAACTATTTTTTTTTATATATAGACTAGTCGAGTGATTCACCCAACGACGTTGCGTCCAGCATGAGGTTATTATTGACTAGTCGAGGGATTCACCCAGCGACGTTGCGTCCAGCTTGTGGTTATTATAGACTAGTCGAGGGATTCACCCAGCGACGTGGCGTCCAGCTTGTGGTTATTACAGACTAGTCGAGGGATTCACCCAACGATGTGGCGTCTAGCAAGAGATTGGTATAGACTGGTCGAGGGATTCACCCAGCGACGTTGCGTCTAGCAAGAGATTAGTATAAGCAGGATATTCACGAAGACATTTCAAGCAAGTCACCACTCGAACGGCTAGTGCGATAAAGTACACACAGCTCACTTCGATGGATCAGAAACCAATTTTTCAACTTATCACACAAAAAGTCAAGAAGGTACTTTAAGCAGGTAAGCATAGAACAGGCAGGGACACTCACCAAGAGTAAAGTTCAAAGGTCAAGCCGGGAATCGTAGTCCAAGTCCTCGCTAAATCCTAGAAATCCAAGTTTTAAGAACTATAAGTTTTACTAAGCAAAATCTTGACTTCAAACATATAAAAGATTATCTTGTATTAAACTAGTTTATTTCCTTGAAACAAATCAATAAATTTCTTAAACATCAAGACTAGTAAGGTATAAAGTGTTTCATGTGGTTTCTTTAAAGATATTTCATTTCAAGGGTGCAAACTAGAACCAAAGTGGTTCAGACGGGTTTTTCCTTGCCGAATAAGTTTTCTATGCCTTTTATTTGAAATTACTTAAATCTAGTATTTTTTTCCAAATTTCCTTTAAAATAGCTGGTCAAGAATAGTTTTAAGAAAATTTAAAGTTTAAGAGTTGGATACAAATACTCTCTAAAAGTAATAAGGATAGTTTAAGTAAAATAAAAGAATTAACTAGTCGGCAAGGTTTTGAAAGTCCCAATATCTAACTTTCTAATAATACTACAATAAACTCGAATTCTATCCCTTGATATTAAAGCGGAATATTTTCACAAAATTTGATTTAAATATACTTGAATTCAAAAGACTGGAATGGACTTCACAATTCCAATTCATTTGCACATTATATTCCAAGTCACCAATATAGCAAAAACACAATTCGAACATCAATTTCACTAGGGCTTCATCAATCATTAGCCCTAGGTCTCAACAGATTCAATTCTAATCAAAATCAACCAGAGGAAGTCCAAAGTATTAAAACAATTCCAACTCACAAATCGTGGGCCTCCAAATTGCATTTCAACCAATCACTTGAACATATTCACCAAAAATTAAATTATTGCAAAACTACTCAAATGGCTAAGAGCTTCATCAATCATTAGCTCTTGTCAACAAATAATCACTTTCATTTACAAATCAATCAGGATTTCAATCTAAAACAAGAAGAAAAACACAGCCAACTTGACTCCCAAGTAATTCTAAAATTTAGATTTTCTTTTCTTGTTTGGATAGTCAAGAAAATTCCAGCAAAATTTCAATCCAAGATGTCCATTAAAACTCCAACTTTTACTTACTAGAATCACTAAACGTATAGCTTATAATCTGTCCAAACCAAGCTAAAGTAAATAATACATGAATCCAGCAAATAAACCTATCAAAAGTCCCAACCAATTCAGCCATGCTGGGAAAATATTTTCCTTCAGAAATTGTTTTAGTTCATGTTCCAATACACCCGTTTTTTTTTCAAGTGTTACAATCAATAAGATAAACATGAAACTAGCACAAGATGTTATAAGACATTTTACTTAGGATTATAGCCAATTATCAAAAACATTTTTCAAGCCAATATAATAATTTCAGCTCCTTTCTCATTCGGCCATTAACCAAATTTTCCAGCAACAACAATGGTTTTTAAAACAAGACTTTCTTTGGTTGAAACAGAGTTTTAGGTACTCCATTAGGATATGCAAACACTTAGTTAGTTACAATTTGCTTCCAGTTCGAAGTTAAATCCAAACAATAGCTACAATCTTCAAAATTTCCTGGTTCGAATTCACGGCAGTTCACAAAATAATTTCTAGCAATTGTATGTTCTTAACTCCAGCTTTTCCTTGGCCAAAACAGGGTATTAGTTACTCAAATTCAACATGCCAACACTTAGCTAGGTAATTAACATCTCTCGTTCAAAATCAGATTCAATTAACAACTACAAACATCCCAAAAAATCCAGGAATTCATTCGGCTCTTCTTGGATAATCTTGCATACAGCAGATTTTCTTGTTTATTTTTGTTTCTAGCTTAGCCAGACCAAAACACCTCATGCAAGGCTTAATCATTTAATTTTAATTAGTCAAACACCTAACTAAGTGGAAATCAAACACGTTCCAGCAAAATTCATGCTAAAATACCCAAGCAATTTCCAAAACAACTTCAACGGCTAATCTGGAAAAATTAGTTCAGCAGTCCAGAAATTTTCTAATAAGTTTTCCAGTCATGCAACCGAAATTCCTAGCCATAAAGTTCACATGCAATACTAAATAAGGAGCTTATCTATCAGGTTGATCCAAGATTAAGCTCAAATCATCACACCCAGCAAATTAAAACCAAAATTTCCAGCTCAAGCTCTCGGCAGAAACATAACTAGCGCACAGAAATTTTCTTCTTTTCTTAATTACAAATCTGGCCGCCTAAACTCACATGCAAAGCTATAACTAGCTTAATCCACTCAGTTTTTGTTAGCTAATCACCGATTCATGCTCAGATGATGTCAGGGAAACAAGAGTTAAAACTGCAACTCCTAATCTACTCTCGGCAGAACCAGATGCTACCAAGACAGATTTCAACATCCGAACATACAAATCCCACATGCAAGTACTTAAACACCATCATCAACCTCTAGAAAGCTAATCTAAAACTAGAATCTACCTCAGTTGGAAGCTCAGCTCACGCACAAAAACTCGGAAAATTTTTCTTCCTCTCGGCTCTCACGCACGGCTGAAATTCTGATTTGCGTGGGCTGTGGCAGATGATGGAACTGGTGGTTGTTGCGGCTGGAAACTTGATTGCAGCTGGTAGAAACGGAAGTGTAGAAGGGTGAAGCTCGCTCACGGTTTCTCTCTGTCTTACTTCAACTCACGGACGGAACCAGAAAAATTTTTACCGCTCGCGGATCCTTTTCTTCCCTCTCGGACGCACGGAACCAGAAAAATTTTTACCGCTCGCACTCTCTGTCGATGGTCACAAGGCAGAGGCTGGAGAGGAAGTGTTTGGTTGCGGACTGGGTGAGTTGGTGCAGAGAGAAAATGGCAATGGTATGCGGCTGAAATGGGTTTGAGTGTAGGAATGGTGAAAGTTCCTATTGGTCGAATGGTGCGGTGATGGAAATTTGTCAGAGGGATTGTTTGGTTGCATGGAAATGTTAAGGTTGCAAGGGTATTTTAGTCTTTTCACTTTGCTCCCCAATCTCAACTTAATTCTAAAAAAATTATCCCCAAGTGTGATTTTAAACGCCTAATTATATATTATCCTTGCAAAAATTAATCCTAGAAATTTTTCACATCCTAAGAATACTTAGTACTTGTAACGTTTCCTCACAATATATCGGCTCAAGTACCATTAATTTAGCATAAAGGAATTAAGTATTCTAACATTTTATATTAAGGCGGAAAAAAATTAAATCTAACTCAAGAAATATTAATTTAATATAGCAAAACCGAATAATTCAATATTGGCACAATTATATTATTTATTACTTGAAAATTATCTCTACACTTTTATTTCAAAACAATTAATTACCATTCTAGAATTCGAAGAAATTAATGATCAGATCAATGAAATAGTTTACCATCGAAATATGAAGTTAATGTAACAAAACCAAGAAGTTTAGTAGTTTAGCACAATTCTTTTATTTTGCACATAACGTTTATTTCTACGCACTTATCTAAAAACAATTAGACTTAGTGCTAAAATTTATTAAGGAATTAAAATGCAAATAAAATATGCACTGATATTTATGTGTCTATTTTCAGGGTTCTCACAAACCTGACCCTAAAGTAGCGGAGAATTGGTTAGAGAGGATGACCAATATATTCGCCGCTCTAGATTACACTGAGGATAGGCGAGTGAACTTTTCTGCTTTCCAATTCGAGGGAATAGCTCGTGCTTGGTGGGATATGATAAAAGGAAAATGGGAAAGAGCTCAAACCCCTTGGACTTGGGATAACTTTACGAGGGAGTTCAATGAGAAATTCCTTCCACCCTTAATCCAAGAAAAGAGGGAGGACGAATTTATTAAGCTAAAACGAGGAACCCTTACTGTAGCAGAGTATGAAGGGAAGTTCACTAAACTTTCCAAATACGCTCCCGAGTTTGTAGCGAATGAACGGAGGAGGATTAGAAGGTTTGTACAGGGACTTAATGTGAAACTTCAGGAGGCCTGGCTGCAGCCCAAATCTCTACATTTGCTGAGGCTTTAGAGAAAGCGCAAAGGGTTGAAAATGCTTGATCTCAAGTGAGGGATTTCCACAATAGAAAAAGGAATTTTCCTAGTCGTACTTCTGGGCAAACCAGTAAGAATGTACACCCTTCTAAAATGGGAAGAGGAGAAGGAGGAACGAGGACTGCTGGAGCTTCTAGGGGAGCTCTATCTAGAGGAGGTCATAGCGGGACGACTCAAGTTAGGGGGGCACCTTCTGTTGGATCGACTGTGACCCCTCAAGTTACACGTGGGTATTGTGGTAAATCCAACCACTCTGAGAACGATTGCTGGAGAAAGTTGGGAAAATGCTTACTGTGTGGGAACGCTGAGCATCAAGTCGCAAATTGTCCAAAATCGCCAAAGACAGGGGGAAACCTGCAAAGGCCTGAAAAATCAACTTCTAAGCAGACCAGTGCCGGAGGGAGTCGACCGAAAGTACCGGCTAGGGTCTACGCATTGGACTATCCACAGGTCCCAGAGGCGACCGACGTGGTTGAAGGTACAATTCCACTCTTTCACCGCCTAGCTAGGGTTTTAATTGATCCGGGTGCAACACACTCTTTTGTAAACCCTGATTTCATGAGTGGAATAGACTTGAAACTAATTAAGTTACCGTATGACTTGGAAGTTAATACACCTACCGGGGACAAAAGCTTAATTGCTAATCTGGTGTATAAGAATTGTGAAATCTGCGTAAGGGAAAGAAAATTGTTGGCCGATTTGATAGGCTTAGCGATTAAAGGATATGATGTGATCCTAGGGATGGATTGGTTAGCCCGTTATAATGCCCAACTGAATTGTAGGACGAAAATTGTAGAATTGTGTATTCCAGGGGAGGCAACCTTGAAATTGGATGTGAGCGGTAAGTTAGCTTCGTCTGCACTTATTTCAGGAATCCGGGCTAGAAAATTGTTAAATAAGGGAGTTCAAGGATATTTGGCTTTTCTTATTAATACCCCTAGCGATAAGGTGAATCTGGAGGACACACCGGTAGTGAAAGAATTTTTCGATGTTTTTCCTGAAGAATTGGAGTCTCTACCCCCGGAACGGGAAATAGCTTTTAAAATTGATGTAGCTCCGGGAACAGCACCTATCGCAAGGACACCATATAGAATGGGTCCAGCTGAATTGAAAGAATTGAAGTTACAATTACAGGATTTGTTGGAATGGGATTTCATACGAGAGAGTGATTCCCCGTGGGGAGCCCCAGTTTTGTTTGTAAAGAAGAAAAATGAGAGTTTGAGGTTATGTATAGATTATCGAGCTTAAATGATGTTACGATTAAGAATAAATACCCGCAACCCCACATTGATGAACTGTTTGACCAATTGCAAGGGGCGGTAGTGTTTTCAAAGTTGGATCTAAGGCAGGGTTACTATCCATTGACGATTTTGGAGAAGGACATACCTAAGACTGCTTTTAACTCGAGGTATGGGCACTTCGAGTTTGCAATGATGCCTTTTGGGTTAACCAATGCACCTGCCGCTTTCATGGATTTAATGCATAGGGTTTTTAAGCCTTATTTGGATCAATTTGTGGTGATCTTCATTGATGATATTTTGGTGTATTCTAAGAATGTGAAGGATCATGAGAAACATTTGAGAATTGTTTTACAAATCTTGAGGGAACATCAATTATACGCTAAGTTTAGCAAGTGTGAATTCTGGCTAAAAGAAGTGACTTTCTTAGGGCATATAATCTCTAAGGATGGGATTAAAGTGGACCCAGCTAAGGTTGAAACTGTTTCCAAATGGAAACGACCGGGAAACCCAACGGAAATTCGGAGTTTTATAGGATTGGCAGGGTATTACCGGAGATTCATCCAGGATTTTTCGAAAATTGCTGGGCCTATGACTGAGTTGACCAAGAAAAATGAAAAATTTATATAGAGTCCTAAGTGTGAAGGAAGTTTTCAGGAGTTGAAAAGACGATTGAATAGAGCGCCTGTTCTAGCTCTACCAAATGGACAGGATAGTTTTGTGGTTTACACAGATGCTTCTAAGGAAGGTCTGGGATGTGTTTTAATGCAAAATGATAAAGTGATAGCATATGCCTCTAGGAAATTGAAACCACATGAAGGAAATTATCCAACTCATGATTTGGAATTAGCGGTTGTGGTCTTTGCTTTGAAGAAATGGAGACACTATTTGTACGGAGTAACATTTGAGGTTTTTACAGATCACAAAAGCCTTAAGTACTTATTTTCTCAAAAAAAGCTGAATTTGAGGCAACGTAGATGGATGGAATTTCTGGAAAATTATGATTGTACGATTAAGTACCATCCTGAGAAGGCCAATGTAGTGGCCGATGCTTTGAGCCGTCAGGTACAAATGGCTGGATTGATGGTTAAGAAATTTCAGTTGTTGGAGGAAGTTAGCTATTGGAATCCTCGATTAGAACCAAGGAAAGTAATTTTGGGGAATATTATAATAACCTCCACTTTATTGGAACGCATTAAGGAATCTCAGGAAAAGGACCCTGAAGTGCAAAAGTTGGTGGAGAAAACTAAGATGGGAGATAAGACGGATTTCAATTTGGGATCAGATGGAATATTGAGATTTCGAAATCGGATAGTAGTACCAAAGGATGAAACACTTAAGAAGGAAGTTTTGGAGGAAGCATACCGATCGAAGTTTACGGTACACCCTGGAGGGAATAAAATGTACCAAGACTTGAAAGGTCTATAATGATGGGAAAATATGAAGAAGGTGTAAGGCCCGAAAACAACCCTTTTTCTAGGCGACCACACAATGGAGCAGTTGATAAGAAAGCATAAGTGCTTGTGAGTAGAAGAGATAAACAATTTAAAGATCATAAATGTAACAATAAGTAAAAGGAAAGAATTGCAAACCAATTAACTACTCAGCTCCTCTTGAGCTTCAAACAAGCTACTTCAAATTGATGAATTACAATCACTCTTGTGTACAAAGGAAGGTTCACCTCCTCCTTGCCCCGAACTCCCTCGGTCAAGCCAGGACGTTTTACTATCCCTCAGGACAACCCTCACAGAGCTACACTCATGAAGTATTCACTCACAAATGAAAAGCTTACAATGAACCTCACACCACTAAGACTACAAATCTTCTTTGAAGAGTATTTTCTCACTAAAATGTCTCTAGATCTTTTGTATCTTCAGTGTGCCAAAGTTGTTTAAAGTATCTGACCAATCACTATTTATATAGGACCAAGAAAGAGCCTCATTAAAGCTACCAACGGTTAGAAAGTAGTTGAAGAGTCAACTAGCCGTTGGAGTGTCGGACGTCCGATAGCCCTGTTTTATGCGTCCGACAGCAGGCAGTGAGTTTCAGAGATTTTCTTCAATTCTTTCGGACGTCCGGTGCAAGCTCTTTATGCGTCCGACAGCAAACAAACAGATTTGAGAAATTATCTTATTTCTATCGGACGTCCGGTAGAGACATATTCAGCGTCCGATAGGTCCGATAGTTTCGTCGACTTCGAAAGATCCTATCGGACGTCCGAAGCATGCGTCCGAAGTTGTGCAATGATTATCGGACGTCCGATCCTGACATCTTGAGCGTCCGACAGCTTCAGCATACTTTGTCATCTTTCAATTGTACTTGATCATGGAATCAAATAACTTCATAACTGAAAATATATCTTGAAGAAATATTAGTATCATCCATTTGTTTTGTAAACATCAAAAGATAGGGATCAAGATCAACAATCTCCCCCTTTTTGATGATGACAAAACAATGGATGGAAAGAAACAAAAATAAGTATAAGCTCCCCCTCAATCATTGCAACCAAACTCCCCCTTACACATTGCATCCATTTCTCCCCCTTTTTGTCGTCATAAGAGTAAAAATCAACTACTATAATCCAGCAACAATAACAGAGAATTCAATATTCCAAGAAAAAATAGAGAAATGACAGCAATCACAGCAAATCATCATGAGATCAGCATTATTCTTTTATCTCTCTTTTTAACATCATATAGATTCAGTAGTATTCAAAGATATCAGCGAAAACTCAGATCAAAGTATCAAAAGAAAAAATATTCTGAACAAGAATCACTGCAATGATTAGACAAAACCTCCTACTTGTTAAAATTAGCGTCATGTCTAACTATCCACATGCATTTCATGCCTCTTCTCATATTCTTTCTCACATAACAATCACTATTCATGTGACCTTTTTGACAACAAAAATTACACATAATCAAAGAGTTATTTACATGAACAGGTTTAATAAATCTTACTTGTCTTCTCCTATAGATAGCAAACTCATTTGAATTAGAATTCAACCTATTCTTTTGAAAACAGACTTGTTTCTTGTGTTTAAGCAACTCATTTAGACCATCCATTCTTCTTTTCAAATCACCTTGTTCCTTTTTTAACAAATCACAAAGTTTTGTTTTTCTATCAAGCTCAAAATGTAAAGCAGTCTCACTTTTTTTGAAGTAATCATTTTCAGCAATCAACTTTTTGTTTTGTTGAAAAAGATTTGCATTATCTCGAAGCAAAAAACTAATTTTCTGTTTTAACTTCTTGTTTCTAGCATAAGACTTTTTCAAACTATCATGCAATTTTATAATGAAAGATTCAAGATCATCATCAGTTTCATCATCACTTTCAACTTGAGAGTTACAAGATGTTACCTCATCATCTCCAATGGCCATGAAAGCCAATTGAGCAGATTGATCTTCCTCTTCAATTTCACTATCGGAATTGCATTCATTCCATGTGAATTGAAATTTGTTTATTCTTGGTTTTCTTCCTTCTTTCTTCTTCATCACTGGACAGTCACTTGCATAGTGTCCAGGTTGGCCGCATTCAAAGCACTGATCAGTTTGCTTTTTGTTGAACTCTAGCTTCCTTTTGTTTCTCGAGTTGTTGAACTGATTTGGGAATGAATTGCTAGGTCCACCATTTCTGAATCTCCTCTTGTTGAGTATTCGTTTGAAACTTCTTGTGATGAGAGCGATATCATTGTCATCACCTTCCACATCTTCTTCATCTAGGGAGGCAGAATCATCTTCATCTTGTGAGGCTTTTAGAGCAATATTCTTTCGCACTTTTGCATCCTCTTCCTCTTGCACCTTAGTCTTAAGTTTCAGCTCATAAGAGGTAAGAGAATTAATAAGAGATTCAATAGGCATAATATTCAAACCTCTAGCCTCCTCAATAGCAGTCACTTTATTTTTCCAATCATTGGACAAGGCATTCAGGATTTTTCTATTTTTGTCACCAAGAGAATATTCTTTTTCCAGCACCTCTAAATCTTTAATGAGATCATTGAATCTACAATACATTTGATCAACATTTTCATGAGGTTCCATCTTGAAAGATTCATACTTTGTAACTAGAATGGACTTCTTTTGTTCTCTAACATTCTCACTACCTTCATGAATTTCTTTCAGTTTGTCCCAAATTTCTTTAGCTGACTTGCAACCCTTGACTCTAATAGATTCATTTGAGTCTAATGCACAATATAACACATTCATGGCTTTTGTATTTAAGGTGAGATGAGCTCTATCCACAGCAGTCAGTTCACTTCTTATTTTCGGTCTAGATGCATGAGTATTTTCATCTATAAGAGAGGCATCATATGGACCTTCACTAATAATAAACCACAATTCGATATCAATAGATTGCAAAAAAATAATCATTCTTTCTTTCCAACTCATATAATTTGACCCATTAAACACAGGTGGTCTAATAACAGAATGTCCTTCAAAAAACATAGCATTATTGGTTGTCATCTTTACTCCAAAGCCGATTGAGCTTAATCTCTAGGAGACCAAGTTCTGATACCAATTGTAAGGCCCGAAAACAACCCTTTTTCTAGGCGACCACACAATGGAGCAGTTGATAAGAAAGCACAAGTGCTTGTGAGTAGAAGAGATAAATAATTTAAAGATCATAAATGTAACAATAAGTAAAAGGAAAGAATTGCAAACCAATTAACTACTCAGCTCCTCTTGAGCTTCAAACAAGCTACTTCAAATTGATGAATTACAATCACTCTTGTGTACAAAGGAAGGTTCACCTCCTCCTTGCCCCGAACTCCCTCGGTCAAGGCAGGACGTTTTACTATCCCTCAGGACAACCCTCACAGAGGTACACTCATGAAGTATTCACTCACAAATGAAAAGCATACAATGAACCTCACACCACTAAGACTACAAATCTTCTTTGAAGAATATTTTCTCACTAAAATGTCTCTAGATCTTTTGTATTTTCAGTGTGCCAAAGTTGTTTAAAGTATCTGACCAATCACTATTTATATAGGACCAAGAAAGAGCCTCATTAAAGCTACTAATGGATAGAAAGTAGCTGAAGAGTCAACTAGCCGTTGGAGTGTCGGACGTCCGATAGCCCTGTTTTATGCGTCCGACAGCAGGCAGTGAGTTTCAGAGATTTTCTTCAATTCTTTCGGACGTCCGGTGCAAGCTCTTTATGCGTCCGACAGCAAACAAACAGATTTGAGAAATTATCTTGTTTCTATCGGACGTCCGGTAGAGACATATTCAGCGTCCGATAGGTCCGATAGTTTCGTCGACTTCAAAAGATCCTATCGGACGTCCGAAGCATGCGTCCGAAGTTGTGCAATGATTATCGGTCGTCCGATCCTGACATCTTGAGCATCCGACAGCTTCAGCATACTTTGTCATCTTTCAATTGTACTTGATCATGGAATCAAATAACTTCATAACTGAATATATATCTTGAAGAAATATTAGTATCATGCATTTGTTTTGTAAACATCAAAAGATAGGGATCAAGATCAACAGAAGGAAATTCCCCAATTTGTTCAGACATGCTTGGTTTGTCAACAGGTTAAAGCCGATCATCAAAGACCATCAGAACTTTTGCAACCTCTAGAAATACCTGAGTGGAAATGAGAAAATATTACCGTGGATTTTGTATCAGGCTTACCAAGGACACAGAGAGGTCATGATGCGATTTGGGTAATCGTGGATAGGTTGACCAAATCGGGCCATTTTCTACCAATTAACATTAAATACCTGTTAGAGAAGCTGGCCAGGTTGTACTTGGACGAGATCATTAGACTACATGGTATACCTGTGAGTATTGTGTCAGATAGGGATCCAAGATTTGTTTCGAGGTTTTGGCAAAAGATGCAATGTGATGACCCCGCTTTTCCCAAGGGCGAACCCAAGGGTATCGGCGGGCCGCCTGCCTAGCTCGCGCCAGGACTCAAAACTTAAAGCAATAAAACTAGATAAATCAAAAGATCACTATATACAATATATACAATCCCAAAAGTTATATTTACATCTTCAAAAGTCTCGAGTCAAACCACTCTAATACACTATAACCACCACCAGCAGAAGATAGACCCTAAGAAGGGTTCTTATAAAAATCACCAAAACAAAAACAAACATTCTAACTGTTCAACTATTACAAGTCAATCTAACTATACTAGTGTAAGTGCCAAAATCCCCGCATTGGCCCCTGCTAAGGAAAACAAAAGGAAAGGGGTAAGCTATATGCTTAGTAAGTAAACAGGGGCGAAAGCATAAATTTCACGTAACAACAGTTATACAGTAAGAGTAAAGCAGAAGCAGAAAAGTAACATCACATAATAAGGATACAGGTGGCTCCAAAGCCAATTCATATGCCATGCGTGATCTCCTGCCGACACTCCGTCGACCACACTCAATGGTCCGTAGAACTTCACTTGTACACCCACCGACACCTTATCACCCTCACTGGCCAGTCACCTCACAAACTTGCCCGGGCGAACGAAATCACAAACTTGAGCTTGAGTCACAAGCTCGGGTCACAAACTTGGTCACCTTCTCGGTGAACCGGATTCACAAAATTGGTTCATAACATGAACCTACAAACTTGGTGACCTCAAACTAAGTTGGACTGAGTTCGACCAAGCCCTAACCGGCTCGAATAGTCCAAACAGGTCTTAGATCGGGCCCACGAACTCACAAACTTTGCAAACTTCACAAACTTTACTCGAAAGTCGCCCCGAGCCACAAGCTCAAGGGTTTTGGTTCCAAAAGGTTCATATACATATGCCAGGTACAATTATACATTCAAAGTAGGGTTTAGGTCGAGTGCGATAAAGTACACCCTCGCCTAAATACCCTTTTCACATATCTCAAACACATAGCAAAGAAAACACACCAAACTGGCCTGAATACTTACTCAGAAACTGAAATAGCAAAAGTACGAAGTCGGATCGAAATGAACAGCTAGTAGTGGGCCCCACCAGTTCCGCCCAGCTCACCACCGTCTGAAATAGAAGATTGTGTCACATAATATCGCAAACGGCTACTATCGTGCCTAAAACAAGCAAAACGGCAAAACGACACGCGCGCACGTAAATATGACGAACGGAAACGGAAACGGCAGACTTGACACTCATTTCCAGTTTACTCATAAGTTAAGCTACGAATATCGGATTAAGGCGTATGAGATGCCATATCGAAGCTTAAAGGATGAACAACAACTGTTATGAAGACATCCAGAACTGAAACTGGAGGTTTCAGTCCCAAATGGACCAACCACAATCACTTACGAAATCTGGCCAATGCACAAATGGTCAGTTTTGAGTGCAAACTGTTTTCTATGCTACACATGGTCAAAAGAGCTGAAAATTGGCAGTTAGATGGTTCATTCCAAATGGAACAACTTTCATGAAGGTCGGCAATCGAAATTCGGAACGAAAATTGGTCATCAGGACCAAAACAGATCTGACCAGAAAATGGTCATTTTCACGGGCAGGCCTTGTTTGCTCGGCTATATCTCAGGTTTTATAAATCCGATTCATGAAATTCCAAGGGCGTAGAAAGCTCTGATATAGGGCTATAAGTTTGGTGTTTTGGTCGCAAGCCCAAACAGCTTGTAACCTAGTCAAATGTGAAGCCAAAGTTCCAGTCGTAAACTGTCCGGATATAAAAACAGTTCTGACATGCATTCTTATTTCGCTCATAACTAGAGCTACGGGACTCGGATTTTGACGCACTTTATAGCGTTTCGAAGCTGTGGCCAAGATATACATTTCTTATGAAGAAGTCAACACTCAGATCATACTCTATCAAAATCGAAAAAGTCACGGTCAGAAACTTTCCAAAAACGTAACAGAATTTGACGGTCAAAACAGGTCTGAGTATTTCGTTTATAACTAAGGATATACGAATCCGTTTAATCTGAAAATTTACAGGGATATCCAGGACTTAAGGGGTTACAATGTTGAAGAAGGAAACTTTGTCCAATTTTGAATGTAACAAGGTCAAAAATGCAAGACACTATACCAGAATCGCAAAACAAGATCACAAACCGTATTCTAGTACAAACATCATAACTCAGCCTACACAAATCGAAATCCAGAAATTCCAAAGCCATTCGAAAGCTTAGAAACAGGGCTACATCAATGTAGAAGGCCACTCAGTCCAAATCCTAGCACAACTAGGTCAAATATGCAAAATACGAAACCAGAATTACCAAAACAGGTTTGCAAATCACATAATGCTGTAACGAGTCCAACTCAGTCTATACAAGTCCAAATGCATTGATTCCAAAGGCATATGGTAGCTAAGACATCCCTATATATTTCATTAGAAGACACCAACATCCAAATCCAAAGTAATTCCAGTCAAAATAGCCAAACACAAACGCAGTTCTGCCATCCTGAACAACCCAGAACAGCCACAGTAAAATTGACATATCTCACTCTACACTAATCCAAATGACCTGAAATTTTACAAGCACCTCAAACACATCAATACCTACAACTTTCATGTTTTAAGGAAAGTCCAATTCGGCCTCTAACCCTATGATCCAAAACCGGACAGAATAAGGGGTGATAAAACCCTAACTTTCCACAATTCAATCCAAACCCAAAATTGGTTGCAATTATCACTAATTCACACCTACTAGAGTCTTTCCCCCTCATTATCAACCATCATATATGACCACAATATCACATTCATATTAAACCAGAAAATTCCTCAAAAATATAAAAACTTCACCAAATCACTTCAAATCAAGAAATAAATCACAAATATCATCACTTTAGCCACTACTAAGCATAACTTAAGCATCATTAGGTGTAGGAGTATGTTCAATCATCACTTACCTAGTATACAAGAGAAGAGGAGTTGTAGACCACCTTAGCTCTTCCAAAAACTTCACCAAACTCACCACTAACACCAAATGGAAAGGTTGTATGGAGTAGAAACTAGTTTAGGCAATTGGTTTGGGTGATTTGAGCTAGTTGAAAGCTTGAAGTTTGAAGAAGTTTTCTTCCTTCTTGGCAAGAGAGAGGGCCGGCTATGGAGGAGGTAAGAAATGGTAATTTTTGTGCAATTTTTAAGATATTTAACCATTTTGGTCAAAAGTCAAAAACATGAATAGTAAATCATAAAGTATAACCAATAAGAGAGTGACACTTGTCACCTCTTAAATGCATTCCTATCCCTTTCTTTTCCTCTCACATCAATCAAATTTCACTCTCTACTTATCTCTTAACACCCGATAAATTCCACACAGTATCCGGAATTTAACCTAATTGGCCGAATTTTTCCGAACTTTCCGCACTAGTGGGTCCCACGTCCGATATACGTTCTTATTTTCTCAAAATCTAACCGATACTAGAAAAATCATCTAAAAACTATATTTACTCATAAAAATTATCTGGGAAACTTTTCTAATAAAGAAAATGTGGAAAAAGGCGGGCGATAAATAAAACTCCACTTAAGCTTTCTAATATAGTAACACTAGAGGTTTGCTAATCATTCAAACTTACTAAACCTTTGTAATTAAAACAAATCCTATATTTATCTATGTCAAGGCACACACTAGAATACCGAATATAACTTATAGCTTGAACCTTATAATAATAATTCGTAAACTAGGATTTTCAAACTTAACCGAATTAGGGTTTCCTTCCTAGCCATAAAACCCTATTTTCCATACCGGATATCAAATAACCCTAATATCGACTTACGAACAGATTGGGGCCTCACATGCAAGAAGTGTTGGGGACTAAATTAAACTTTAGTACCACCTATCATCTTCAGACTGATGGACAATCTGAAAGAACAATTCAGACCCTTGAGGACATGTTAAGGACTTGTGTACTGGATTTTGGAGAGAGTTGGAGTAAGTTTTTGACTTTAGTGGAATTTGCTTATAACAATAGTTTCCACTCTTCTATTCAAATGGCTCCATATGAAGCACTTTATGGTCGGAGGTATAGATCCCCGATTTGTTGGGATGAAGTAGGTGAACGGAAAATTTTAGACCCGACTACCGTATCTTGGATTGAGGAAGCTAATGAAAAGGTAAAGTTGGTACGGCAAAGGATTCAAACCGCTCAGAGTCGACAAAAAAGTTATGCCAATAATCGGAGAAATGATTTGGAGTTCACTGTTGGAGATATGGTATTTCTCAAGATTACGCCTTTAAAAGCAAGTTTGATGTCCGGAAAAGGGAAGAAACTACAACCAAGGTTTGTAGGACCTTATAAGGTTATCCAACGAGTTGGGAATGTAGCTTATAAGTTGGAATTACCGCCGAGCTTATCTTGAATTCATAACGTGTTCCACGTGTCCATGCTTAAGAAATATCATCCAGACCCCTTTCATGTTTTACAACCGGAGAATATTGAGATCGATGAAACCTTGACCTATGAGGAGAGACCGGTAAAACTTCTGGATCGAAAGGTGAAGGAATTGAGGAACAAGCAGATACCACTAGTGAAAGTTCTATGGAAGAACCACGGAGTAGAGGAAGCAACATGGGAAGTTGAAGAGACAATCAGAGAGAAGTATCCAGACTTGTTCAGCAACCAAGGTAAATTTCGAGGACGAAATTTTCTCAAGGGGGAGAGGATGTGAGAACTCGTAAAAACTATTATTTTTAAGCCTAATTTATGGCTTAATAAATTATTTAATTGGATTTTTGCCACAAGGAATATTTTCTAGTCTCGTTAGACCTAAATACACGGTAATTTAACTTCGTCATATTTTTAAAGTGACTCATTTCAAAAATTAATTTCCTGGAGCGCGTTTAGTAAAAATAGTGAATAGTGCTTGGAGATTTTATCCGCTTGAGAGTGCAATAAGTTTTGAATATTGGAGACTTGTACTATGGTTCTAAAATAGGTCATCTTATGAATAAATACTCAAGTGATAGTTAGTAGTATAATCGTTATAAGAATTTCTCGGAGGTTTCGCGTTATAGCGTTAAAATTGACGGTCCGCGTTTTCATACGCGCGACTTTATTTGAAGGACTTTAGACCCTTATTTCGGGACAATTAAGAGTGAATAATATTTACATGAATATAAATGCATTAGAGGTTTAGTGCACTAGTAAACCAAACGTGCGAGAAATCGAGCCTTAATCGCGCCAAACGCCCCCTAATGTGAGTTGACTAATGGGTGATTTGTGGCCACAAGTTAGTATCTTCTCTTGGAAGCTTAAAAATCTGATCACTCTCTCTCTCTTCCTTCTCAAGACTGCCGACCAGCCCTCTCTCTCTCTTAAGCTCCATTGTTCTTCATTTTACTTCACAAATCTTACTCAAACCACCACCAAATCATCTCCAAATTCAACCAAACTTGCACCACACTTAGCTTAACACTAGGAGATCATTTTGAGCTGCAAAAAGGGTGCTGGAAATCACGGTTTCTTGGAGCATTTCAAGGGCCAAAAATTCTGATCTAGTACATTAAGAAGGTATAACATGATCCATCACCTTAAACTTGAATTATAGTAGTAGATATGCATCTCTAAGTACTTGCATATAAGTAGATGATGTGATATTGTTGGAAAAATGTGAAAGTGGGCTCTATGAACTCCCACTCTTGGGTTGTTGTTGATTTGATGATTGATGGTGGATATATTGTTGGTTTAGTGGTTAAAATGATGGATTAATGGTGTGTAATTGATAGAAACTTCATTGGGTGCAAGAAGCAAAAGTTTCCGATTTTGCCCCTGCCTTGTTCAGCCATTTTAAGGCCAATTTTTAATGATCTAATGGCTTGAATTTGATGTTTATACGACGTATTAGATGTGTGAAAAATTTCATTGAAAAATATTGAGGTTTGGTTGGGCAAATGAATTTTTTTGTGAAACTAGCAAATCTGGAAACTGTTCACGTATGGCTCTGACCAGCGGTAGCGTTTCGGCCATAACTCTGTCCTCGGATGTCGAAATCATGTGCCGTTGGTGGTGTTTGAAACTAGACATTCCAGGATTTAATTTGAGATAAAATGCACGTTCTGATTCTTTGTGAGTGAGCCGAACCAAACGTTTTAAGATCGCTGTCCTGTTGCTCTGTTCAACTGGAACGAAGTGATAAGGCAGCAAATTGATGCCCGATTTTGAACTAGTTGGGTGCCGAATTTCAGAATGATTTCTTCTGTGATATTATAGCCCTATGAATGTAGTTTTCAATGACATAAACCATGCTCCTTTCTGAGTTAAATTGACTGAGTTGTGACAAAAACAAGAGGACTGCCCTGTTTTGGAAAAACCGTAATACTTGGACTGGTTTGGGACAAAACCTGGGAGTGATCTTATTAATTGAAGTTCTTGATGCTAAACACTTACCAAAGGTATCATGAATGTTTCTTAGGCTTTTATTTCACAAATGAATTATGGTAGGATAGTTTTCTTGGTTAAACGATTTGAATTGGGAAATGAAAGTCAAAAGGCAGATTGCCTTAGAAATTTTCCGGAACTTTGGATGATTAATTAACTACCTTCCTGAGGGTATTTTCCCCTGAAATTTGATAGAGAGATACCTTTCATATAGGAGTAAAATACTGCAAAAATTTATACCAATCCAAGTTCGTTTTGACTCTTAGCTAAGGTTCCAATTTTGGAAACTCAAATCTGGAAATTGTTCACCAGACTTGAATTTTCCCAATTTCGAGCTACCATATTTCGGTGTTCGAAACTCCAATTCTCAATCCGCTTGTTCTGACCTAAACCTTACTTACACCTCTAATTGATTTATAAATTTCAAGGGCTAGTTTACAACGAGTGAATTCTGCCAAATTTCCAAAGTTAGCGAAAAACCAACCTTAGCTCAATCCTGAACATTCTGGAACAGTGGATTCAAGCTCATTTTTGGGTACTTTACACTTAGATTCATGGAAAAGTGTCTTCTAAGAACTTTTAACACTTTCCAAATGGTTTCCAACGGTATAAAGTTTTTCAATTTTGGGCTTATATCGAGAGAGATACGAATTTTCAAAGATTCATAATAAAACTGAAATTTTTCAAATTTTCAAGGCAAAGGAGTTTTTCCAAAAACTCTTAATTCTCTTAGATTATTCAAACGTTTTGCCCTTGATTTTCATGATAAAAACTCAATTAATATTGTACTCAATAAAATGCAAGTTGAACCTCGATTTACGAGTAATTGAGGTTCATTTTTATGAAATATTCTTTAGATTGTACTAGTGTACAATCTTCCTTGATAATTGGGATACTTGAGTGATTATCCACTATTAATTGCCAGGCGCACAAGGAGACCTTCAAGAGGATCTTACAGTGGACACTTGAACCTCTAGAGAATAATCCTTATTGAATTGCTCGGTGAGTGTCAAGTGTGTGAATCCTTGATACCTGCTTATTTGTGATAATTGTTGGAGATTTTAAAAATAAGGGCGGGTGTGTTATTTATCACACTCGTTCTAATTTCAAATGAATGAATGAAATGTATTGAATGAATGAATGAATGAAATGTATTGAATAAATGAATGAAATGCAATGGTATGTTATGACTACATACGTCGTTGGAGTGAATCTCCTCGACTTTCAAATGAATGGGGGACGCCCAAACTCATAGGCCGACCTTGGACTCGAGCCGGCAATGGTGTGACGCCCCGAAAAAAATGAGTTTGAGAACCCGGAAATTTTCTAATTTTCTAGGGTTTATTTTTTTAACGCCCGTCTTTTCTACATTTTCTTGATTGAAAAATTCTCCAGATAAAGTTTATGAGCAAAAATAGTTTTAAAATGATTTTTCTAGTATCGGTTAGTTTTTGAGAAATTAAGAGCGTATTTTGGACGTGGGACCCGCTAGTGCGGTAAATTCATTATATTTTTGACAACTTGTAGGAATTTTGTATTGAGTGATATTATTTTACAAAGTGTTAAGATATTTGTATTGGAGAGAGACAAAAAGATAAGTTTTAAACCTAAAGGTGACAAGTGTCACTATCCTATTCACTCTTGGACTTTTGACCATCTTATCTTAACTTTACTAAAACCAAAATTTGACCAAAAATCAAGCCATTTCTTCCTTCTCATGGCTGAAACTTGGAGAGCAAGAGAGAGAGAAAAACCTTCATCTTTCACTCCAATTTCTTACTTCAATCTTGAGTTTTAACCGATGGATTTGCAAATCACTCCATAAAAGTTGGTTACTAAGGAGATTCCAAGGTCTTGGTGGAGTTATTTTGGAGAAGGAACCACTAAGCTACTATCTTTTGTGAGGTATCAAGGTATGGTGTGTAAAGATTCATTGTTTGTTTCCAATAATGGTGAATTAGTAACTTGTGATGGCTAAAGAGATGGTTTGATGGATTATATCTTGAGTTGTGGTGGACTTGATGAAGTTTTATAATTATTGGGGATTTTTCTGTTTTCATATGGATATGATTATGGGGTCATGTATGATGATTGTAAATGATGTTTAATGACTCTAAGAGGTGGAAAAAGTGATTAATTGCAACCAATTTCTGTTTTGGACCAAAAATTGAAAAGTGAGGGTTTTGTGATGAACATTCTGTCCGAATTTTTAGCTCCTAGTTAGAGGCCGAATTGGCCTTGTCTTAAAACATGAAAGTTGTAGGTAATGACATTTTGGAGGTGCCTACAAAATTTCAGGTCAATCGGAGTAGTGAAGAATGAGAAAAGTCGAAATTACCCTTGCTATCCTGGTTTTACCCGAATTTGGGAATTGCTTCTGTAATTGGTTGTTTTGGTCAGGAATGCTTCCGAATTGGTTGTTGAGGTCTTCTGATGAATTTTATCCCTGTTTCTTAACTTTCATCTGGTTTTGGAATTCCTGGATTTGGACTTGGAGAGCCTGAGTTATGATGTTTCCGCTAGAATGCGTTCTGTGAATCTATTTTTGTGATTCTGGTGTAGTATCTTGCATTTTTGACCTGGTTACACTCGAAACTGGGTTGAGTGACCTTCTTCAATATTGTAGCCCTATCTCTTAGCTTCGAAACGGTGTATCATGTACCTTCATCCGACAATTGTAACGCCTTTGGTACCATTACCGTAAAATGACGTCAAAACTGTTTTTCTGGTTTTGAGCTTAACTTTCATTTCCAAACTTTTCCCTAGTTTGACTTGTACTAGTACTACTTGGAGTTTACTGAATGGCTATTGGATGAAATTGTTGTTGTGTGTGTGCCTTTGGGTTGGAATGAGGAAATCATGAAGCCATGACGGCTGGAAAAGTAAGCAAATTTAGGGGAAGTGCAAACTTTTAAAGGATTTGTTTACATTGAGTTTGTGATCTAAGACTTGAGTTTGGGCAAGGCAATGATACATGATGGATGATTTCTGAGCCATTGATGTGAGTGACCTCAAACTATTTCTAAAGTTATTTATGAACCGTTTTTTTTTTTGCTTTATTTACCTTTAAACTATTTCCAATGTTACTTTTGAACTGTTTTCTTGCATATCATGCGTGCTTGCATATGAGTGTTCCTTGTTTGCTATATCACTTGATTTATTGGCTTGTTATTATTGATTGATAATATGTTAAGTGTTTTCAGTGATTGTTAAAACGAGTTTTCTAGGCGAGTGTGTACTTTATCGCACTCGACCTAAATAAATATGAAATTTTCAATGATTAATGATTAAATGCTAGTTGCGCATGAATGTAAGCCGTTTGGCTGAATTGGGCCCTGCCCTTCGTTACCGATCGACTCGAGCCAGAAGCGGACTCGGTCGGGCGATATGGTGACCCTGGGTGAATTTGGTATACTCGAGTATTACCTTGTAGTCCGGCTACGTCCGGATAGGTGGAGACCGGCCAACGTCTGGAAAAAAAAAAAGATGAACGAATAAAAGATGAACGAGGGATTATTTATAAAAAAATGAACGTATCCTTTTCATGAATGTTACTCTCGCTTTCCATTGTACATGTTTCTTGAATTATTGATACTCCATATTTAATGTTTTGTAAATGCTGTAATCGTTTCTGGACTTATCATTTGATCTATGACATCATTGATTTATGACATCATTGAAAAGAAATATTGTTAAACCGATTTGATTACTGATTTTCTGGTTACTCGCTGATCTTCTAGCTCACCCCAAAAATATTTTATTCCCCTCCACAAGGCTCAAGGCAAAGGCAGGACTTGTTGTGCTTATTCACGTGAGTGGATGGCCTATATCTTGTACAGTTTTGGATTTGGAATCATTTGATGTATAGTTGGGAATTAGTTTTCGCTGCATTTGTGACATGTAATTATTGGAGAATTGGATGTATATTTGGGGACCATGTGATGTATATTTGAGATTTATTCTTGTAATTCATTTGAGGACCTTAGTGAACGACTGAGTCCCGGCGAGAGCCGGGCAGGCGGCCCGCCGAACCCTCTGGTTCGCCTCAGGGGAAGGTGGGGTCGTCACAAATGGGTTTGGTCGGGAACCTGGGTGAGCCATGAGATATATAAGCTCGACCTAATGAGAGGTCTTGCTTGGCATACTCGTGGAGTATCGCCTTATAAATGACTTGTGGGCCCTGGAGGTGTACGGTGGATGGAGGGAAGTAAGTGGTGATCTACGGAAATGGAAATACCGACCCGGTTGACGGAGGGTCATTGCGGGAAGGTATATGAATGACATCGACTGAGCGACTGGTGTAGACACCAAATTTTTAGTGTTAGTTTTGTATTGATTTCTTGTATTTTCTTTAGTTTTTTATTTATTGCATTTTATGTTATTATTTTATTTTTGAGTAATTTTAGCGTAGGAATTTATTGAAAAGAAAAAGAAAAATCCTTCACAAAAATGTATTTTAATCCTTTTCAAATTCAAGTTATTGTTTATCGATTGAAAAAAAAAAGAAAAGAGAAAATCATCAAGCGGAAAAAGGAAACTAATTAGCCTTTTATTTTTATCTTTTTATGCCTAGTTTTGCCCATTTTTATTTATTTTTATTTCAGTGGTTATTTTTCTTTATTACTTAACTCTTTAAAAAAAAAGGCTGTTTCACGTAGAATGGCCATCGGATGGCCAAGGGAGATGGGCTTGAGGAGGTTGGTTTCTAGCCATCCAAAAGAGGGTTTGTAGGGTTTCTCACTTGATATAAAAGGCTAAAAAGAAACCGCAGCCAGAGGGGATTGAACGGGGAGGTTTTAGAAAGGAACAAAAGAAAGGGAGCGGGGAGAAGAGGCAACGAGAGAGAGGAGCAAAAGCTTCGTCTGAGGCTAGAGGAGAAACCTGGGAACTGGAGACCGAGAAAAGGAATGGGAAAAGGGAAACAAGAGAGAGAGGAGATAGCAGCTAAGGAAGAGAGTAGAGAGTGACAGCTAGAACGAAAGCAGCCGAAGAGTTTTTGGACGATCTTCATCAGAAATCCGCCACCTTGAAATCTGCATCAAGACGCAATCTTGCCAACTGACTCCTTGTTCAGTAAACTCCGCGAGACGCCAAAGGTAATCTCTTTTGCCTTCTACTTCTCATATAAGCCTAGATTTTCTCTGAATATGCCAAAGATCTTGCTATGTTTTGTTGCGAACGTGTTTGACTGTTTGCTTCTTTGGGAGGCCGAAGGGGTTGAATTTTTGTTGAAAAGCTGTTGTTTAATCTTGTCCTGAGAAAATAAAATCTGATGGTTAAATGTTTTGGATGAAAATTTTTGCTCCAAGTTGCTTGTTTGACCTGATATGCCGCAGATTTGAAAAACCAGAAAATGGTAAGGCTTCATGAACAAAATCTGGTTTTTGCTAGCTTTTCCTCCCACTTAGAGTTTTCGTTTGTTTGCAAGCTTCTTGATGAGGTAATTGGGAGTCTTTTTTTATAGTTTTTTTTTGACGAATATATGAGGTTTGTTTGAGTCATAGTTTGGTACATGTGTGCATGAAAGTCTGCTACAACAGGTTTGAAGTTTTGATTTTGTTACGGAAATTTTGGAACAAAGAGTCAATCTTTTGGGTTGCTGAAGCTTTTCCAGAATAGCTTAGATTGTCTCTTGGGTTTTGTTTGTGACTTGATGGTATCTCATGTATGTGTTTTTTTTAGTTTTGCATTGTTGGTGTTCGATTCCTATGATAGTGGGCTGTAGGCATGATTGCCGTGAGTATCTTCATGTCCCTGCTGCAATTTTACATTCCCTTGCGTTATAGAGATACGGATGCTTGTAGCGTTTCTTGATGCATATCTTTTGCTGCTCTGTGTGTGTTTGGCCACCTTTATTGCTTTAATCTATCCAAATGAAATGCTTTAACATTGGATTTCTGTTAAGATGATATTTGGAGTTCTTGTTTTAAATAAGGAAAGCTGCATTTCATGCTCTTGTTTTGCTGTTTCCTTTCCCGTAACAACCCACCAAGTAGGTCTCATCATCTACTTGATGCGAAAAATGGGATGAGTGAAGATATTTTTGCATCTTTGGGTCTGGAATATTCGACTCATATTCGAACACTTGCTGGAAAATGAGCAAATCAGGATTGCCGAACCTTTTTGCATAGAATTCTCCAGCATTTGCATGATTTTTTCTTCTATGTTTTGGTTTGTTTGAATGTTGAAATTGTGTGTCATGTTTTTGGGATGTTTGGTTGAAAGGATTTTGATCAAATTTGTGTTGAGGTTGACATCTGCTTGCGAAAATGGAAGTAGCGGTAATGTTTTTGGTTGCAGAAGGCTTCACCAGAAACATTTCTTATTGCAGACAACATCTCGTAGCTTTACATGCATTTGCATGCAAAAAAAAAAAGTTTTTTAGAAGTTGCATTCTGACCCCTCAAGCTTCCCTTTGTTTTACCATGACCCAACCAATTGAATAATGTCCTCAATTTGGTCCTTGGCAGCTTCAATTTTTCAATTCAATTGCTTGATTGCTTCAATTAATTACCATGTTTTGTTTAGATTGCACTTAATGACTGAATTTATGAACTTTGTGTCCGAGTGAGCTTGTGTTTGCCTATTTTCTTTAATTTTTCCAAATAAATTGGTACCTTGACCTTTTCTTTTCTTTTGGAGGATAAATAAGTGATTTCACTCCATTATGGCCCCAATTCAAGGGAGCCCAAGTTATCTCTTTCTTTGGTGATTCTAACCCAAGTTAAGTCTTGTTCACTTTACTAACATCACAAACGGGGAGGTATAACTTCTTTTATCCTTTTTTGTCTCTCCTCTATGTGATCTAACGTGCTAAGTGAGAATTGCATGTCTACTTTGCTTTCCTTGCCTTTCCTTAAGTCCCTTCATTTATTTCATTTACTTTTGCTTTTATTAAGTTATTCTTTTATTTATGGGGTATGTGTACACCTCTTGGCTTGTAATAGATAGGGCTTGGCGAGCAATTGATGAAGACCTATTGAAGACGTGTGCCTAGCTAGCAAATGGAATAGGTTCGTTAGCTTGGTTACTTGCTTTTGTTGCTATGTGTTAATTTGCTTTATTAGGCTCTTGCATTTAGTCGAGCATGCTAAGTGTTATGTGCTACGTGTTTATAGGTGATTTGCATGTCTACTTGCTTTCTAAAGTCATAGATGAATGTGATGGATGAATGCGTACACCATGGCTAGTCCAATGCTAGTCATGGTCCTCCCTTTTAATCCTCACAAGTCCAATGCTTGTGATAAAGCATGTAGTGAAGGGCTAGTCCAATGCTAGACCCATTAGGCTCGTCCCTCTCGTTAGTGCATTTTTTGTATGTCTCACTACATTCCATGCATTTTTCTTAGTTTTCTAGCATTTGGCATGCTCCTCCAACCCTTTCCCTTTCATTTTAGGTTTTTGCATCTTCATGCTAGTTATAGGGTACATTTGCTTGAGAGTCCCTTTTCGATAAGGGAAACGAGCGAGTATGGATACAAAATAGCCTTAGCACGCTAGTTCTTTCTTCTAATCAAAGGGAAAATTAAAATCGTGAAGTTAGGAGTCATTCCCGTACCCGACTTGATGCATTCCTCTAGGTTCATACACTCTCATTTTTATCATGTCACTTCCTCACCTTCTTTATCCACATTCTCTCACTACTTATACTTTTCTCAATCCACATGCCATGTTTGCACATTCTTTTATTTATTTTCCACCTCACAAATTGCACCCAGTTACACTTATATGCACTAACTACCATTATACTATATTTTCATCCATTCGCACACAAACACCTTTATTTTCTCAATTGGCACACTTGCACTTTTCTTACATTTGTACACTTGCACTTTTCTTACATTTGCACACTTACACTCATACTTGAGTCCTCATTTGCATTATTCATGACTTCTATGAGGGCTTTCCTTACTGGCCATCACAATTCATGTGGTTGGGACCAAAAAGCCTCATAAGAAATACTTTTAGATTTAGGATTGCATTTGTTTTCATATCCATTAGTCATATCCAACATGCAACACATACTTTGGGTAGAAAAATTAGAAAAAGAGGGGCTAAGTCACGCAACTAGCTTTGGCTAGGGTAAGGGAGTGCCTTAGGCTTTGCCTTTGCCTTCTCCCTTATCAAATGTGACCCCCGATCCCTTTCTTTGGTTACGTAGACCTAAAATTCTTTAAAAAGGGTTTGTTTACTTTTCTTTCCAAAAACAAAATCATTTTTTGGGTGACTTGGTACACCCTAACTCTATACCAAGTGACGACTCCATTTTCCATTCAAAAACCCTTTTTGAGCTTTGTTTAGCCAAACCGTCGCAGTTCACAAATCCCACGGCCTTTTATTTTCACTTTCACACACGGTCACATACATATCCTACACGCTACTTCCACATCCAATCAAAAAGTGGGGCGCAACAAGTGGAACTTAGCTCCTGAGAGCTACTATATCCTTGAATTGTTTCTGATTGCTTTTCCTGCTCGAATGGTTGATTATTGAAATATCACGGTTTATTTAATAAATTTGGGATTGCTATTTGAACAATGTGCTTGCATGTGTGTTCTTGGCCTCACGAGCGTTTAGCTCACCCTATAGTTTTGTTTTCCTTAACAGGACCGAATCTCGGAGAAATATAGAGAAACCCTTCGTTGTACTTTTGTTTAGGATTTCTACTATATTTTGGCTATGCCCGGTTTGTGTTGTATTTTTGGAATTGAAAAGAAAAAAATTTGGGCCCTGACGTGTATTTAGAATTTAAGTCGTATTATGATTACCCGATGTACTGGTTACATTTTAAGTGACTTGTTAACTTTGAACGCTTCCGCATTATTTGTATTCATGTTACTCTCTTCGAAATGTTTGGTTTGGTTTTAAGTGGAATGGAATTGCTTGAGTCCTGGCGAGAGTTGGGCAGGCATCCCGCGGATACCCTTTGGTTCGCCTTAGGGAGATGTGGGGGCGTCACAGAATTAGCCTTGGGTTAAAACATGAAAGTTGTAGGGAATGATGTTTTATAGTTGCCTGAAAAAGTTCAGCTCAATCGGAGCAACGTAGTCTGTGAAAGGACCAAAATACCCTCACTATTTTAGGATGTTTCCAGTGTTCCGTTTTAGTCAGTTCATCCAGTTTATCCTATTTATTCACTAGGATCCGTCCTGATTTAGCCATTTTCCAAAACATGAAAGTTTTCTTACTATGTCTTAGCTTTTCAACGCATCCAAGAACACCTTAAACGGACCTTGGTAGCCTGAGATATGACCATTCTAGTACAGTACAGTTAATTAGCCATATAGTTGGAAGTTGGCTCTGAAATTTGGGAATTTGACTAGGTTACACTAGAAATTGGACTAAGTGATCTTCATGAACATTGTAGCCCTATGTCTTAGCTTCGAAAGGGTATAAGTTCCACTTCGATCCAATAAGTGTAGCCTCAAATGTGTTCTTTCCGCAAAAACCCGTCAAATCTGTCTTTTGTAAACTTCATTTCCACACTTGTTGTTAGCTTAAAGTTTTGTCCTTGTATTGTCTTGAGCATATTGAGTGGCTGTTTATGTTGTGTGTAATGTTGGGATTGATTGAGGAAAACAATGAAGTCATAAATGGCTGGAAAATAGGTAAATACAAAGGGCGTGCTGCCCAAATTTTCGCTCAAGGACTAATTTTCTATTTGAACTTGTATATTTTCGTTTGGCAAATACTATGACCATTTTTCCATCTTAAAACATGATCTATCTTCAATTGGAAACTCCAAATGTTTACTCACTCTTACCCAAATAAAGAGGAGTTGTTTAGGGTTTTCTTGGGTATTTTGTCCTCCCTTTGACATGAATTTCATTAAGACCTTTAATGTATAAAATCTACTTGAAGATGAGATGATTTTGAGCCATATAAACGATTCTGAAAACAGTATTTCTTAGCCTATCTAGTTGGATTTTGACTTGTCTTTAGCTCAAGTGTTTCCATTAGAAATTTTTATAACCCTTTTGAGTTAGTTTTACATTTGGTCTATGAAACCCTAGTTAGTTTTGTCCACGGGTCCAAATGTCCTCGTTTCACTTTAAAGGCTTTTTATACGTTCTACTTAATTGTCGAGTTTCTTTGATTTCACCTAATTGTTTGTGCTAGATGAGCTGTAATATTCTTTTCGTTTAATCTTAGTTTTTCTCGGTGACTAAAGATAATAACCGGAAGGATATTTTGCACGTTGTTTTGCGTACATAGGTGAGTGTTCCTTGTTTGTTATATTCTCCTTGACTTCATGACTTGTTGTTGTTGTTTGATAATGTGTTAAGTGCTTTCAAGGATTCCCAAAATGAGTTTTCTAGGCGAGTGTGTACTTTATCGCGCTCGACCTAAATGAAACGTGAAATTTTCAATAATTTAATGATGGAAACATTAGTTGCGCATGATGTAAGCCATTTGGCTGAACTGAGCCCTGCCCTTCATTACCGATCGACTCGAGCCAGAAGTGGACTTGGTCGGGCGATATGGTGACCCTGGGTGAATTTGGTATACTCGAGTATTACCTTGTAGTCCGGTCAACGTCCGGATGGGTGGAGCCTGGCCAACAGCCGGGAAGGGGATGAATGAACGAACGAAAGAACAAACGAGGGATTTTACTTACAAAAAAATGCATTTTTAAACGACTGGGGGAATAAGGGGAAATGTCAGGAGAACGAACAAACAAACAAATTGCTCCTTGTGAGTCGTATCCTTTTAATGAATGTGTTACTATCGCTTTCCATTATAAATGTTTCTTGAATTATTGATACTCCATGTTTCATGTATTGAAATGATTATTTGATTATATGTTCGGAACCTCACTGAACTTTTAGCTCACCCCTTTAGTTTTGTTTTCCTTAATAGGGGAAGGCATGCAAGGATGAGAGCTTGGTATAGACTAGCTTGGTCTAGCTCTTTGTTGTTGTAATGGTTCTCGCCCTAGTGCTTGGCACGGGCTGGTTGTATGGTGAAGTGAGAACCTTTGTACATTCGATGGTTGTACTTCCTTTTGAGATAGCAATGTATATATAAGTTTCACTTAAGTTTCGGATTGTTGGATGTTATTCCTTTGGTTGTATCCCAAATTTGATTAAGGAACGACTGAGTCCCGGCGAGAGTTGGGCAGGCGACCCGCCGAACCCTCTGGTTCGCCTAAGGGGGAGGTGGGGCCGTCACAAATTCGGCCTCCAACCTAGCCGAACAGAACCGGGCAGAACAGGGGTTAATTGAAACCCTAATCTGGAATTTCGTATCAAACCAGAAATTTTACACAACCAATCATTTCCAACATATACCAACTCCATTTTACACTATAACAAACCATCAATCCATGACTAACCAACACTAAACATATGAAATCAGAAAAATCATGCAAAAATCAGAAATTCATCAATCTCTACCAAAAAACATGAAATCTTCCACAAAATCACCTCTTAAGCCAACACAAGTCACTAATAAACCATTATTAAGAACAAAGAATGGATTGCTAGACATGATACCTTGAAATCTCAAGAAAGGTGATGGCTTAGTCCTTTCCCTTCTCTAATCACTCCACCACTACTTTCAATCTTCCTAAGCAAGTGACTTTTATGGCGGAATTTGAAATTTTAACGGTTGATTCGCAAGATTGAGCAAGAAAATGGAGTTGGAGTTGAAGGCTTTCTTCTTGTTTTTCCTCCTCAAGAATTCGGCCAAGATGCTAAAAGAATAAAGATGATTTTGGTCAATTTTTGGTATTTAGTAAAGGTGATGAATAGTAGGTCAAAGTCATCCTCCAATAGTTACTTGACACTTGTCCATTCCGATGCTTGGTCTCATCCTTTTGTCTCTCCTTACAAATTAATCTAACTAACCTCCAATTATCTCCTAACACATGCTAAATGAATCCCTTAATGCAAAACTTAACCTAATTGGCTGAATTAACCGCACTTAACGCACTAATGGGTCCCACATCCGGTATATACTCTTAAAACCTCATGAACTAACTTATACTAGAAAGATAATTTAAAAACCCTATTTACTCATAAAAATTATTTAGAAAATTTTTTTCCTAATAAAGAAAAGGCATAAAAGGCATGTAATTAAATAAAATAAAGCCTAGAAAATAAGAAAATTCACGGGTTCTCACACTCTCTCCCCCTTAAAAAAATTTTGTCCTCGAAATTTTCTTGCCACTTGGATCTATAAAATCTAACGTAAGTGGCGTATCGTACCTTCTACGTCTTCAGACGGGTCAGGGACTTGATGTGACTCCAGGGAATATACCCGAGCCGATACTTTTGGTCCAGTCCTTTCCCCCTTCAACTGGTTAGAGTTGGTCTTGGTTGATTGTCGATTATTACCGCCTTCTCGAGATCTGCCTGGCAATTAGCGATTTGATGATCTGCACTCCCGCAACGTAGGCATTTTCTTCCTTTCTTCCAGCAGACATCCACGGGAAGCGGAGACTGAGCCTCTCGGTGATGCACCACTTGATATTCTCAGTAGTTGTACTCCTCCGTTTCCCCTTCTAATCTTAGGAGGCGTACTTTTATCCCCTTGCTCCGAACTACTTCCAGGAAATCCCCTTTTCTTGGTTTGGAAGTTCTTGACTTGTAACCTCGCATTTTCAACTCGTTGAGCTTTTTCTACAGCATCACTAAAGGTACTGAGTTGGGCTACGGCCAGGACTTTCTGAATCTCAACATTTAATCCCTGGATAAAACGCCTTATCCACCTTTGCTCAGTCACAATTAGTTCTGGAGCGAACTTAGACAATCTGGTGAACTGGCTCTCATATTCGGCGATAGTTTGAGTTCCTTGGCGAAGACTAATGAACTCATCTTGTTTCTTTTCCTGAATTAGAGGTGGGAAATACTTCGTGTTGAACTCCCTCATGAAATTCACCCACGTCCTCGGTGTTTGTTCTCTTTCCCATTTCAGTCTTATGATATTCCACCAAGATCGGGCCGCTCCCTCCAGTTGGAAGACGGCAAATGACACCTGTCGCTCCTCAGTGTAGTGTAACGCGGCAAAGATATTGTGACGGCCCCACCTCCCCCTAAGGGGTACCAAAGGGTTTGACGGGTCGCCTGCTCAACTCTCACCAGAACTCACTCACTCGCATCTCACGCATACATCCATATACAATAAATAACATCACAATTCAAACTTATAATATAGATCGATGCACATATCCAGATACAAAGCTTCTACACACCAAAAGACTTCAAAGTGTTTACAATTCGAGTACAAATCATCCTAGTCGAGATATGGCGCGAGTACAAATTCAAAACTCAAAATAACTAGACTACGCTAGCCTGTACACGTCTCACACCTCGCTCGTACCCCTTGTAAGGAAAACAAATGGCATGGAATGAGCTAAAAGCCCAGTGAGATTCCAAATAACAAATTGACAATTTTAAAAGTACGAATATCACGTAGCAAAGTAATGAGCATCAAAAGTTCATAAAAGTGAACAATAATACTTCAAGTAGCAAATCTCAAAGTGAGTGAGTATTAAAGTTTTCAGAAGAAACAATAATCTAATAAACTGATAAGGCAACCCTAGGGGCAGACCCTCCTAGACCCTCCCAACCTTGTAATTATCAGAGTTGGATCTTTTCTCCCAATAAAAATTGAACTCGATTGTTCTCATGAACTCAAGATCTCTGACACACAAAGGTAATCAACAACCTTAAGCAAATAAAGATGGATAAAGAGACACCACGATTAGGGAACAAACTAATCGATAAAGTCAGATTTGAATCCTAAGCAATGAACTCAAGAATTCAAGAGTAAGTTCGATTAAGAACTTGAAGGAAAATTCCTCACGATTTCTGGTTGTAATAATCTCTGTGTCGCTCATACAATAGGTGCCTTTTATAGGCTAAAACTAGGGCAAATCCGGTCCACATAAACCTGGAATAGGAATTCCTATTCCAGACCGAATTCCTATTCCAGGTTTATGTGGGCCGGATTCCTATTCCAGGTTTATGTGGGCCGGATTTGCCCTAGTTTTAGCCTATAAAAGGCACCTATTGTATGAGTGACACAGAGAATATTACAACCAGAAATCGTGAGGAATTTTCCTTCAAGTTCTTAATCGAACTTACTCTTGAATTCTTGAGTTCATAGCTTAGGATACAAATCTGACTTTATCGACTAGTTTGTTCCCTAATCGTGGTGTCTATTCATCCATCTTTATTTGCTTAAGGTTGCTGACTACCTTTGTGTGTCAGAGGTCTTGTGTTCATGAGAACAATAGAGTTCAATTTTCATTGGGAGAAAAGATCCAACTCTGATAATTACAAGGTTGGGAGGGTCTAGGAGGGTCTTCCCCTAAGGTTGCCTTATCAGTTGGTAATCAGAGCATCAGGTTAATTCTCTTTTAATTGAAATTGTTCATATCTTGTTAGTTTGTGTCTTTTGTCAAAAAAAAACTGTAGTGATTACTGTTCATCGTTACTGTACTGAATACTGTTCATCGTACTGTAGCGTACTATTCACGTTACTGTTCATTCGAGTCAAAAAAAAAAATCTGTTTGGGTGTTGTCTTTTTTTTGTGTTTTCTGTCCAAGTTCTTGGGTCTGTTATACTTGTGTTTGGGTTGTTAGGGTTTAAAGACAAAAAAAAAAAAGAGTCATGTACTTATATTGTTTTAGTGTCCAAGTTGCTAGAGTATTGCTGGAATTTTCTTTTGAGTATTGTTGAAATTCTATTTTTGCCTATTTCTTGAGTATTGGTTGTTGTTCTTGCAAACCCTAGACACCACAACATAATTTGGGGAAGTTCTTGAGCTCCTTGAACAAAATTCTTGAATTTCTTGAACCACCAAGTCTTGTTTTGAAAGTTCTTGAGCAATAAATCAAGAACTAGGGCCTTCTTGAAATTTGCATAACCTTTCATCCGTTTTTCTTGAACTTGTTGGTATGACCTGAATTTGTGTTCCTTGAAGAGCCGAAGCAAAAAAAAAAAAAAAAGGAGAACAAAAAAAAAGGAAGAAGAGAAGGAATCGGCTCTCACACAAAGGAAATCAAGTTTCCCAAATCTTGAGTTTTCAATTCTTGATTGGTCTCCAATTCTTGATTAGTTTCCAAATCTTGATTGGTTTCCCAAAAAAACTTGAGTCTCCAAATCTTGATTGGTTTCCAATTCTTGAGTTTCCAATCTTAATTGAATTTCAACGACCCCAAACTACCTAACCAGACCCCAAGCACCCCAAAATCAGTTTCCAAAACCAAACCTAAACCGCCACAAACACCTTAGCCACACCGCCTTTAAATTCTTGGGTTTCTAAATTCGGTTGAGCTAGTCTTTACGAGCCGATTTCCCTGAAATTTGAGGACTGGTTCTTGCGTTATTTGAACATCCCAAAAGCACCACTTACCCTCCAAAATACTGACCAGAAACTCAGCAAAACAGTAGCTCAAAAAAAAAAAGTTCCAGCTTCGAGTAGAGTTTTTCTAGGATTTACAAAATTCTGCTTTGTGTCTTATTACTTGCTTATAGGGTAATTAATTCTGGAATTTTTGAGAGTTTGAGTTGTTTTAAGAACTTTGAGAAGAAAAATTGAGAATGAGTGTGTTTTCCTTGAGTGATACATGAGTGCTTTGCAAGATAGACTAGGATACACTTGTTTTGCAGGTTTGACAATATGTCTCAAGAAGGGAACATGCCTGAGCCGTCTGAAACTGACGTGCCACTCAAACTGGTGCTCCAAGCTCTTCAAAACAAGCGGAGAGATATGAAGTTGTAATGACACAATTATTAGACAGATTGGCTGCCATTGAGATGCGAGGTACCGAAAATACACACAATAGGGTTTCGAGTGTTCAGAATGCTGATCATGATGCGGATGATGAGATATATCATTCTAACACCTCATTTCAATCAAGGAAAAGCCAAAGGGGAGTGATGGAACACAAACATAAACCCCAGCGAGAGAACGAATCTCTTAAGAGGAGGGGTTCCATGCAATCTACCTCTTTAAAACCGGTTTATACAAGAGGTGATAAGAAGTTTCATTCAACATTTTCTAGGCCTAAACCTAGAGTTGAATCACCTCATGAGGAGTCATTTTGGGAGACATATCAATGTCTTCTACACCAAAAACAAATGGAGTCAAATGGATGCTATCAAAGTGAGTTTTCTAAGAAGGAGGTAGCTGACCCTATTCCCAACAAAGGAGTATCTCATCCTATTGAACCATTTGTTGAGGAGGTTGATAATGAGAAAACAATCGAGGACGTTAAGCTAGATAAAGAGATGGAAAAATTTGATGAGATGAGTGGTAAAAAAGAAGAAAAAAGAGAAAGTGAGCCGATTTTGAGCAAAAATGCGAGGGCTTATTGTTTTTCTAACGAACTTACCTTTGCTTTATTTAGTGTTTCTTCATTTGTACAGATTAAGCAAAGTCAAGTGAAGTTAGTCATGCCATGCTCCATTCCAAAGTCACTTGTACAATTCACTAGTTTCCATGGAGTTTGTCTTTTAGGAATTAAATCTATTTGGGATCACCTCATGGAACAATTTCAATTCAAATCTGTCCATACCAAAGGGGAATCAATTCAAACCAACCATGAAGGGAGAATTCCAAACTTTGACTCTCATTTACTACCTATGGTTCATTCTTTATCTTTACCTTCTTTTGAGTATAATTTCCATCCTAACACTTGTATTTCTTATGCAGATTTTGAAGGAAAGTGTAAAAGGCTAGCAATGCCTTCTCAAGTTGAATCAATTGGTGGAAGGAATAATGAAGTGGCAAAGGGAGTATTCACACTTAAAACTTGTTCTATACCTTCTTACCATTTAGTTGATAATGTACCATTACTTCTTTACCCAATTTCTAATTTGTTTCAAGTTGGAGGTTATTTTGTTTTTGTAGGTTGTAAAGCTGTCCAAAATTTTCCAGTTTTGATTAAAGACTTACAACCTGATTTTGTGCTTATTCCAACTAAAGGTGGTGATCTTTCATGCTTATTCACACAGCCAAAAGCTGGTAGCCAAATGCTCAATTTGTCAACATCAACTTGTGCTAGTTCGAGTAATTCTCATGAAGTGGAATTCAATTGTTTGCTACCTTATATGTTGGAAGATGAGAAATTGTGTGTCACGCAAGATCCCAAAGCTATCCTCCACGAGTTGTTTAGTGCCTCATCCATGCAACAAGTTGCTCCCAATTTATCCATGCAAGATGATTCAAATCAATGTCAACTAGTGCTGGATTTTACACCTTTGCACAATCAAGGTGTCAATGTGATGAACCATGACCAAAGATTAATTAGAGAGTTTTTGATTGCCACTTGGGATTTTCTCATGCCTTACACAAGCACTTTCCTACCTTGGTGCATGTCCTTGTTTGAGAGCTTCCCGAAGCTGACCAAACGACATGCAACATGGCTCGTAGTCATTCATCTATTTCCAACATTGCTGTCCTTTAAGCGCACCATCGATTTGTGGACAAATTACTTTCAATAGGAGACTTTGAAGATTCGAGGATGAATCTTTTCGAGGAAAGAGGGAATGATGCGGATACGGGTGTGCAATAACTTCAACCTTAGGTCAAGGATCCTCTGGTCCATAAAAGGGTGAAGGAAGTTTTATGAGCCTTGATCATTCACCATACAAACAAGAAGCAAGCTAAGTTTGAAGATTTGATGGACCATGAAGTTAACTTGTTCACTTGTACGTTTGAAGTGAAAAAATGATCTCATACTTGTTAGCTTAGTTGGTAGTTGTTTTAAGACTGCCTAGTGTAGTAGTTGTTAGTCGTTGAGTATTTTATTACTTATTGGGCCTTATCGGGAAGCCTTAAAGAGCTTACTCTTTATGCAGACCGAATTCCTATTCCAGGTTTATGTGGGCCGGATTTGCCCTAGTTTTAGCCTATAAAAGGCGCCTATTGTATGAGCGACACAGAGATTATTACAACCAGAAATCGTAAGAAATTTTCCTTCAAGTTCTTAATCGAACTTACTCTTGAATTCTTGAGTTCATTGCTTAGGATTCAAATCTGACTTTATCGATTAGCTTGTTTCCTAATCATGGTGTCTCTTCATCCATCTTTATTTGCTTACGGTTGCTGATTACCTTTTGTGTGTCAGAGGTCTTGAGTTCATGAGAACAATCAAGTTCAATTTCCATTGGGAGAAAAGATCCAATTCTGATAATTACAAGGTTGGGAGGGTCTAGGAGGGTCTGCCCCTAGGGTTGCCTTATCATAAACAATAATCATTCCAAAGTATAAGGATACGGATGGCTCTCAGGAGCCAAATTCCCATTGCATCGCCAGAGCTTGATCAAGTATAGTTGACACTCCGTCAACCTTCAAATAAGTAACCAATCCAGTAGAGCACCACTTACACTACTCTCCGTCCACCATTCACACCCCCTACTGGGCCCAAAATCCTCAATAAACATGGGTGGTAATACTCGAGTATCCTCAATAACTACTCATGGTTCGTTATCTAATCGACCAAACCCTTGCCGGTTCGACCCGATTAACTAGCCAGTGTGGTTTGGGGTCCCCCAAAAGTCGATGAGGTAACACTCCAATCGACTGAATTAAAATAAAAGTACGGAGACGGGAATAAGAGGCACCTCCCACTCAGATTGATTGTGGTACATACTGCCGCTCCGTATTTACAACTCAAGTACAAGTATATCAAATCAATTGCAACAATAAACAAGTGTATATCATGTTAGGGCAAGTGTGATAAAATACACTCTTACCCGACCAAATAAATGATATATCATTAAATCACATTGGTCAAGTATTGAAAACAAGTGTCCAGTTCAATCAGGTATTTAGAAGCACTCACCAAAATATATAGTGCCTTTACTGGTCACTTTCAGGTTGTACTCCGGGTTTGGAGTCCAAGCGATAAAACTAAGTTTAAGAACTTTGAAAATCGACTAAGGTTTGAAACTTAGACGTTTCGTTCAATAAGAATCAAGAAATGGAAATTCACTTGAAGAATATTCGTGAAACACTGCTCGCTTTTCAAACTATATAACTTTATAACATTTATACTTGAAAATGCCATTTGAGTCGAAAATACAAGGAAAACGTACTTCAAGCAGTCATTATTTTATTTCCCAAGGGTACAAGTTCGGCCAAGTCCTTACATATATACCTCGGTAAAAGAAGACACAAATATTGTGAGAACCCGTATTTTTCATTTTCTAGGTTATATATTTTTTTTTCATGGCTTGTTTTCTGCATTTTCGTGATTAGAAAATTTTCTAGATGAATTTAAGGAGCAGATATAATTTTTAGATGTTTTCTCTAGTATCGAATGGATTTTAAGAAATTAAGAGCGTATACCGGACGTGGGACCCACTAGTGCGAAAAGTTCGGAAAAATTCGACCAACTAGGTTAAGTTTTAGATACTGGAGTTAATTTATCGGGTGTTAAGAGATAAGTAGAGGTTGCAATTTGGATTGATATGAGAGAGACAAGTTAGGTAGGTATTTAATAAAAGGTGACAAGTGTCACTTGGCTATTGGTTGGACCATTTGACTACTATTGCATGTCTTACCAATTCACTTAAATATCTTAAAAATTCACCAAAAATCCCTCATTCTTCTCTTCCTCTTGGCCGAATCTCTTAAGCAAGGAAAGAAAGAAAGCTCTTCAAGATTTTGGCTTCCATCTTGCTTCAATCAACTTACTCAACCATCCAACCTTGATTTTGCTCCATAAAACCACTTAAGGAAGTGTTGGTGAGTTGTTGTGTGGAATTATTTGGAAAGCTAAGGTGACCAATAGCTCTCTCTCTCTTGTTTTAAGGTAAGTTGTGAAGAACCACCCTCCTCCTTTAATTGATGCTTAAAGCATGCTTAGTGGTAGTAGAAGATGCAAGTTTATGGATTAATTCTTGATTTGTGGTTGAAATGATCAAGTTTTATTATTTTTGGGGATTTTTCTGTTTTAATATAAGCATGATTGTGTGGCTATCTATGATGATTGGAAATGGTCTATAATGACTTAAGGAGGTGGGAAAAGTGATTAATTGCAACCAATTTCTGGTTTGGAAGAAATTTCAGAAAACTAGGGTTCTTGAGGGAGCATTCTGTCTGAAATTTTAGGTCCTAGATAGAGGCTGAATTCGCCTTGGCGTAAAACATGAAAGTTGTAGGTAATGATATTTTATAGGTGCCTACAAAATTTCAGGTCAATCGGAGTAGTGTAGAATGAGATAAGTCGAAATTACTATTGCTGTTCTAGTTTTACCCGAATGTAAGAATTGCGCCTGTAATTGGTTGTTTCGGCTGGAATTGCTTCCAAATTGGTTGTTACGGCCTTCTGATGAAATTTAGCCCTGTTTCTTAGCTTTCAGTTGGTTTTGGAATTTCTGGATTTGGACTTGTAGAGCCTGAGTTATGATGTTTCCGCTAGAATGCATTTTGGTGAATCTGTTTTACGTTTTTGATGTAGTATCTTGCATTTTCGACCTGTTTGCACTCAAAACTAGGTTGAGTGACCTTCTGTGATGTTGTAGCCCTGTCTCTTAGCTTCGAAATGGTGGGTCTTTCACCCTCATCCGATAATCGTAGTGAAATTGGTGCCATTACCGCAAAATGAGGACAAAAACTGTTTTCTTTTCAGGGCCAAAGCTAGTTACATTTCCCAAATTTCTGGTTTCCTTTAATGGTTGTATATACTAATGGAACCCTATTGGGGTCATGTTTGGCCTTGGTTTATGACTCGTTATCGAGTCTCATGGTATTTGTTTGCATGTTTTAGGACGTGACCGTGGTGCACAACGTTCTTTTGACGGAAGTGAATGAAACCACATTTGCGAGCTTAGTGAGTGTTCTATATACGTTTTGTTTCTATGACTATGTGAATTGTTGTGACTATGTGGTTATTTGTGAACATTTGATTAAATGTTAATTGTTTTCTACGATTTCTAAAATGAACTTTTGCTAGGTGAGTGTGTACTTTATCGAACTCGACCTAAATAAATATGAGATTTTTGGTGTTTAAATGTTGAAATATTAGTTGTGCATGAATGTAAGCCTTTTGGCTGAACTGGGCCCTTGCCTTTGTTATCGATCGACTCGAGCCAGAAACGGATTCGGTCGGGCGATTTGGTGACCTGGGTGCACATTTGGTATTCTCGAGTATTACCTTGCAGTCCGGTCAACGTCCGGATGGGTGGAGTCCGGTCAACGTCCGGATGGGGGGGGGAAAGCCTGGCCAACGTCCAGGAGGAGGTAAACAAGAATGAACAAACAAACGTCAAAAAAAAAAAGAACGAGGGGTTTTACTTACAAAGATGCAATTTTAAATAATTGGAGGAATAAGGCAGTGAATGGGAAACGAACAACGAATTGCTCCTTGTGAGCCTGTGTCCTTTTAATGAATGTATTATAATTGCTTTATATTGGACATGTTTTCTGGATTATTTGTTATTACATGATTAATGTCTCAATTACTTGTTTTTGTATATAGAATCTCATTGAGCTTTTAGCTCACCCCTTTAGTTTGTTTTTTGTGACCGCCCCACCTCTCCCTAAGGCGTACCAAAGGGTTCGGCGGGTCGCCACTTCATCCAGGCTCACTTTGCGCAGAGACCACGCGAAGCAGCTATAGGTTGTATCCCTCAATTGCTTAACTTTCAAATCAAATCAAATCAAATCAAATCCCACAGTCCGGCATCCTAAACTTTAGTCTAGGATACACTACCGAGATCTGAAGCCTAAGCTCTGATACCACCTGTGACGCCCCCGCTCAAGGGTGACTTTTGAAAAATTTGGTGAAGTTTGTGAGTTTGGGGCCCGATCTCAATACCTAGATGGACTATTCGAGCCGGTTAGGGCTTGGTCGAAGTCAGTCCAACCTGGTTTGAGGTCACAAAGTTTGTGAATCCGGTTCATCGAGTATGTGGACCAAGTTTGTGACCCGAGCTTGTGACTCAAGCTCAAGTTTGTGATTTCGTTCGCTCGAGCAAGTTTGTGAGGTAACTGGCCAGTGAGGGTGATAAGGTGTTAGGTGGGAGTACAAGTGGAGTTCTACGGACCTTGTTTATGGTCAACGGAGTGTCGGCAGGAGGTCACGCATGGCAAACTACTTGGCTTTGGAGCCAACCTGTATCCTTCCTTTGTATTGTTACTTTTGCACTTGACTTGACATTTTTGTGAAATAGTTGCTTATCTAAATGTGAAATTTATGATTTTACCCCTGTTTACTTACTAAGCATATAGCTTACCCCATTCCATTTGTTTTCCTTAGCAGGGGGCCGACGCGGGGATCGCTCGGGAAGGTGGTTAGATTTTAAGCTATAGAATACTTGAATTTGTATTTGTTAAAAGTTGACGAGTAAGATGTATATAGTTGGCATGGTGGTTGTACTTATCAGTTTTTCTAGGTTTTACCTTCTGGTACTCGTGATATGTAATTCTTGGAGAATTGGATGTAATACTTGAGATTTATGTTATACTTCATTGGAGGACTGTAGTGAGTGAGTGAGTCTCGGCGAGAGTTGGGCAGGCGACCCGCCGAACCCTTTGGTACGCCTTAGGGGGAGGTGGGGCCGTCACAGTTTTCCTTAACAGGGGAAGGCGAGCAAGGACGAGAGCTCAGTTTAGACTAGCCTAGACTAGTTTTTGGTGTTGTAATGGTTCTCGCCCTAGTGCTTGGCACAGGCTGGATGTGTGGTGAACTGAGAACCTTTGTATATTCGATGTTTGTACTCCCTTTTGAGATAGTAATGTACATAAGTTTTGCGTTAAGTTTTGGATCGTCGTTATATTTATTCTCGTGATTTATTTTGATTTTTAATTGAGGGTTGAAGTGAACGAGTGAGTCCTGGCGAGAGTTGGGCAGGCGACCCGCCGAACCCTTTGGTACGCCCTAGGGGGAAGTGGGGCCGTCACAAATATCATAGATGGTTCAAGTAGTAGTCACTCTTAACCCTTACTCAAGTTGCAAGTATGTCTACCTAGCCCTTGAGCGTAAATTTGAGCAGCACGCCCTTTGTATTTTTCCTATTTTCCAACCATTTATGGCTTCATTCTTTTCCTCAATCAAACCCAAAGTTACACACCAAATGATCTCATTCCAATAGCCATTCAATAGGCTCAAGGTAATACAAGTACAAAACCAAGCTAGGAACATGTGCGGAAATGAGGTTCAGCAAAAGACAGATTTGATGTGTTTTTACGTAACGGACGCAACTGAAGCTACACTTATCAGATTGGGATGAAATTTATACCGTTCCGAAGCTAAGACAAAGAGCTACAATTTTGATGAAGATCACTTAGTCCAAATTCCAGTGTAACCTAGTCAAATTTCCAATTCACAGAACCAAATTCCAACTAATTGGCTAGTTAACCGTACTACCTTTAAATGGCCATATCTCAAGCTACCAAAGTCCGTTTAGGACGTTCTTGGAGGCGTTGAAAATCTAAGACAAAGTACTAAAACTTTCATGTTTTGACTAAAACCTAGTCTAGTACGTATCAAGGTGAACAAATGCAACCAACTTAGTGCACTGTCAAAGCTATCCACTGACTTTACTCCTATGGCAGTCAGGGTATTTTCTTCTTTTCACAGGCTACATTCCTCCGATTGAGGTAAAATTTTGTAGGAAACCATAACATATCATTCTCTACAACTTTCATGCTTTGTGCTAAGCCTAATTCAGCCTCTAACATGATGAAATGGAATCGGGCAGAACTGAAGTCACAATTTCCAGAAATCTGGAATTTTGCTATATTCAAGTTATAATTCACATTTTTACCTTGCAACTGTGACGGCCCCACTTCTCCCAAGGGCGAACCCAGGGTATTGGTGGGATGCCTGTCTAGCTCGCGCCAGGACTCAATACTTAAAATAAGAAAATAGATTCCACGCTAAAAGAAAGTTCTATTTACTCTACAGCTTCAAGAGTTGCATAGACTAGTTTATCAAGTCATACATACCACGAGTACCAGAAAGTAAACCCAAGAAAAACTGATAACTACAACCACCACGACAACTATATACATTGTGAGGCCCCAGTTCGTTCTACGTTGATATATTCATTAATTGGGCGGTAACGTTTGGTTTTGGGAGTATTTCGAAAACCCTAAGTAGGGATTAAGATTTAAACCCTAAGTTCCGGTTAAGATTGAAAACCCGTTTTCCTACATTTTCTTTATTAGAAAATGCCTCAGATAATTTTTATTGAGTAAATAGAGTTTTTAGATGATTTTTCTAGTATTAGTTAGTTTTTGAGAAATTAAGAACGTATATCGGACGTGGGACCCACTAGTGCGAAAAGTTCGGAAAAATTCGGCCAATTAGGTTAAATTCCGGATACTGTGTAAAATTTATCGGGTGTTAAGAGATAAGTAGAGTGTGTGAAGTGAGTGATGTGAGAGAGAAAAGGAAGATAAGAATGCATTAATGAGTGTGACAAGTGTCACAATATGATTGGTTGGACTTTAAGAATTACTATTCACAATTTTGACTTTTTTGACCAAAGGTTAAATATCTCAAAAATCATTCAAAATTCACCATTTTTCTCTCCTTGGTGGCCGGCTCTCTAAGCTCAAAGAAGGGAGGAAATTTTCCATCTCTCAAGCTTCCATAAGCTTCAATCTTCCATAAACAAAAGCTTAGACTAGATTTCACTCCATAAAATCTTATCTTCTAGTGCTAGTAAGGGTTGTGGTGAAGTTTGTTTGAAGGTCCAAGGTGCCCAACATCTTCCTCTCTCTTGGTTCTTGGTAAGTGAAGCTTGAAACACCCTACTACACCTAATGATGCTTATGTTGTGCTTATTAGTGATAAGAGTGCTGAAATTTCTGGTTTTAATCTTGGTTTGAAGTGATTTGGTGAAGTTTTCCATTTTATGATGATTTTCTGGTTTAATTGGATTATGATGGTGTGGTTGAATATGATGAATGGTAATAGCCTATAATGACTCTAGTGAGTGTGAAATGTGGATAAATGCAACCAATTTTGGATTTGGTGTGAAAATTGAAAAGTTAGGGTTCCTAAATCCCCAATTCTGTCCGGTTTTGGATCATAGGGTTAGAGGCAGAATTTAACTTTGCTCAAAACATGAAAGTCGTAGGTATTGATGTGTTTGAGGTGCCTACAAAATTTCAGGTCAATCGGAGTAGCGTAGAGTGAGCAAAGTCGAATTTACCCTTGCTGTTCTGGTTTTGGCCGAATGTAAGAACTGCGATTGTAATTGGTTGTTTTGGTTGGGATTGCTTCTGAATTGGTTGTTATGGTCTTCTGATGAAATGTAGCCTTAAATCTTAGCTTTCATATGGCTTTGGAATCTCGGAATTTGGACTTAGGTAGCCTGTTTTATGATGTTTGTGCTAGAATACATTTTGTGAATCTGTTTTTGCGATTCTGGTATAGTATTTGGCATTTTTGACCTAGTTAAGCTAGGAACTGGACTGAGCGGCCTTCTTCAACATTGTAACCTCTTAGGTCCTGAATCTACTTGTAAAATTTCAGGTCAAACGGATTAGTGTATCCTGAGTTATGGACAAAACCATCAGGCCTGTTTTAGACGTTCGTTTGTGTACGTTTTGAATTTCAGTTTCTGACCGTGGGTTTTTCCGTATTGATCCCATTCGATCTGGGTGTCGACTTCTTCATAAGAAATTTAGATCTTGGTCTCAGCTTCGAAACGGTATAAAGTGCGTCGAAATCTGAGTTCCGTAGCTCCTGTTATGATCAAAACAATATCGATCGTCAGAACTGCCTTGTATTTGGACAGTTCTGACGGGTATTTTGGCAATCGATTTTCGTTCTATTCTGAGTGGATTCAGATCTTGGCTAAAACATCAAAGTTTTAGCCTTATGTCTCAGCTTTCTAATGCCTTTGGAATTTCCTGATTTGGACTTGTGAGCTAGAAGTTATGGTCTAGTAAACAGACCTTGTCTGTCATTCAAAGTGCAAACCTCTGGTACCATTTTCCATGATTTCAACTTGTTTTGATTCGGATCCAGTTTAAGGTGTCTTCATGAGAATTGTAGGCCTTCCTCATAGTTTCGAAACGGTGTCTCGTTCACCTTGACCCAATATTCCTAGCCTAAATTTTGACCAAAACGGTTTGAGATGGCGGATTTGGCCGTCCCGTTTGCCGTTCCGCGCGTGCGCGTGTGCCCCTTTTTGCCGTTTCCGCACTTGCGCGTGCCAATTTTGACGTTTTGCTTGTTTTGGATCTGTTAGTAGCCGTTTGTGATATAATGTGATAAAATCTTCCATTTCAGACAGCGGTGAGCTAGGCGGAACCGGTGGGGCCACTACTAGCGAACGCGCGAAGCGATTTTGCTTTAGTACTCCTTTCGGTATTTTGGGTAAGTATTCAGGCCAGTTTGGTGTGTTTTCTTTGCTATGTGTTTGAGATATGTGAAAAGGGCACTTAGGCGAGGGTGTACTTTATCGCACTCGACCTAAGCTCTAATTTGAATGTATTATTGTACTTGGCGTATGTATATGAACCTTTTGGAACCAAAACCCTTGAGCTTGTGGCTCGGGGCGAATTTCGAATAAAGTTTGTGAAGTTTGTGAGTTTGGGGCGAACTCTTGACCTGGTTGGACTATTCGAGCCGGTTAGGGCTTGGTCGAAGGCAGTCCAACTTAGTCTGAGGTCACCAAGTTTGTAGGTTCATGTTATGAACCAATTTTGTGAATCCGGTTCACCGAGAAGGTGGCCAAGTTTGTGACCCGAGCTTGTGACTCAAGCTCAAGTTTGTGATTTCATTCGCCCGGGAAAGTTTGTGAGGTGACTGGCCAGTGAGGGTGATAAGGTGTCGGTGGGTGTACAAGTGAAGTTCTACGGACTATTATTTGTGGTCGATGGAGTGTCGGCAGGAGATCATGCATGGCACATGAATTGGCTTTGGAGCCACCCGTATCCTTATTATATGATGTTGTTCTTTTCTGCTTTTGCTTTACTCTTATTGTGTAATTGTTGCTACATGAATTTACGCTTTCGCCCCTGTTTACTTACTAAGCATATAGCTTACCCCATTCTTTTTGTTTTCCTTAGCAGGGGCCGACGCGGGGACTTTTGGCTCGTATACTAGTATAGTAAGATTGGCTTGTAATAGTTGAACAGTTAGGATGTTTGTTTTGTTTTGGTGGTTTGACTCGATACTTTTGGAGAATGTAATTATAACTCTTTTGGGGTTGTATATAGTACTCTTTTGAATTTTCTGGCTTTGATTGTTTTAAGTTTTGAGTCCTGGCGCGAGCTAGGCAGGCGGCCCGCCGATACCCTTGGGTTCGCCCTTGGGAGAAGTGGGGTCGTCACATACATCTTGCTAGTCAACTTATAACAAGTACAAATTCAACTCATCTATAATCAAAACACTAAACACCTTCCCAAGCGATCCCCGCATCGGCCCCCTACTAAGGAAAACAAATAGAATGGGTAAGCTATAATCAGGGGTAAAATTGTAAACTCACATAATAAAACAAGTAAATTAGGATATTTCACATCAACAACAGAAAAGTAACATCACAATGGTAGGATACGGGTGACTCCAAAGCCAGTTCAATTCCCCGAGTTTGAACGCCTGTTGACACTCCGTCAACCAAAGTACTCATGGTCCGTAGACTCCACTTAACTTTCCCCGTTCACCTTATCAACCCCCACTGGCCAGTCAACAGCACACAGCAGCTCGAGCAAAAGAAAATAACTTGGCTTTCGTCAAAGCTTTAACAAGGAACTAAATCTCAAGTTTAGCATGGAACTATCTTCGACCAAGCCCCAGCTGGCTCGAATAGTTCGTCAAACCCTTGGAACCGGGCTGGAACCAAGCCCTGAGATATTCGATCTCTCAATAGATGGTATCTCTCAACAAAGTACACAACAAAGTACTTACCCCAAACAGCTCACAGCAAATGGGGGTTCAATTCAAGTCATATAATCATCCCCATCAGCACATAGCAAAAGGGTGATACTCAAGTCATGTAATCACCCCCATCAGCACACAGCAAAAGGGTGATACTCAACATAAGGCATGTATTCTCATATAGGAAATCAAAACAAAGGATGGGCTTAGGTCGAGTAAGATAAAGTACACCCTCGCCTAAGTACCCATTTAACATATGCAAAGTACTTTAATAATTCCACATCAATAACAACCCAATTACTCACTTGATAAAACTTGGCACGAAAAATGATACAATTCACTGAGCTTGACCGTCACCGTCAAAAGCCTCACAATCTGTATTGATAGATTATATACACACATAAATGAAACGGCCATACAATAGCAGTTTATAACTTAAACGATCGAATACGGTCGAAAACGGTCAAAAATAATAAAAAACAGTAAAAAATAACGTTAAGGCCAAAAGAATGTCGAGATTGGCCGAAACGGCCGGAATGGTAACAAAATAACAAAAGTAGACCTAAACGGTCCAAAACGGCAAAAACAGTTGAGAAATGCACGTGCGCGTGCGTGAAAATGAAAATGGTACAAAACGGGTTACATGATTTTGCCCATAATTGGAGTTGTGGTTATTGAATCAAAATGTACTAGGTAGTGTCTCAAAACTTAAACAAAAGGTTACAACTTCCATGAAGATACCTCAACCCATTTTTCAGTGTATCCAAGTTAAATTTGCAAGATACAGAACTAGAACTCCAAAGGCTAGTTTATCTTTCTCGTGAAAATTTGGCGGCATGCCCTTTGTGTTTACCCATTTTCCTGCCATTTATGGCTTCAATATTTTCCTCAAATAGTCCCAAAGTCACACATAGAACAACCACATTTCAATAGCCATTCAATAGGCTCAAAGTCATACAAATACAAAATTAAACTAGGTACATGTTCGGAAACGAAATGTAAGGCATAAATCAAAAGACAGATTTGCCGCCACTTAGCGTAACGAGCACAACCAAAGATATGCTTATCAGATTAGGGTGAAATTTATACTGTTTCGAAGCTAAGACAGAGTGCTACAACTTTTATGAAGACCACTCAGTCCCGTTTGTAGTGTAGCTAGGTCAAAATGTCAAATTACAGAACCAGAATCTCACACTCAGGCTAGTTAACTGCACTATACGTAAATGACAATAACTCAGGCTACTGAAGTCCAATCGAGGTGATTCTAGGGGCGTTGGAAAGCGCAAACATAGGGTTAAAACTTTCATGCTTTGACTAGAAGCTAGTTCAGTACGTATCAAGGTGAACAAACACAACCAACTTAGTGTACTGTCAAAACTGTCCGCTGACTTTACCCCTATGGCAGTCAGGGTATTATCATCTTTTCATAGGCTACGTTGCTCTGATTCAACTGAAATTTTGTAAAAAACCATAAAATATCATTCTATACAACTTTCATGTTTTGTGATAAGTCTAATTCGGCTTCTAACATGGTGAACTAGAACCAGGCAGAACAAGGGAGGTGCAAAATCGAAAATTTGGAATTTATGCCTACAAGTGCCAATCTTCATAATTCTAGCTTAAAACACTACCTCATCTCCTTATCTACACTTATTCCCAACATAATCCATATAAACAAGAAGAAATATGGCTGATCAATACAAACCCTAACTCACCAATTCTCCCAAAATCACCACAACTACTTCCATAGCTACCAATTTGACCAAATCATGAGTTATATAATAACTTAAACAAAAGCAAAAGAACCAAAGATAAGGGATAGCCAATATACCTCAAGAACAAGCTCAAAGGATATCCTCCACCTCTCTTAGAAATTTTTGGTTCCTTAAGCTTCCCAAGTTCTCAAACTATTGATTAATCGGTTTAGATTTCTTGTTTTCTCACTTAAGTGGATCAAACTCAAGATGGATTACGGTTTCTTTCTCTTGTTTTTTCTCTCCAAAGCCACGACCAAGACCAGGAAAAATGAAGAAAAATCATCTAAGAAGAAAGATAAGAAGGTAGGAATTAAGTTGGTCAAACAACCATGGAATGGTTGCCACTTGTCGTGATGAGATTAGATTTTAAAATTTTCTTTTCTCTCTCTTATTTTGGTCCACAATTTCGATTGGCTTAAGGAGATATTTAGGTATGATTTTGTTCAATTAATAATAAGGAGATTAAGGTAATAAAGTATGGGTCAAGTGATGCACTCAGTCGGTAACGAACGGTACACTTCGGTTCAACCCGATTTTCCTTATTTCGCACGTACTAGGGTTTTTAACTTCTAATCACTAACTTATTATTATCACTTCTAATCATATAATATTTCCTCATCCAAAAGTCACTCTTACTTACCAAATATGATCCTCGCTCCGTACCGAATAGTCACACTACTGAAAAACGTGAAAACCCTAATTCGCTTCAACTTGAAAACGGACAATGAAAACACTTACTTCTATATTCATTTACACTTATTGTAGGGTGATTGAGTAGTAGGGCCATATTAAATGAATAATTTCCAAATAAAAGGGTATTTTTAAGAAAACGTGAGGGGTTTTACAATTTCATAAATTGAATTTAGGGTTTCGTTTGAAATATGAGAAATTTGAGAAAACGTTCAGTCATAAGTGAAACTAGGGTTTTGATTAGACTTTTAGGGTTTTTAGTCTTTTAAAACAAAACAAGGTTTTAAATCAAACCCAAAGAAATAACTTTAGTATCTTCTTTGAAACAAAATAATGTTTTAAAATAAAAATAAACAAAAAAAAACCGTAATATCCTCTTTGAGACTAAACAAAAGATGATCCTAAAAATTGGGGTATCATAGCAACTACCACTACTATCACCTTTTCAAGATCATATACCACATATATGCATCATACAACACCTAACCCACAAGAAACCCTAACTCAAAAGTCATCCATCTAATCATCAAAATCACTTGAAACAAGCATCACAAGCACAATACCAACAATAATACCCAACTTAATCATGATTAATGGAGAAAGAATGGTTGATCAGCCATTATACCTCAAGACACAAGCTTGCAAGGATGATCCTTCACCTCTCCTTGAAATTCTTGGTTCCTTAAGCTTCCCAAGCTTCCAACTAGTGATTAATCAGTTTAGTTTTTCTTGGTTGCGCTCAAATGGTTCAAACTCAAGATGGATTGAAGTTGTTTCTCTTGATCTCTCTCTCTCTTAAGCTCAGCCAGACCAAGGGAAATGGGTGAAGAAATGGAGCCAATGTGAAGATAAAAAGCAAAGAAAATTGGCTTGGTCAAGGAACCATAGGTGGTTGACACTTGTCACCACCAAAACCAACTAAATTTCTCTTTCTTTTCCTTGCATTTTGGGCCACATGTTTCCGTTATATGGCTGAGGATGAGGGGGGATATTTTGGACAAATATCAAGGGTATGTGGTGGTAGTGAAGTGGTGTGTTCAATCGGTAGTGATCGATACCCGTCGGTGTGAACCAATTTTTCTTAAATCGCGTATACTAGGGTTTTTATCTTCTAGTCACTAACTTATTATTATCACTTCAAATCATATAATATTTGCTCATCCAAAAGTCACTCTTACCTACCAAATTTGATCCTCACTCCGTACCGAATAGTCACACTATGGAAAAACGTGAAAACCCTAATTCGCTCTAACTTGAAAACGAACAACGAAAACCCTTACTTCTATATTCATTTGCACTTATTGTGGGGTGATTGAGTAGTAGGGCCATTATAAAATCATAAGTTCCAAATAAAAGGGGATTTTAAGAAAAATGTGAGGGGTTTTTCAATTCCATAAATTGAATTTAGGGTTTCGGTTGAAATATGAGAAATTAGAGAAAACGGTCAGTCACAAGTGAAACTAGGGTTTTGATTAGACTTTTAGGGTTTCTAGTCTTTATAAAACAAAACAAGGTTTTAAATCAAATCCAAAGAAATAACCTTAGTACTTTATTATTTATTTATTTTTTTAAAACAAACCCCTAACACTTGGGGTATCACAATCTCCCCTCCTTAAAAAATTTCGTCCTCGAAATTTTCTTACCATCAGGACTATAAAACCGTAAGTTAAATGGCATATCATACCTTCTATGTTCTCTTCCCCCTTCGATGGTCCAGGGTTGGTCGTGGTCGATTGCCGGGTCCCTTTCTTGTCCTGTAATAGGACCGGACAATTAGCGATCCAATGCTTGGTGCTCCCACATCGCAGGCATTCTCCCCCTCTTTTCCAACAACTCTCCTTAGTATGGTTGATTTTTCCACAATAGCCATAAGATAAGTGGAGGATTGAGATTTGATCTCCTTGTGAGACAGCTTTCAGTCGCTGTCCTCCACTGGGGCTCTTCTCGGAGTAGCTTCTTTAGATGTGCCCAAAATTTTCACACCCCTAGCTCCTCAACCTACCTTAAAAGGTGGCCTATATTGTTCACCTTGTTCTTGACTTTGATTTTCACTAGGTGCACCCCTTTTCTTTGCATGGAAGCCCTTCACTTGTGCCCTTGCAATTTCTATCTTTTGGGCTTTTTTTGGATCCTTCGTAAAAGTTTTACTTTGTGCCATTGCTAAAACCTCTTCAGGAATCCCTTCGTATTGCCTTTTTAGTTCTGTGTTCTCGTGCAATAGCTCAATTTTCTCTGAATATTCGTGTTTCCATCGCCCTTCCTAATACTCGGTTAGTCTCTTTTGGACCTCTATTTCATTTCGAAGAATCTCGAGTTCCTTATATATATCATCCAAATGTGCCATCTCACGGATTCACTGGGACTCAAATGATAGCCTGCCAGGCAGATCAATGGATCAGAGTAAGTAACTGAGCACAAGTGGCAATGTAACCTGTAGACACCAAATTTTTGAATTAATTTTGTATGTTTGGTTTTAGTGATAATTGGTTGTTTTTTTTTTTGTTTAGACGGTTTTGCATTTTAGTTCATTTTCGTTTGTCTAGCTTTTTTAGGTTTTATTTTATTTTTATTCCCTTTTTAGTTTTTAGTTGTTTTTGTAGTTTTTAATTTATAAGTTTTAGCGTAGATTTTTTTTAGAGAAAAAAAGAGAAAAGTGAAAATAAACAAAAAAAAAGGGGGAAAAATAAAAAGGAAAAAAGGTTTAATGCATACTGGCCTATTTTTGGAAAAAAGTGAAAAGTTTGAAATTTGAAGAAAAAGTTTTTTTAGTGTAATAGGCATTATTTACTTTTTGATACATTTTAATTGTTTTTCAAAGAAAAGAGAAAAAATATATATTATTATTTCAGGTTACAAGCATTTGTGTTTTTGATTGCATTTTATTGTTATTTCTTTTATTGTTATTTTTATTTAAGTAAAGAAAAGGAAAAAAAGAGGAAAAAGAAAATGGATGAAAAATGGAAGTTGTAATTTGCTGTTCAATATCAATTTTCTGTTATTATAAATTTTTGTTATTATCATTTATTTCATTTTTATTGTTATTAATTTCTGTTTTAATTAGCTGGAAAAAAAAAAAAAGGTTGCCGCAGCATGAAAGCTGCGGACTTGCGCCGTTTGCAAAGAAAGCTGGGACGGCTCCTGAAGCTGCAAATTACAGAAAGAAAGGACAGAGGGTTTAGGGGATGCTCCATATAAATAGAAAAGAGAGGATGGCAGCCGCAGGAGGGAGGTTTTTCATCAGAGTGAACGGCAAAAGAAAAAGAAACAAAGAGTAAAAAAGAAAGAAGGGAACAAAAAATCCGAGAAAGAACTGGGTTGGGGACTGAGGAACGGACGAAAAGAAACAGGCTGAGAAAAAAGGAAGATTACGGGGGGAAAGCTGGAAAAAGGGACGGCTGTGGAGTTGTGAGAAGAACCGCAGCTAAAGAGGTGGTAGCACGGCTGAAACGAAGGGGATTGGAAGGAGTTGACGGCTAAGCAAAACTGAGAAGGAGAAAGCTTCAATCTTGGAGGGGAAACCAGAAAAGTGACGGGAGAAAGAAAGGAGAAGTAGAGAGTGAAGGAAAAACTGGTGCATCCATTTTCGGTGTCCATCGTCATTAAAAGGCAAATCTTTTCCGCTGAAAATCTGTTCAATCCTCTTCCATTTTTGCTGGTCAGGTATATTACTTTTTTTTTTTTTTTCCTCTATCTGTTTAATGACGGTGTTGTAGTTTTGCCATGTCCATGATTTTGATGTTCTCAGTCAGTCCATAGTGATTTCATTAGGTCTTTGTTGGATGTTTATAGTTGTTCTCGCATGTTTGACAAAGCGAAAAATTAAAAATGACATGAACAAGACAGAAAAGTTTCGCTTGTTTCAACCATAATCAGTGATATTCTTTGTAGTTTTCCTTCCTTTCGGCTGCTGAAGTAGTGACCATGTGATGCTGGTTTTGTTATTTAATAGAAAGGTCATAGCTTTCTCCAATTAGAGGCTGTATCTTTTATCCCTTTTTGCGTAGCTTGGGTCTTTAGAGTCCTTGATGTCCGCTTGAAAGTTTGGCTGCAACAAGTTTGAAAGTTTGGTTCAAAGTCCGGGTTCTTGTCTGTCGTTTAGCCATGATACTGTGAACACATCCAAGGGCATGAAAACTTGTTTTTTCTATAGCTTGTATCATGTGTGTTTTGGTTGTCTGCTTGGAGTTTAATTCATCAATATGCACATTTGATAATGGGATAAAAAAAATCTTGTTGAACGAATCTGTTTCATGGCCTTGTCACATTTATGTTAGGCTCCTTGTTGAATCTTCCCTCTCATCTTCATCCCAGGTCTTTGTGTTGGAACATACTAAGACTGGTATTTGGTCATCTCTAGATTAGTGCATTAGAGTTTATAGGAGCTCAAAGTCACTCTCGGTCATGTGGCGAATATGCGAACAGATTGTTGTCTCCTTTGAGTTGCTGAAGCTTGTGGTTTGTTTAAATTTTTGAGACTTGTTTGTTTATCTATGAGTTGCATTTGTTTTTCCCGTTGTTTTGTCTTTAGCTTGGTGCTGAGTTTGTGGGTTTGAGTTTGAGAGACATTTGAATCATGCTCAAGTACTTGCTGGAAAACGTTTTTTAGCTTGCTGAATCCAGAAACTCACAGCCTTGTCTTTTTGTTTTCTTCCTTTTCGGTTCCAAGCTCTGATATCTTGTCTAGATGACAATTCAATCATGTCTTTTTATTGGTTTGTTTGCATGAATATGTCTAAGTGCATGAGGAAATTGCATGAGAATGGTTGTGGAAGGAAAGAATTTTCCTGAAGCTGAGAAGTTGTTATTGCCGAAAGTTCCCTCATGGCATTCGCATGATTGTTCTTCTATGTTTTGGTTGATTGAATTTTGAAGTTGTTTTGTCATGTTTTGTCATGTATTACAGAAGTTGTTTTGCAAAGAAAGTTCTATGTTTTGCATGATTAAGCAAAAATGAAAGCAGCAATGGTGTTTTGGGCTGCAGAAAGCTTTCGGCAAAAGGAAAAAATGATTGTTGCAGAATGTGTTTTCTCACGTCTTTTGCATGAAGGCTGCATGAAACTATTTTCTAAAATTTCAATTTAACCCCCCAAGTCCCCTCTTGTTCTACTAAGGCCCAAGTAATTGGAACATTTAATCAATTTGATCCCTCTAAGTTTCTTTTTGTGCCACAATAGCCCAAGCATGTTTCAGTATCTTGTAATTAAGTCCTAAAATCATTGCAACTTCAATCATTGTTTGACTCTTTCTTTATTTTTGGAATCTTTGAAGTGCTTAAACGATTTATTTGGACTTGGATGCTTGAGTAACGCTTGTTTTGGGTCTTTAGTAGCTGCTATATTTGGAAATTGAACGGGCTATTCCGTTTTCTTGGTCTTTAAGCATTTTTTGAGCTCATTCAAGTTGCAATTAGGTGGGTTTGGTGTTTTTGCTTATACTTTACTTTTAAATTGATGCCTTGACCCCTTTATTGTTTTGAAGCCATTTTCCTTCATTTGCTTACCATTAGGGGGAGGTATAATCTCTTTTACCCCTTTTGTTTCTCTCCTATGTGGACTAATGTGCTAATTGAAATTTGCATGTCTACTTGCTTTCCTAGCCTCTCCTTATTTCCTTTCATTTATTTCATTTGCTTTTGATTTTTATTAATGGGGTATGTGTACACCTCTTGGCTTGTAATAGATAGGGCTTTGGCGAGCAATTTGGTCCATTTTCCCTTTCCCCTTTTTGTTTTAGTTAGTGAATGTAATAGGTTCATTAGTTGGTTGCATGCCTACGTGTTAAGTGTTTAATCGCTTTATTAGGTCCTTGCATCTAGTCGAGCATGCTAAATGTTACGTGCTACGTGTTTATGAGTATTTGGTATATCTACTTGCTTTCCATAGTGTGGATGAATGTACGTCACCACACTAGTCCAACGCTAGTTGTGGCTTCTTTTATCGTTTCCACTAGTCCAACGCTAGTCGGAATTCATAGAATGGGCTAGTCCAACGCTAGTCGGAATTCATAGAATGGGCTAGTCCAACGCTAGACCCTTAGGGTTTTTCCCTCGTTAATACATCATTTGCTTGTTCACCACATATCACGCATTTTCCTTAGTTTTATCATTTGGCATGGTCCCCGAACCCCTTTCCCTCCATTTTAGGATTTTTGCATTTCATGCTAGTTATAGGGTTCATTTGCTTGAGAGTCCCCTTAAATATGGGATATAGACGAGTGTGGCTTTTTCTAAGCCTTAGCACGCTTGTATCCTCTCTATCAAAGGGCAAATTGAGTCACGATTTAGGTCTCCCCGTACCCAATATGCATGCATTCCCTAGGCTCATGCATCCACCCTATCATTACACTTTCATTTTTTTTCCTCCCATTTGCACACGTACACCTTTTATCCCTCCATTTGCACACGTACACCTTTTATCCCTTCATTTGCACACGTACACCTTTTATCCCTTCACTTGCACACGAACACTTTTATCATCACTTGCACACATGCACTTCATATTATCATTTCACATACCGCACCTTGCCCACTCATGTGCACATTTTCACTTACATATTATTGTCTTTTATTACTTTTTTCAAACTCATGTCCTCACATTGCATACATGCATTCCATTCATTTGCATCCCACTCGCATTATTCGTGACTTCTTCAAAAGGATCGTTATTGGGCTTCACAATTAATGTGATTGGCACCATTCAACCTTTGAAGGGAAATTTCCCCCAATACCCCTAGGTCTAGGGTTTGCATTCATGTAGTGCATCCAAATGTAATAAATTCTTTGGTTAAAACAAGAAAATCTTTGATTAAATCAACGCAACTAGCCTTGGCTAGGTCGAAAGGGTGCCTTGGAATTTATCCTTGCCTTCCCCTTTGTCAAATGTGACTCCCGAACCTTTTTCTTTGGTTTACGTGGACTAGGAGTCGTTTAAAAGGGGTTTCTTACTACTTTTTCCTAATTTTTTCTTAAAAAATTCATTTTTGGGTGACTTGGTACACCCTAACTCTATACCAAGTGGCGACTCCATTTTTCATATAAAAAACCCTTTTTGAACTATTTTTCTTGGGTCAAATCGTCGCATTTTCAAAAGTCCCATTTAGACCCATTTTCCTTTTAAATCACGATTCATCTTCCAATCAAAAGACACATTTTCAAACCATTTATTTATTTATCAAAAAATGGGGCGCGACATAACCATATAACTGTTAAATTCCTTAACTCCCAATCCAACCACGGTAGATCAAATGAAACGGACGGAAAAGTAGAATACAATTAGGGCAATATCTTAAAATACTAGACATCAAGGGAGCATAACCAAGGGTAGAAGAAAGAAATCGGTCTTCGGTGAGACTTTCTCGACATATACTACAACCTAATCATCCTCTATAGGAACCCTAGCCAGACTATTACTCGATTCGCCCATGATAACACTCCTGGGTATTCAGGTACAAAAATCCACAATAAGGTAATTCACAACTCGAGCCGGCCGGTCCCAAGAGTAAATCACTCGTATCAGAGATTCCTACCCAACATACATATCTAAGGTCCCCAACAATAGATCTTTGTTTCACACTTAGTAAGCCAATCCCCACAGTCCGAGAACCCTCTCCCGGCATGAGCTCAATAAGAGTTCTGATACCATCTGTGAAGGCCCCACACCCCCTAAGGCGTACCAAAGGGTTCGACGGTTCGCCTGCCCAACTCTCGCCAGGACTCACTCACTCGCATCTCACGCATACATCCATATACAATAAATAACATCACAATTCAAAGTTATAATATACATCGATGCACAAATCCAGATACAAAGCTTCTACACGCCAAAAGTCTTCAAAGTGTTTACAATTTGAGTACAAATCACCCTAGTCGAGATATGGCGCGAGTACAAATTCAAAACTCAAAATAACTAGACTACGCTAGCCTGTACACGTCTCACGCCTCGCTCGTACCCCCTGTAAGGAAAACAAATGGCGTGGAATGAGCTAAAAGCCCAATGAGGTTCCCAATAACAAATTGACCATTTTAAAAGTACGAATATCACGTAGCAAAGTAATGAGCATCAAAAGTTCATAAAAGTGAACAATAATACTTCAAGTAGCAAATCTCAAAGTGAGAGAGTATAAAAGTTTTCAGAAGAAACAATAATCCAATAAACAATAATCATTCCAAAGTATAAGGATACGGATAGCTCTCAGGAGCCAAATTCCCATTGCATCGCCAGAGCTTGATCAAGTATAGTTGACACTCCGTCAACCTTCAAATAAGTAACCAATCTAGTAGAGCACCACTTACACTACTCTCCGTCCACCATTCACACCCCTACTGGGCCCAAAATCCTCAATAAACACGGGTGGTAATACTCGAGTATACCGATTAGTCGAGGAGATAACACTCCACTCGACATCAATAACTACCCATGGTTCGTTATCTAATCGACCAATCCCTTGCCGGCTTGACCCGATTAACTAGCCAGTGGGGTTTGGGGTCCCCCAAAAGTCGATGAGGTAACACTCCAATCAACTGAATTAAAATAAAAGTACGGAGAACGGGAATGAGAGGCACCTCCCACTCGGATTGAGTGTGGTACATACTGCCGCTCCGCACTTACAACTCAAGTACAAGTATATCAAATCAATTGAAACAAGTATATATCATGTTAAGGCAAGTGCGACAAAGTACACTCTTGCCGGACAAAATAAATGATATATCATTAAATCACATTGGTCAAGTATTGAAAACAAGTGTCCAGTTCAATCAGGTATTTAGAAGCACTCACCAAAAGATATAGTGCCTTTACTGGTCACTTTCAGGTTGTACTCCGGGTTTGGAGTCCAAATCTGCGATAAAACTCAGTTTAAGAATTTTGAAAATCAACTAAGGTTCGAAACTTAGACGTTTCGTTCAATAAGAATCAAGAAATGGAAATTCACTTGGAGAATATTTGTGAAACACTCGCTGGCTTTTCAAACTATATAACTTTATAACATTTATACTTGGAAATGCCATTTGAGTCGAAAGTACAAGGAAAACGTACTTGAAGCAATCATTATTTTATATCCCAAGCGTACAAGTTCGGCCAAGTCCTTACATATATACCTCGGTAAAAGAAGACACAAATATCCTAGATGGTTCAAGTAGTAGTCATTCTTAACCCTTACTCAAGTTGCAAGTATGTCTACCTAGCCCTTTAGTGTAAATTTGGGCAGCACGCCCTTTGTATTTTTCCTATTTTCTAGCCATTTATGGCTTCATTCTTTTCCTCAATCAAACGCAAAGTTACACACCAAACAATCTCATTCCAATAGCCATTCAATAGGCTCAAGGTAATACAAGTACAAAACCAAGCTAGGAACATGTGCGAAAATGAGGTTTAGCAAAAGACAGATTTGACGTGTTTTTGCGTAACGGACACAACTGAAGCTACGGTTATCGGATTGGGATGCAATTTATACCGTTTTGAAGCTAAGACAAAGAGCTACAATTTTGATGAAGATCACTTAGTCCAAATTCCAGTGTAACCTAGTCAAATTTCAAATTCATAGAACCAAATTCCAACTAATCGGCTAGTTAACCGTACTACCTTCAAATGGCCATATCTTAGGCTACCAAAGTCCGTTTAGGACATTCTTAGAGGCGTTGAAAAGTTAAGACAAAGTACTAAAACTTTCATGTTTTGACTGAAACCTAGTTTAGTTTGTATCAAGGTGAACAAATGCAACCAACTTAGTGTACTGTCAAAGCTATCCACTGACTTTACTCCTATGGCAGTCAAGGTATTTTCGCACTTAACGCCACTAGCGGGTCCCACGTCCAATATAAACTCTTTATTTCTTTGGAACTAATTTATACTAGAAAAATGATTGGAAAACTATATTCACTTATAAAAGTCTCTAAAAAATTTTGATTATAAAATAAAGTAAGAGAAATGCACTCGAAAAATAAAATAAATAAGGAAAATTTTGACTTTCTTTTCCTTCGGGCATCACAGAAGAAAGGTCTTGAATTGCTTGTTATCTTGGGGTTTTGAGGTAAAATTTCCAGAAAACATCTCTTTGTACTTGTTTTTTGAGATTTATGCAAGATATGTTATGATTGAAGTTGAAAGAAGCATGTTTATGGTAATTCCATGATTTTGCTAGGGTTTGGTGAAGTTGTTGCAAGGGTTTGGTTAATTTCCAGCTTAGATATATGTTGGTTATGTGACAGCCCCACCTTCCCCTATGGTGAACCAAAGGGTTCGGCAGATCGCCAACCCAACTCTCGCCGGGACTACGGATCCGGAACAAACGTAAACCCTACCAACTGCTCAAAAGAATTTCGAGAAGATAACATTCACTGTTCAAAAATCCAAACAAGCACAACAACTTTATATAACCCTAGAAAGGAACATTTCCAAACCAAATCAACTCATGAACATGGTTAAACACTTTTATATACACATGGTTGCAAATTTACAATTCAAAAGGGAATTGTTTGATTAAAATACATTCAAGGTTTTCCAACCATCGAGGAGCTATACAAAAGAATATTAAAATTAGCTCAACTCATGCTTCAAAACATCATAGTCTCCAAAAGGTGATTCCCTGTAAGGAAAACAAGGATAACGGAACGGGGTGAGCTAGAAGCTCAATGAGGTACCAAAAGTATAACAGTAGAAATCATGGGAAAACACTTATAGGACACATATACACATCACGTAAAAGAAATGAACGAACATCATAATTTAAAGGATACAGGTGGCTCTCAGGAGCCAAATCCCCGTTGCAATACTTGATCCAGTCTCGTTGACACTCCGTCAATGTTCAAATAAAGAAATCAGTCCAGTAGAACATCACTTTAACGCCAAAATCCCATTCACCAAACATACCCCTTACCGGGCCCGAACGCCAAACAGGAACAGGAATGGTAATACTCGAGTATACCGGAATCAAGAGTCTCAATACCCAAAGATTCCCCAGGAACAGGTACCCATGGATTGTCAATTATCTCGACCAAGCCCTTGCTGGCTCGATTTAATTAACTCCCCATGAGGTTGAGCTCAAGTTTAACAGGAAGATCGTTGGACACACTTCCAAACGATCTCATAACAAGTGCAAGTAACAAGTTCAAGTACACAATAAGTACAAGTAATAGATTCCAGTTCGTTCAGTACAGGCAAGAGAACAAGTGTGATAAAGTACACCCTTGTCTCATACAAGATAAACAGTCAGGAAAGACATTCAAATAGCAATTTGCAAGTACAGAAAATCAGTTTAGCAATAATTCAGGGGAGTGGTGCACTCACCAGTTAAAGCAAGGATACGTCAAAAGCTTCAACCAAGGTAGGGCTCTAATCACTAAGAAACCCTAGAATAACCAAGGTAAACAATTATGGTTCCCACAGTCACAAATCCAGTAAATGGAATGCATAAATGAGGCTCTGTGAGGCCCCAGTCCGTTCGTAAGTTGATATTAGGGTCATTTAATATTCGGTGTGGTGAAATTAAGGTTTTAGGGCTAAGGAGAAACTGTGACGCCCCCACTTCTCCCTAAGGCGAACCAAAGGGTATCCGCGGGACGCCTGCCCAACTCTCGCCAGGACTCAAGCAATTTTCGTCCAAGCTTAATACAACACTAGACGTTACGATTAAATACTATAAATACAATCAGTGCGTAAGCTTTCAAGCTTATCAGTATTCAACATCTGCCCAATCATTACATCGAAATCTTGAAATACATCAATATTCAAAATATACATCAATCACAAGTCTAGCCCCAAAGTGTAACGGAAACCCTAAAACAAGAGTACGCCAAGAGGGGTTTCTCCAACATTTCTCCAAGTCCAATCCTGTTAAGGAAAACAAATCTATAGGGCGAGCTAACGCTCGTGAGGCCAAGAACACACATGCAAGCACTTAGTCAAATAACAATCCCAAATTTAATAAATAAAGCCATGTCTTTTCAATAATCAATCAATCAAACATGAAAGGTAATCAGAAACAATTCAAGGATATAGTAGCTCTCAGGAGCTAAGTTCCACTCGATTTGCCGTTGTCATTCATATACCTTCCCGCATTGACCCTCCTGTCAACCGGGTCGGTATTTCCATTTCCGTAGATCACCACTTACTTTCCTCCGTCCACCGTACACCCCAAGGGCCCACAAGTCTATTATTGGGCGATACTCTACGAGTATGCCAAGCAAGACCTCTTATTAGGTCGAGCTTATGTGTATCTCATGGCTCGCCCCAGTCCCCGACCAAGCCCATTACCGGCTCGAGTCTAAGGTTGGCCTATGAGTTTGGGCGTCCCCCATTCATTTGAAGGTCGAGGAGGTTCACTCCAACGACACAAGCATTCATCACATAACATTGCATTTCATTCATTCATTCAATACATTCCATTCATTCATTTGAAATTAGAACGAGTGCGATAAAGTATGCACCCGCCCTTATTTTTAAAACTTTCAACAAATACCACAATTAAACAAGTATCAAAATTCACACACTTGACACTCACCGAGCAATTCAATAAGAATTATTTTCTGGGAGTTCAAGTGTCCGCGGTGAGATCCTCTTGAAGGTCTCCTTGCGCGCCTGGCAATTTAATAGCGAATAATCATACAATTAACCCACTTATCAAGAAGATTGTACATTAGTACAATCTAAGGATTATTTCGCAAAAAGGAACCTCAATTACACGTAAATCGAGGTTCAACTTGCCTTTTATTATGTACAATAATATTTGAGTTTTTATCTTGAAGATCGTAAGCAAAACGTTTAAGAATATCAAAAGAACAAAGAGTTTTTGAAAAACTCTATTTCTTTGGAATTGGAAAATTTTTCAGTTTTATGATGAATCTTTGAAAAATCATAACTCGCTCGGTATAAGTCGAGAATTGGAAAACTTTATACCGTTGGAAACCTCTTAGAGAGTACTATAAGTTCCTAGAAGACACTTGTCCATGAATTGAAGTGAAAAGTGGTCAAAAATGAGCTTGAAGACGCAGGGTCGGTATTCATGGCAGAATTAAGTTGGATTTCGGCCAACTTTGAAAATTCGGCATGATTCACACGTTGCAAACCGGCCTCTGAAATTTGCAGCTCAATTAGGGTTACAAGTGAGGTGTATGAGAAAACAAGCGGATCAAGAATCGGAGTTTCGAGCACCGAGATACGGTAGCCCGAAGTTGAGCAAATTCAAGACTGGATGAGAATTTTCCAGATTTGAACCTCTAACTTTAGTAATTCAATTGGGTATCGAAACGAACTTGAATTGGCACCAAAATTGGCAGTATTTCAATACTATATGGAAAGTATCTCTCTATCGAATTTTGGGGAAAAATACCTTCGGCAAGGTAGTTAATTAGCCCACCAAAGTTCAAGAAAAATCCTAAGGCAATCTGCCTTTGACTTGCATTTCCCAATTTCCAATCGTCTAACCAAGAAAGTTATCCAACCATGGTTCATTTGTGAAATAAGGGTCTAAGATACACCCATAATATCATTGGTAAGTGTTTAATATCAAAAACATCAACTAACAAGTTCACTCCAAGATTTGGTTCCAAACCAGTCCAAACATTAGGGTTTTCCAAAACAGAGCAGTCCACTTGTTTCAGTCACAAATCAGTCAATATAGCTCGAAATCGAGCATGGATTACGCCGTTGGAAAATACATTCATAGGACTAAAATATCACAGAAGAAATCATTTCCAAATTCGGCACCCAACTGGTTCAAATTCGGGCATCAAGTTGCTGCCTGACCACTTCATTCCAGACGAACAGAGCAACAGGACAGCGAACTTAAAACATTTGGTTCGGCTTTCTCACAAGGAATCAGAACGTACATTTTATACCAAATTAAAGCTAGGAATGTCTAGTTTCAAACGCCACCGACGGCACATGATTTCGACATCCGAGGACAGAGTTATAGCCAAAATACTACTGCTGGTCAGAGTCATACGCGAATCAGTTTCCAGATTTGCTGGTTTCTAAAAAAAATTTATTTGCCCATTCAAACCTCATTATTTTTCAATGAAATTTTCCACACCTCTAATACATCATATAAGCATCCAGTTCAAGCCATTAGTTCATTAAAAACTGGCCTTAAAATGGCCGAATAAAATAGGGGTAGAATCGGAAGTTTTTGCTTCTTACACCCAATGAAGTTCCTACTAATTACCCACCACTAATGCATCATTATAATCACTAAACCCACAATATAATCACCATTAATTATCACATCAGCAACAACAACCCAAGTGTGGGAATTCCAAGAGCCCACAATCACATTTTTATACCATAAACAAGTAACTAAGTGCATGCATGAGCTTAATCTTGCCATATAATCTCCAAAAGATAAGAATCCATGGGTTGATCATTACCTACTCCTTTGGTTTGCAAGGTCAGAATTTTCGGCCCTCTTGAAGCTCCAAGAAACTGTGAAAAACTCCTCCTTTTTCTAGCTAGATGATCTCTCCAAGTGACAAGCTAAGTGTAGTTCAAATTTGGTGTGAATCCATGAAGTTTTTGTGCAAGAATTGAAGATGAAAATGACATCTTGGTGTTGTTCTTTTTTGCTGCTGATAATCGGCCAAGAGAGAGACTAAGAGAGAGAGTGTTTGGTCCAAATTTAGCTTCTTAAGGAAGACACAATGTGTGGTGCAAAAATCATCCCCAAAGTCAACTCTCACTAGGGTGCGTTTGGGCGCGTTTCGGCTCGATTTCTCGCGCGTTTGGTTCACTAGTGCACTAAACCTCTAATGCACTTATATTCAGGTAAATATTATTCACTCTTGATTGTCCCAAAATAAGGGTCTAAAGTCTCTCAAATAAAGTCGCGCGTGTGAAAACGCGTACCGTCAATTTTAACGCTATAACGCGAAACTTCCGAGAATTTCTTATAACGATTGTACTACTAACTATCACTTGAGTATTTATTCATAATATTTCCTATTTTAGAACCATAGTACGAGTCTCCATTATTCCAAGCTTATTGCACTCTCAAGCGGATAAAATCTCCAAGCACTATTCACTATTTTTACTAAACGCGCTCCCGGAAATTAATTCTTGAAACAAGTCACTTTTTAAAAAATATAACGAAGCTATATTTCCACGTAATTAAGTTCAATAGGTCTAGAAAATAATACTTGGAATAAATGAACAAGTAAATAATTAAATAAGCTCAAATTAGGGTTTTAATAGGAGTTTTTTTGAGTCCTCACATGATTCGAGTATTAACTCCTCAAATCTCCAATAAATTTGTATCCATGCGTCTTTTGGAAAACTATCCACGCGTGAGTAGTATATGCTCACTTAGAACTTATTCACCTTTAATTCTCGATTAACTTTTCTTAATCTGCTATTGTCCGTTCTTAATTTCCTCAGGATAATCATACTCTCGAATATAATATCACCTTGAAACACTCGCGTTCGTTATTTCTCACCTAAACAATCATTCCGAAAATTGAAGTTGTTAACGGGACATTTCAAAAACATAATGAAGACATTATTCCATATGAATGGATTTAAAATGGTCGTAATAAATTATTTGGGGAAAACAGGTGGATAAATACTTAATTAAACCATTAATATTTGATAAAATAAGAAATTTTTCGGGTCTTCACATCCTCCCCTCCTTAAAAGGAATTTCGTCCTCGAAATTCAAACTTAGAAAAATATCACATCCCTCAATAGTCATGCTTAGCAAGTTAGTCAATAACTTACACTTTCCAATTCTTATCTCATAGTTTCTATCCGCCCAATTAACAATCAAGTTTTTTTTATCACCAAAATGCAATTTAACTTCCCAATCGGATAGCAGCTTAAGTGGCTTCCTGTCTACCTCATATAGGAAATGTTTGTACTTCTTTAATGCGAATATCACGGCCACTAGCTCCAAATCATGAGTTGGCTACTTTCTCTCGTGATATTGAACTCTTTAGAGGCACATGCAATCACCTTATCATGCATCAGTGGTATACATTCTAAACTATCATATGAAACATTTATATAAATCACAAAACTGCCTCCTCAGCTTGGTAAGGCTATCACAAGTGCATCGATTTAACATTTTTTACTTTCAAAATTCCTCCTCATATTTAAAATCCCACATAGCTTGCCAAGTCTTGCATTCTTAGAAAATTCCTTGATCACACCAAAGGAAAGGTTCGACTAACATCAAGAGCTCCAAATTTCGGTAGGATTTTTCTAGTCGTTTCCTCTTAAACAACTTCTACTGTAGTTGAGTCAACAATAATTCCTTCCTTAGATATTGTATAACCTAGAAAGGCTATTTCCTTCCAGTCGAACTCACATTTGTCGAACTTAACGAAAGTTGGTGCATTCTTGGGGTTTGTAAAACATCTCCAAGTAGCTTTCATGATCTTCTCAAACCTTAGAGTATACCGATATATCATCAATAATGCTACCACAGATTAATCCAATTACGATCTAAAACCCCAATGCATTCAGGTCATAGTTGTTACTAGTGCATTGGTCAACCCAATGACGTAATTGAAAGTTCAAAGTGTCTCTATCTTGAATTGGAGGTGATTTTAAATACATCAGTCTCTAGAGTCCTCAACTGGTAATAGCTCTACTTTAAATTCAACTTGAATAATATCACGGCTCCTTGCCATTGGTCGAAATTTTCCGACTATGTGAGACAATGGAGTATTTGCTCTTAGTGGACACATCGTTCAAGTCTCGTTGTTGTATATATATATATACCCTCAAGCTTCCATTCCAAATGTGATATCCGACTCCTCAATCATTATGCTCTGAAATCTACCAAAGTTTTTTTTTTCTTTTTTTTTTTCTAACCCAAGTCTCACAGTATTGATATATCAAATTGGTAACCAAACATTGGATTCCAACTTCAACATCAAGCTTCCGATTTGGTCACGATCCCTAGTCGCCTCCAGACCTTAGGGTGGTCTATATTCTCAAGCACAATCTCGACCATGTCTAATACCGTTCGTGTCTTATTATAAGTCTAAAAGTGTGAGCAAGATTTTGAATATACATGTAAGTCGTAAAACAAATCAAAAGCGGAGTAAAGTTTCATATGTCATAATGATCATAATAGGTACATCAAGTTGGAATAGATTTATCAAATCATTTCAAAAGGAAAAAGGGAAACAATAAGATCGTAACAAAACGTGCCAAATTGCCAAGATACAAAACAAAAGACCTTTCCCTTTTCCACAAGGTTAAATTTCCAAAAGTGCTAGTCTAGTCGAGGGTACTACAACCCCTATCCCTCGAGTGTAGTCAAAACATCCTCACTCGTAAAACTTCCACTACCCCCTTCATAACCATTAGTACTAATTACTTCCATCTGGCACTTGATTGCTTTATAGCGGTCTAGCTGGCTGTTGAGTATTTTCTCTTCTTGATAGGATTACCTGGGCAATTCGAAAACTTATGCTCGGTACTACTGCACTTAAAACATTTTCCTTGCTTTCTCCAGCACCTGGCTTCAGTGTGGTTAATCTTGCCACAGTATCCACAAGTTACATGAGAAGTGACGGCCTGACTAGTTTGAGAATTTCCTTTCTGTTTCTTCTCCAGTTCTACGTTCTGGCGTAGCAACTCAGTTTTCTCTGCATATTCTTGTTTCCAACGTCCTTCCCAGTACTCAGCTAGTTTTCTTTGAAATTCTACCTCATTTCGAAGAATATCCATTTCCTTAAGCATTTCTTCCAAGGTTGTCATCTCACCGGTTGGTTTAAGTCAAAATGCTAGCCTGCCAGGTAGATCAGAGGATCAAAATAAGTAACTATTCATAATGGAAGCTCGAGTCATAGTACTCTTTCATTTTTTTGCTTATAAGTTACCCCGGAATACAAATCTTAACTATCCTCTGCTTAATACGGCGAGTTCTTAAGTCTCCAAGAGATTGTTATCATTACTTACGAACATAACCAGATGCAGGGACCATATTCCTTAATATAAAATTTTCAAGTCTTAGTTCACTCTCCAATACTTACTTATAAGTTACTCGAGAAGAAACTCTAATATCTTGTTTTCACTAGCACCTTATTTGATTCCCTTAAATCGATCCTACTATTTCGAGATTAGATTCTCCGTGAAACTTAGATGGAGCGAACTTCAAGAATTGCTCAACTTCTCAACCTTACTTGGTTCTTAGGTTGGTTGATTGGTTTAGGGTTTTAGTGCTCCACTAATCATGCTAGGGCATCAATCGTCTGATTAATAGCAATAACTACACGATTATTTTCATTCATTTCTAGGGTTTTGATTCAGTCCAGCAGTCACTCTATAATCGTCTCCTTGAGCTTGGGGTTGCTTAATCCCTCACCCTCACTCCTTTCACTCTTTTGGTCACCCATAAATTTAACATATTTAAAGGCATGACATAAAGTGAGTGCATATAAACGGAGTTTGAAAAGTGATACCTTTATCACGCCAACAAATACAAGAATAAAAAGGGAAGATACCAAAATAATCGCAAATGGGTACAACCCAATCATGGATTTGAAATCATGAAACAGTAGAGTCAATCATGCCATGAGTAACGTTTAATTGCCTCAAAAGGTAGGAAACATTGTGAAACAAGATACAAAATGCAATGGCCTTTAAGCGAGTGCCACCCCTTCTATCCTTGGCAAAAACTATTAAAATAGTTTAAATCACTAACTTAGTGATTGGCGGAGCCAAAAGTCTTAATTACCTCCGTAGGATCATTTTCATTTCCAGCACTAGGAGTTTTAAATCTCATGTCCCTTATCGGATATCTTGTCATTCTCCACTTGTTCAACCAAGTTAATACACCCAGCCATCGACTTATCCATCATGTCTTTAATTTCGGACACTACCCCAACAAGTCGATTCTTAGCTTTTTAAAGCTTCTCACAAGGAGTTTTTGTCTTCCTCGCTCCTTAAATATCTCAATCTCCACTTCAGGAATTCTAGTAATCTAGACATCCACAATTGCCCTCGGTTCTCGATTATCCCCTTGAATCACCCTATTTTCCTCAAATAGCCACTTCCGATGATCAGCCACTATAAGCACTCCATTACTTGGGCACGAGTAAGTCCTTTGGAAATAACATATCGTACTAGTTCGGCGAGTTGGATTACACTTCCAACGAGCCCTTCCCTAGGCCCTTCACGGCCATGATTACCATAATGCGTCTCCAAGACGGTGCAATGCCACCATTACTTTCCGTAACTTACAACTAAGATTAAAAGCTTAAATGGGACCAAATACACTAAATAAACTGGATTTGATCATCCCATATTATCCCACATGTATCACACAAGATCAGACTCCTTATCAGCCACTAATTCGAACCTAGGTTCTAATTTTCATTTTCACAAGCAGTCACTTAACTTTCAATCCAATCCTACAGTCCGGCATCCTAAACATTTAAGCCTAGGATACACTACAGAGATCTAAAGCCTAAGCTCTGATACCAACTGTGACGCCCCCACTTCTCCCTAAGGTGAACCAAAGGGTATCCGCGGGACGCCTGCCCAGCTCTCGCCAGGACTCAAGCAATTTTCGACCAAGCTTAATACAACACTAGACGTTACGATTAAATACTATAAATACAATCAGTGCGTAAGCTTTCAAGCTTATCAATATTCAACATCTGCCCAATCATTACATCGAAATCTCGAAATACATCAATATTCAAAATATACATCAATCACAAGTCTATCCCCAAAGTGTAACGGAAACCCTAAAACAAGAGTACGCCAAGAGGGGTTTCTCCAACATTTCTCCAAGTCCAATCCTGTTAAGGAAAACAAATCTATAGGGTGAGCTAACGCTCGTGAGGCCAAGAACACACATGCAAGCACTTAGTCAAATAACAATCCCAAAATTTAATAAATAAAGCCATGTCTTTTCAATAATCAATCAATCAAACATGAAAGGTAATCAGAAACAATTCAAGGATATAGTAGCTCTCAGGAGCTAAGTTCCACTCGATCTGCCGTTGTCATTCGTATACCTTCCCGCATTGACCCTCCTGTCAACCGGGTCGGTATTTCCATTTCCGTAGATCACCACTTACTTTCCTCCGTCCACCGTACACCCCAAGGGCCCACAAGTCTATTATTGGGCGATACTCTACGAGTATGCCAAGCAAGACCTCTTATTAGGTCGAGCTTATGTGTATCTCATGGCTCGCCCCAGTCCCCGACCAAGCCCATTACCGGCTCGAATCTAAGGTTGGCCTATGAGTTTGGGCGTCCCCCATTCATTTGAAGGTCGAGGAGGTTCACTCCAACGACACAAGCATTCATCACATAACATTGCATTTCATTCATTCATTCAATACATTCCATTCATTCATTTGAAATTAGAACGAGTGCAATAAAGTACGCACCCGCCCTTATTTTTAAAACTTTCAACAAATACCACAATTAAACAAGTATCAAAATTCACACACTTGACACTCACCGAGCAATTCAATAAGAATTATTTTCTGGGAGTTCAAGTGTCCGCGGTGAGATCCTCTTGAAGGTCTCCTTGCGCGCTTGGCAATTTAATAGCGAATAATCATACAATTAACCCACTTATCAAGAAGATTGTACATTAGTACAATCTAAGGATTATTTCGCAAAAAGGAACCTCAATTACACGTAAATCGAGGTTCAACTTGCCTTTTATTATGTACAATAATATTTGAGTTTTTATCTTGAAGATCGTAAGCAAAACGTTTAAGAATATCAAAAGAACAAAGAGTTTTTGAAAAACTCTATTTCTTTGGAATTGGAAAATTTTTCAGTTTTATGATGAATCTTTGAAAAATCATAACTCGCTCGGTATAAGTCGAGAATTGGAAAACTTTATACCGTTGGAAACCTCTTAGAGAGTACTATAAGTTCCTAGAAGACACTTGTCCATGAATTGAAGTGAAAAGTGGTCAAAAATGAGCTTGAAGACGCAGGGTCGGTATTCATGGCAGAATTAAGTTGGATTTCGGCCAACTTTGAAAATTCGGCACGATTCACACGTTGCAAACCGGCCTCTGAAATTTGCAGCTCAATTAGGGTTACAAGTGAGGTGTATGAGAAAACAAGCGGATCAAGAATCGGAGTTTCGAGCACCGAGATACGGTAGCCCGAAGTTGAGCAAATTCAAGACTGGATGAGAATTTTCCAGATTTGAACCTCTAACTTTAGTAATTCAATTGGGTATCGAAACGAACTTGAATTGGCACCAAAATTGGTAGTATTTCAATACTATATGGAAAGTATCTCTCTATCAAATTTCGGGGAAAAATACCTTCGGCAAGGTAGTTAATTAGCCCACCAAAGTTCAAGAAAAATCCTAAGGCAATCTGCCTTTGACTTGCATTTCCCAATTTCCAATCGTCTAACCAAGAAAGTTATCCAACCATGGTTCATTTGTGAAATAAGGGTCTAAGATACACCCATAATATCTTTGGTAAGTGTTTAATATCAAAAACATCAACTAACAAGTTCACTCCAAGATTTGGTTCCAAACCAGTCCAAACATTAGGGTTTTCCAAAACAGAGCAGTCCACTTGTTTCAGTCACAAATCAGTCAATATAGCTCGAAATCGAGCATGGATTATGCCGTTGGAAAATACATTCATAGGACTAAAATATCACAGAAGAAATCATTTCCAAATTCGGCACCCAACTGGTTCAAATTCGGGCATCAAGTTGCTGCCTGACCACTTCATTCCAGACGAACAGAGCAACAGGACATCGAACTTAAAACATTTGGTTCGGCTTTCTCACAAGGAATCAGATCATGCATTTTATACCAAATTAAAGCTAGGAATGTCTAGTTTCAAACGCCACCGACGTCACATGATTTCAACATCCGAGGACAGAGTTATAGCCAAAATACTACTGCTGGTCAGAGTCATACGCGAATCAGTTTCCAGATTTGCTGGTTTCTAAAAAAAATTCATTTGCCCATTCAAACCTCATTATTTTTCAATGAAATTTTCCACACCTCTAATACATCATATAAGCATCCAGTTCAAGCCATTAGTTCATTAAAAACTGGCCTTAAAATGGCCGAATAAAACAGGGGTAGAATCGGAAGTTTTTGCTTCTTACACCCAATGAAGTTCCTACTAATTACCCACCACTAATGCATCATTATAATCACTAAACCCACAATATAATCACCATTAATTATCACATCAGCAACAACAACCCAAGTGTGGGAATTCCAAGAGCCCACAATCACATTTTTATACCATAAACAAGTAACTAAGTGCATGCATGAGCTTAATCTTGCCATATAATCTCCAAAAGATAAGAATCCATGGGTTGATCATTACCTACTCCTTTGGTTTGCAAGGTCAGAATTTTCGGCCCTCTTGAAGCTCCAAGAAACCGTGAAAAACTCCTCCTTTTTCTAGCTAGATGATCTCTCCAAGTGACAAGCTAAGTGTAGTTCAAATTTGGTGTGAATCCATGAAGTTTTTGTGCAAGAATTGAAGATGAAAATGACATCTTGGTGTTGTTCTTTTTTGCTGCTGATAATCGGCCAAGAGAGAGACTAAGAGAGAGAGTGTTTGGTCCAAATTTAGCTTCTTAAGGAAGACACAATGTGTGGTGCAAAAATCATCCCCAAAGTCAACTCTCACTAGGGTGCGTTTGGGCGCGTTTCGGCTCGATTTCTCGCGCGTTTGGTTCACTAGTGCACTAAACCTCTAATGCACTTATATTCAGGTAAATATTATTCACTCTTGATTGTCCCAAAATAAGGGTCTAAAGTCTCTCAAATAAAGTCGCGCGTGTGAAAACGCGTACCGTCAATTTTAACGCTATAACGCGAAACTTCCGAGAATTTCTTATAACGATTGTACTACTAACTATCACTTGAGTATTTATTCATAATATTTCCTATTTTAGAACCATAGTACGAGTCTCCATTATTCCAAGCTTATTGCACTCTCAAGCGGATAAAATCTCCAAGCACTATTCACTATTTTTACTGAACGCGCTCCCGGAAATTAATTCTTGAAACAAGTCACTTTTTAAAAAATATAACGAAGCTATATTTCCACGTAATTAAGTTCAATAGGTCTAGAAAATAATACTTGGAATAAATGAACAAGTAAATAATTAAATAAGCTCAAATTAGGGTTTTAATAGGAGTTTTTTTGAGTCCTCAAATGACTCGAGTATTAACTCCTCAAATCTCCAATAAATTTGTATCCATGCGTCTTTTGGAAAACTATCCACGCGTGAGTAGTATATGCTCACTTAGAACTTATTCACCTTTAATTCTCGATTAACTTTTCTTAATCTGCTATTGTCCGTTCTTAATTTCCTCAGGATAATCATACTCTCGAATATAATATCACCTTGAAACACTCGCGTTCGTTATTTCTCACCTAAACAATCCTTCCGAAAATTGAAGTTGTTAACGGGACATTTCAAAAACATAATGAAGACATTATTCCATACGAATGGATTTAAAATGGTCGTAATAAATTATTTGGGGAAAACAGGTGGATAAATACTTAATTAAACCATTAATATTTGATATAATAAGAAATTTTTCGGGTCTTCACAGAAACCCTAATCTCGGCCAAGATTGAAAACCCTAACTTTGCTTAGGATAAAACCCTAGTTTATGTATTATTCGTAAGCTCGAGCTATAGTTTATATGTGGTATTCTAGTGTGTGTTTTGGCACAAGTAAAAATAGGATTCGTTTTAGTTTACAAAGGTTTAGCAAGTTTGACATGGTTAGCAAACTCTGGATTAGCAAACCTCTAGTGTTACAATATTAGAAAGCTTAAGTGGAGTTTTATTTATCGCCTGCCTTTTCCACATTTTCTTTATTAAAAAAAATTTCCAGGATAATTTTTATGAGTAAATATAGGTTTTAGATGATTTTTCTAGTATCGGTTAGTTTTTGAGAAATTAAGAACGTATATCGGACGTGGGACCCACTAGTGCGGTAAGTTCGGAAAAATTCGGCCGATTAGGTTAAGTTTCGGATACTGGGTTTAATTTATCGGGTGCTAAGAGATAATTAGAGGATACTTTATGGATTAGAGTGAGAGGGAACAAAGTGATACACTTGCATTAATGGAGGTGACAAGTGTCACCCTTGGATTAGTCCTTAAGTAAGACTACTATTCCTTGTCTTACCATTGACCAAATAAATCACAAAAATAACCAAAACTTCACCATTTTCTCTTCATCTTGGCCAAATTTCTTGAGCAACAAAAGGAAGAAAACTCTTCAAGATTTTGGGTTCAATCTTGCTTCAATCAACTTACTCAACCATCCAACCTTGATTTTGCTCCATAACACCACTTAAAGGAGTGATAGTGAAGTGTTGTGTGAAGTTGTTTGGAAGCTTAAGGTGCTAAGTGGTCTCTCTTCTTTGGTTCTAAGGTGAGTGACTATGGAACCCCTCTCTTCTATCTAAAGATGCTTAATTAATGACTTGTGGTTGTTACAAGTGTGATTTGGTTGACTATTTCTTGATTTTAGTTAAGATTGATGAAGTTTTCTATTTATTTGGGATTATTGCTGTTTTCATATAATTAATATTATGTGGCTATGTATGATGATTGGAAATGATTGAGAATGAAGCTAGTTGGTGTGAATGGTAGTTAATTGCAGCAAATTTCTGGTTTGGAAGATAAATTAGCAAGTTAGGGTTTCAAAGTTCTACATTCTGTCTGGTTTTATAGCTCCTAGTTAGAGGCCGAATTGGCTTTGGGTTAAAACATGAAAGTTGTATAGAATGATATTTTAGAGGTGTCTACAAAATTTCAGGTCAATCGGAGTAGTGTAGCTTGTGAAAAGATGGAATTACCCTTGCTGTCCTGTTTCTACCCGAACCTGAGAACTGCGATTGTAATTGGTTATTTTGGTTTGGAATGATTCAGAATTGGTTGTTTAGGTCTTCTGATGAAATGTAGCCCTGTTTCTAAGCTTTCGGATGGCTTTGGAATTTCTCAATTTGGACTTAAGTAGGCTGAGTTATGTTGTTTTCAGCGGAATGCGTTATGTGAACCTGTTTTTCCAGTTCTGGTATAGTATCTTGCATTTTTTACCTTGTTACATTCAGAAACTGGACAAAGTTTCCTTCTTCAACATTGTAGCCCCTTAAGTCCTGAATATTCCTGTAAAATTTCAGGTCAAACGGATTAGCGTATCCTGAGTTATAGATGAAATACTCAAGCCTGTTTTGAACATCAGATTCTGTGCGTTTTTAGTTTAGCTTCTGCCCGTGACTTTTTCGGTTTTGATACCGTACGATCTGGGTGTTTACTCCTTCATAAGAAATGTAGATCTTGGTTTTGGCTTCAAAACGGTATAAAGTGCGTCGAAATCCGAGTTCCGTAGCTCCCGTTATGACCAAAACAAGATCGATCGTCAGAACTGCCTTTGAATCTGGACAGTTCTGACGGGTACTTTGACACTCAAATTTTGTTCTATTTTGAGTGGATTTAGGTCTTGGCCAAAACATCAAAGTTTTAGCCTTATGTCTCAGATTTCTAATGCCTTTGGAATTTCCTGATTTGGATTTGTGAGCTGGGAGTTATAGTCCAGCAAACATACCCTGTCCGTTACTTTGGAGTGCGAATTCCTGGAACGGTTTTCTGCACTTTCGACCCATCTCTGTTCAGATCCGGAGTTAGGGGTCTTCATGAAAGTTATAGACTTTTCTCTTAGCTTCACAATGGTACCTCATGTACCTTGATCCAACACTCATAGCTTCGATTAGGCTCAAAACAGTTTTGATGGCAAAATGGCTAGGCCGCCATTCCCGTTTCCGTGTGCCGTTTCCGCACTCGTATGTGCCAATTTTGCCGTTTTGCTTGTTTTAGGCATATTAGTAGCCGTTTATGATATTATGTGACGCAATCTTCTATTTCAGACGTTGGCGATCTAGGTGGAGCCGGTGGGGCCTACTAGCTACTCCTCGCGGCACGAATTTCAAACTTTCGTTCTTTTGTTCGTTGTGTAAGTATTCAGGCCGCTCTTACGTGTTAGTTGCTTATGTGTTTCGATATGTATGAAAAGGGTACCTAGGCGAGGGTGTACTTTATCGCACTCGACCTAAACCCTAGTTTGCGCACATATTTGTACATGACATATGTATATGAATCACTTTTGGAACTAAACCCCTTGAGCTTGTGGCTCGGGGTGACTTTTGAATAAATTTTGTGAAGTTTGTGAGTTTGGGGCCCGATCTCATGACCTAGATGGACTATTCGAGCCGGTTAGGGCTTGGTCGAAGTCAGTCCAACCTGGTTGAGGTCACTAAGTTTGTGAATCCGGTTCACCGATTATGTGGACCAAATTTGTGACCCGAGCTTGTGAACCAAGCTCAAATTTCGTTCGCTCGAGCAAGTTTGAGAGGTGTCTGGCCAGAAAGGGTGATAAGGTGTACGGTGGGAGTACAAGTGAAGTTCTACGGACCATTAATTGTGGTCGACGGAGTGTCGGCAGGAGATCATACATGGCACATGAATTGGCTTTGGAGCCACCAGTATCCTTATTATGTGATGTTACTTTTCTGCTTTTGCTTTACTCTTACTGTGTAACTGTTGTTACGTGAAATTTATGCTTTCGCCCCTGTTTACTTACTAAGCATATAGCTTACCCCTTTCTTTTTGTTTTCCTTAGCAGGGGCCGACGCGGGGACTTTTGGCACGTACACTAGTATAGTTAGGTTTGATTGTAATAGTTGGACATATAGTATGTTTGTTTTTGTTTTGGTGGTTTGTATAAGGACCCTCCTTAGGGTCTATCTTCTGCTGGTTGTGGTTATAGTATATTAGAGTGGTTTGACTCGATACTTTTGAAGATGTAAATAGAACTTTTGGTGGTTGTATATATTATAAATAGTTCTCCTTTGGTTTAATATAGTTTTATTAGTTTTGTGTTTCGAGTCCTGGCGCGAGCTAGGCAGGAGTCCCGCCGATACCCTAGGGTTCGCTCTTGGGAGAAGCGGGGGTGTCACAGGCTCGACTACATGTCGTACGCCTTTCCAGGTTAAGTACTAGTACAAAAGAATAAAATATGACTTTTAAACAAAAAGGATAACAGTTGGTCCTAGGGTTACAAACAACTCCCAAAACCCATCATTTTTACCAAGATCAACTCAACTTGAAAGAATCGCGGAGTCCTAAAATTTTGGGCAGCATGCCCTCTGTATTTACCTATTTTCCAGCCAGTTATGGCTTCATTGTTTTCCTCAATCAATCCCAAAATCACACACAAAATAATCTCATTTCAATAGCCATTCATTAGGCTCAAAGTGGTACAAGTACAATTCAAACTAGGACAATGTCCGGAAATGAAGTTTAAGTCAGAAAACAAAAGACAGATTTGACATTGTTATGCGTAACGGACACAACTGAGGCTACGCTTATCGGATTGGAATGAAATTTATACCGTTTCGAAGCTAAGACAAAGGCCTACAACTTTGATGAATATCACTCAGTCCAGTTTGTGACAGCCCCACCTTCCCCTAAGACAAACCAAAGGGCTAGCGGACTGCCTGCCCAACTCTCGCCAGGACTAACGGTTCAGTTTACATCGATCTAAAACGTTCCGGAACATACCAATACACGTAAACAAGTCAAAATCACAAAATAAAAAAAATGAAAATCGGAGCTGACCATGAACAGTACCGGCCACGTTAGAATATGGCCAAACATCACGCAAACATACATATCTTGAAATTCAACATTTACATACCAAAATGGCATACCAAATTATCCCATAAGTTTATACATGTACGGTTGCAAATTACAATTCAACGATGGGTTGGTTCAAAATGAGTTTAGGGTTTTGCCCAAAAGGAGCTATTCAAAATATATTTGCACATAAGCTCAACTCGGCAATCCATATTCAACGCCTTTCCAAAAGTATTCAATTTCCTGTAAGGAAAACAAAAGGAATAGAGTGAGCTTACGCCCAGCGAGATACTGTGATACCCCAACTTTTAGGATCACCTTTTGTTTAGTCTCAGAAAGGATATTACGGTTTCTTTAGTTTATTTTTATTTTAAAACATTATTTTGTTTTAAAGAAGAAACTAAAGTTATTTCTTTGGGTTTGATTTAAAACCTTGTTTTGTTTTAAAAGACTAGAAACCCTAAAAGTCTAATCGAAACCCTAGTTTCATTTGTGATTGACCGTTTTCTCAAATTTCTCATATTTCAACCGAAACCCTAAATTCAATTTGTGGAATTGTAAAACCCTCACGTTTTTCTTAAAAATGCCCTTTTATTTGGAAATTATTAATTTATAATAGTCCTACCACCCAATCATTCCAAAATAAGTGCAAATGAACCTAGAAAGTACGGTTTCACTTTTCGTTTTCAAGTTGGAGCAAGTTAGGGTTTTAACGTTTTTCCGTAGTATGATTATTCGGTACGGAGTGAGGATCAAAATTGGTAGGTAAGAGTGACTTTTGGATGAGGAAATATTATATGATTAGAAGTGATAATAATAAGTTAGTGAATTAGAAGTTAAAACCTTAGTATACGCGATTTAAAGAAAATCCGCTCAAACCGACGGGTATCGATCGTTATCGATTGAGTGCACCACTTGACCACTATTTTATTACCTTAATTTCCTTATTATTAATTGAGCAAAATCAGCCCTAAATATCCTCTCATTCCAGCCGAAATTGTGGACCAAATTAAGAGAGAGAAAAGCAAATTTTGAGATTTCATCTTGAGGCGACAAGTGGCGAACATCCAACGATTGTTTGACCAAACTAATTCCAACCTTCTTATCCTTTCTTGAGCTTCATTTCTTCCTCATTTTTGACTTTTCTGGTCGTGAGTTTGAGGGAGAAAGAGTGAAGAGAGTTTTTAATTCCAACCTCAAATCAAGAGTTGTGAGTGAAACCAAGCGAAACTAAACCGATTAAAACCTTCCTTGAGTGTTTAGCTTGTGAGAACCCGAAATTTTCTCATTTTTTTTCTAGGGTTTTTCTCGTTAATGGCATGTTTTCTGCATTTTCTTGATTAGGAAAATTTTCCTAGTAAATTTTATGTGTAAATATAGTTTTTAGATGATTTTTCTAGTATCGAATAGTTTTTGAAAAATTAAGAACATATAACGGACGTGGGACCCGCTAATGCGAAAATTTCGGAAAAATTCGGCCAGTTAGGTTAAGTTTTGGATACTGGGTTTAATTTACCGAGTGTTATGAGATATTTAGAGGTACCAAGTGCATAGGTGTGAGAAAGACAAAAACAAGTTAGGCATGAATTAATGAGAGGGACATGTGTCACCATATGATTAAATCTTGTTTTGACTTACTATTCAACCTTTTACCAATTACTAAATAAAACCAAAAATTGACCAAATATCTTCCATTTTTCTTCAAGCTTGGCCGAATTTATCTCTAGGAAAGGAAGAAAGAAAACCTCTTCAACTTCTTGATTCTCTCTTGCTCAAATCCAAGAATTCAACCATCTAAACTTGTTTTTGTTCCATAGAAACACTTAAGGGAGTGATAGTGAGTTGTTTTGTGGAGTTATTTGGAAAGCTAAGAGGACCAATAACTCTCTCTCTCTTGTTTCTAAGGTAAGTTGTGAAGAACCACTTTCCTTCCTTGATTGATGCTTAAATCATGCTTAGTGGTAGTATGAGATGTGAGGCCCCAGTTCATACTACATTGATATATTCATTAATTTGGCAGTAACGTTTGGTTTTGGGAGTATTTCGAAAACCCTAAGTAGGGAGTAAGATTTAAACCCTAGTTTTGTATTCGAACAAGTTTGAGTGGTGATTAAAGTTAGTTATGTTAATGTGTGTTTTAGTGTGGGTAAGTATAGGATTTAATCCATTTTGTATAGATTAATTAAGTTTAAGAAGGTTAGAAACCCGAAGTGAACAAAAACCCTAATTTCCGGTTAAGATTGGAAACTCGTCTTTTCTACATTTTTCTGTATTAGAAAAATTCCCCAGATAATTTTTATTGAGTAAATGGAGTTTTTAGATGATTTTTCTAGTATTAGTTGGTTTTTGAGAAATTAACAACGTATATCGAACGTGGGACCCACGAGTGCGAAAAGTTCGGAAAATTTCGGCCGATTAGGTTAAGTTTCGAATACTGGGTTTAATTTACCGGGTGTTAAGAGATAAGTAGAGATTGCAATTTGGATTGATATGAGAGAGAAAAGTTAGGTAGATATTTCATAAAAGGTGACAAGTGTCACCATAAGATTAACTCTTACAATAAGATTTACTATTCCATTTTTTGACTTTTGACCCAATTGGTTAAATATCTTAAAATTAACCAAAAATCACCATTTTTCTCTTACCTTTGGCCGGCCCTCTCTCTTGCAAGAAGGAAGAAAACCTCTCTCAATTCCTTGCTCTAATCTTGCCCAAATCAACAACTTAACCGTTTAATCTTGAATTCCTTCCATAAAACCTCTTAGTTTAGTGCTTGTAAGGTGTTGTGTGGAGTTGTTTGGAAGCTTAAGGTGCTAAGTGGTCTCTCTTCTTTGGTTCTAAGGTAAGTGACTATGGAACCCCTCTCTTCTATCTAAAGATGCTTAATAAATGACTTGTGGTTGCTATGAGTGTGATTTTGTGGACTATTTCTTGATTTTAGTTAAGATTGATGAAGTTTTCTATTTATTTGGAATTTTTGCTGGTTGCATATGATCACTATGATGTGGCTATGTATGATGATTGGGAATGAGGGGTAATGACTCTAGTAAGTGCAAATGAGTGATAATTGCAAGTAATTTTGGATTTGGAGGAAATTTCAGCAACTTAGGGTTTCACCACCCCCTTTTCTGTCCGGTTTTGTATCTCCTACTTAGAGGCCGAATTGGCCTTTGCTTAAAACATGAAAGTTGTAGGTATTGATGTGTTTGAGGTGCCTGTAAAATTTCAGGTCATTTGGAGTAGTGTAGAGTGAGATATGTCGATTTTACTGTTGCTGTTCTGGGTTGATCAGAATGTGAAAACTGCACTTGTAATTGGTTGTTTTGGCTGGTATTGCTTCAGAATTAGTTGTTATGGTCTTCTAATGAAATGTAGCTTGATGTATTAGCTACCATATGCCTTTGGAATTTCTGGATTTGGACTTGTGTAGGCTGAGTTATGATGTTTGCACTAGAATACGTTTTGTGAATCTGTTTTTGCGATTCTGGTATAGTATATTGCACTTTCGACCTGGTTGCACTCGAAACTAGATTGAGTAGCCTTCTTCAACATTGTATCCCCTTGAGTCCTGTGTATGCCTGTAAAATCTCAGGTTAAACGGATTAGTGTATCATGAATTATTGATGAAATGCTCAAGCCTGTTTTGAACATCAGATTTGGTACGTCTTTTAGTTTAGCTTCTGCCCGTGATCTTTCAGTTTTGATACAGTACGATTTGGGTGTCAACTCCTTCATAAGAAATTTAGATCTTGGTCTCAGCTTCGAAACGGTATAAAGTACGTTGAAATCTGAGTTCCGTAGCTCCGGTTTTGATCAAAACAATATCGATCGTCAGAACTGCCCGGTATTTGGACAGTTCTGACGGGTATTTTGGCACTCGATTTTCGTTCTGTTCTGAATGGATTCAGGTCTTGGCCAAAACATGAAAGTTTTAGCCTTATGTCCCAGCTTTCTAACGCCTTTGGAATTTCTTGATTTCGATTTCTGAGCCATGAGTTACGGCCTTGTAAACAGGGCCTGTTTGGTAACTCGCAATGAAACAGCTGGCACAATTTCGTGCATTTTTGACCTATATCTATTGAGATCTGGGTTGAGATGTCTAAAGGGAAGTTGTAGCCCTTCCTCTTAGCTTCGCAACGGTACCTCATGTACCTTGATCCGACACTCCTAGCCTAACTTTTGACCAAAACGGTTTGAGATGGCAGATTTGGCCGTCCCGTTTGCCGTTCCGCGCGCGCGCGTGTGCCATTTTTGTCGTTTCCGCACTTGCGCGTGCCAATTTTGCCGTTTTCCTTGTTTTAAGTACGTTAGTTGCCGTTTGTGATATATTGTGACATAATCTTCGATTTCAGACAGTGGTGAGCTAGGCGGAGCCGGTGGGGCCCACTACTAGCCAACACACAAAGTGAATTCCGCCTTTGTACTACTTTTGGTATTTTGAGTAAGTATTCAGGCCGCGCTTACGTGTTAGTTGTTATGTGTTTCGATATGTATGAAAAGGGTACCTAGGCGAGGGTGTACTTTATCGCACTCGACCTAAACCCTAATTTGAATGTGTAATTGTACTTGGCATATGTATATGAACCTTTTGGAACCAAAACCCTTGAGCTTGTGGCTCGGGGCGACTTTCGAATAAAGTTTGTGAAGTTTGCAAAGTTTGTGATTTTGAATAATTTTGTGAAATTTGTGAGTTTAGGGCGAACTCTTGACCTGGTTGGACTATTCGAGCCGGTTAGGGCTTGGTCGAAGGCAGTCCAACTTAGTCTGAGGTCACCAAGTTTGTAGGTTCATTTTATGAACCAATTTTGTGAATCCGGTTCACCGAGAAGGTGACCAAGTTTGTGACTCGAGCTTGTGACTCAAGCTCAAGTTTGTGATTTCGTTCGCCCGGGCAAGTTTGTGAGGTGACTGGCCAGTGAGGGTGATAAGGTGTCGGTGGGTGTACAAGTGAAGTTCTACGGACTATTATTTGCAGTCGACGGAGTGTCGGCAGGAGATCACGCATGGCACATGAGTTGGCTTTGGAGCCACCTGTATCCTTATTATGTGATGTTACTTTTCTGCTTTTGCTTTACTCTTATTGTGTAACTGTTACGTGAAATTTATGCTTTCGCCCCTGTTTACTTACTAAGCATATAGCTTACCCCATTCCTTTTGTTTTCCTTAGCAGGGGCCGACGCGGGGACTTTTGGCTCGTATACTAGTATAGTTAGATTGGCTTGTAATAGTTGAACAGTTAGGATGTTTGTTTTTGTTTTGGTGGTTTGACTCGATACTTTTGGAGAATGTAATTATAACTCTTTTGGGGTTGTATATATTGTTTTTGGTGCTCTTTCGAACTTTAAGTTTTGAGTCCTGGCGCGAGCTAGGCAGGCGGCCCGCCGATACCCTTGGGTTCGCCCTTGGGAGAAGTGGGGTCATCACATGAGATGCCATTTTATGGATTATATTTTGAGTTGTGGTTGAATTGATGAACTCTTATATTTTTTGGGGATTTTTCTGTTTTAATATAAGCATGATTGTGTGGCTATCTATGATGATTAGAAATGGTATATAATGACTCTAGGAGGTGGAAAAAGTGATTAATTGCAACCAATTTCTGGTTTGGAAGAAATTTCAGAAAATTAGGGTTCTTGAGGGAGCATTCTGCCCGAATTTTTAGCTCCTAGTTAGAGGCCGAATTGGCCTTGGCTTAAAACATGAAAGTTGTAGGGAATGACATTCTAGAGGTTCCTACAAAATTTCAGGTCAATAGGAGTAGTGTAGAATGAGAAAAGTCAAAATTACTATTGCTGTTCTGGTTTTACCTGAATGTAAGAATTGCGCCTGTAATTGATTGTTTTGGCTGGAATTTCTTCCGAATTGGTTGTTGAGGCCTTCTGATGAAATTTAGCCCTATTTCTTAGCTTGCATCTGGTTTTGGAATTTCTAGATTTGAACCTGGAGAGCCTGAGTTATGAGGTTTCCGCTAGAATACGTTTTGGTGAATCTGTTTTACGTTTTTGATGTAGTATCTTGCATTTTTGACCTGTATGCACTCAAAACTGGGTTGAGTGACCTTCTGTGATGTTGTATCCCTGTAGTTTAGCTTCAAAATGGTGGGTCTTGTACCCTCATCCGATAATCGTAGTGAAATTGGTGCCATTACCGCAAAACGAGGACAAAAACTATTTTTTTCCGGGCCAAAACTAATTGCATTTCCGAATTTTCTGGTTTCCTCTAATGCTTATGTATGCATATGGAACCCTATTTTGGGAGTAATTGGCATTGGTTTATGACTCGTTATTGAGTTTCATTGTGTGACGGCCCCACCTCCCCCTAGGGCGTACCAGAGGGTTCGGCGGGTCGCCTGCCCAACTCTCACCGGGACTCAGTCGTTCACTATAGTTCTCAATTAAATTGCAATATAACTCTCATATATTACATCAAATGTTCCCACAAATATACATCCAAGTCTCCAATAATTACATGTCACAAATGCAGCGGAAACTAATTCCCAACTATACATCAAATGATTCCAAATCCAAAACTGTACAAGATATAGGCCATCCATTCACGTGAATAAGCACAACAAGTCCTGCCTTCGCCTTGAGCCCTGTGGAGGGGAATAAAATATTTTTGGGGTGAGCTAGAAGCTCAGCGAGTAACCAGAAAATCAGTAATCAAATCGGTTTAACAATATTTCTTTTCAATGATGTCATAAATCAATGATGTGATAGATCAAATGATAAGTCCAGAAACGATTACAGCATTTACAAAACATTAAATATGGAGTATCAATAATTCAAGAAACATGTACAATGGAAAGCGAGAGTAACATTCATGAAAAGGATACGTTCATTTTTTTATAAATAATCCCTCGTTCATCTTTTATTTTTCCGGACGTTGGCCGGTCTCCACCCATTCGGACGCAGCCGGACTCCACCCATCCGGACGTAGCCGGACTACAAGGTAATACTCGAGTATACCAAATTCACCCAGGGTCACCATATCGCCCGACCGAGTCCGCTTCTGGCTCGAGTCGATCGGTAACGAAGGGCAGGGCCCAATTCAGCCAAACGGCTTACATTCATGCGCAACTAGCATTTAATCATTAATCATTGAAAATTTCATATTTATTTAGGTCGAGTGCGATAAAGTACACACTCGCCTAGAAAACTCGTTTTAACAATCATCGAAAGCACTTAACACGTTATCAATCAATTATAACAAGCCAATAAGTCAAGAATTACAGCAAACAAGGAACACTCATATTTCCAAAGGTGGGTTTACAAGGCTGCACTTCAAGAACCAAGTTCATTAGTTTTCTTTTGCTCTAACTCCCAAGCTTGTTGGATGGGTTGCACAAAACCAGAATTTTTCTTGTTCTTTCTCTTATTTTCTCTTGATTTTTCTCCCCTCTTTTCTCCCTAGAGCTGGCTGAAATTCTCCTTGTTGTTTTGGCCTTTGGTCTTGCTAAGAAGATTAATACTAAGTCACTTGGTCAAAGTCCAATACCTTTTTGTTTAGCCAATCACAATTAAGCTTAGGAACCTTTAGGAAGTCTAGCAATTTGTGCTTAACCAAAAGTCACACTATGGCCCCAACTTCTTTTAATCTTTACAATTAACTCCAATGAGTTGTCAAAAATATACCGCATTTACCGCACTAGCGGGTCCCACGTCCATAATACACTTCAAACTTAACGTGGACTAACTTGTATCAAGGAAATGATTTGAAAACTATATTTCCCTATAAAAATGTATAAGAAATGAATATATTGAAGAAAGGTACAAAATTATAGACAAGGAAACAAAATAACGTCTAGAAAATATATTAAAAAAAATTTTCGGATTCTCATACTCATACTTTTCGGGGCGTCACACATTGTACTTTTTTGCATGTTTTAGGGTGTGACGGTGATTAAAGACGCCTTTTGGGCAGAAGTTCATGATATTCCACTTGCTTGCTAAGTGAGTATACTACTAACTTGTTTGTTTACAATGTGGCTTTATTATATTGAACTTGACACCTTGAAGGCTTATTTGCACTGTTGAAATTGATTAAAGTGAGGGTGTACTTGATCGCCCTCACATCCTTTGATATTGTTGAGGATTGTCTACTGTTTCACTGTAATGACTGAATGATACATGAAATACTGAATTCCATTCATGGAAAACTGATTTGGTGTCGTTTGGACGAGTATCCAACGGCCTTACTGTTACTACTGAGCTCAACCCCGTTGGTAGTCAATTGAATTGAGCCAGCGAGGGCTTGGTCGTGAAAATTGATGAGCCATAGGGACTGTTATATGGAATCTTGTAGTAGTGAGACTCTCGATTTCGGTATACTCGAGTATTACTAAATGGCTACTGTTTGGAGTGCGGGCCCGGTAGGGGTATGTTGGGTGGAAGGAATGGAAGTGAAGTGAAGTCTACGGTTGGTTATTCTTAAACATTGACGGAGGGTCAATGAGGTTCAATCAAGAATGTAAGCGTGGAAATGGGCTCTTGAGAGCCGTCCGTATCCTTTTACCGATTTGTTTTACTTCTTAATAAAGTAATTGGAATGAAAGGTTATGCTTATGTGATCTTGGTTGCTTAGGTGATAGTATCTCACTGGGCAATTAGCTCACACCGTTCCTTTTGTTTTCCTTACAGGCATATGACTACTTTTGGAATGATTCTTGCTAGTTGGTTGCCGAATGAGCTAAATGAATGTCTCTTTTGTATAGTTTATGAATCGAAACCCTAAATGTACCTTTAGGGCCGTTTCACTTTGGGTTTTGGCAAACCATACATGTAGTAACTTTTGTATCACTTTTGTATGCCATTTTGGCTTGTAAATACTAAATGTTATGTTGTATATGTATTTTGATGTTTGACTGGGTTCTGACGGGTCGGTTACTATTCATGGCCGACTCCGGATTTCATTTTTTTTATTTTGGGTTATTTTGGCCATTTCGACTTGTTTACGCGTGGTATAAGTTCCGGAACGCAATAAATCACTCTAAACTACACCAGTAGTCCTGGCGAGAGCTGGGCAGGCAGTCCGCTAACCCCTTTGGTTCGCCTTAGGGAAAAGTGGGGCTGTTACATAGCTAGTGGTGTGTTGGTGAAATTTTGGAAGGAAAAGCTAGGGCTGCTCTTGGTAGTCACTTTAACAAGGTAATAATGCTGATTTCCCCATTTCTTACTCTTGATCTTGTTTAATTTAGCATAGCACCCTAAATTTGTGGTGGATGCTACCTATTACAATGATTTGGATGGATATAGTGTATGTTCTTGAGTTACAAGAGTTAGGGTTTGATGAGTTTCTGCCTATACTTGCTATATGGATAGTATATGTTGTATCTAATCTTATATAAGGGGTTGTGGTGGTGATTGAAGCAAGAAATGAAGAAAGTTTCCTTTGAAACCGTAAAATTTCAGATTTCTGGAAATCTTAGCTTCAGTTCTATCTGGTTCTATTTCATCCTGTTAGAGGCCAAAATAAGCTTAGCACAAAACATAAAAGTTGTAGAAAATGATATTTTATGATTGCCTACAAAATTTCATCCCAATTGGAGCAACATAGCCTGTGAAAAGACCAAAATACCCTCACTGCCCTAGGATGCATCCAGTGATCCGTTTTAGACAGTTCATCCAATTGACCGTGTCTATTCACTATGATACATGCTGATTTAGCCATTTTCCAAAACATGAAAGTTTTCGTACTTTGTCTTAGCTTTTCAACGCCTCCAAGAACGCCTTAAACGGACTTTGGTAGCTTGAGATATGGCCATTTGAAGGCAGTATGGTTAATTAGCCGATTAGTTGGAATTTGGTTCTGTGAATTGGGAATTTGACTGGGTTACACTGGAAATTATACTAGGTGGTCTTCACCAAAGTTGTAGCTCTCTGCCTTAGCTTCGAAATGGTATAAATTGCACCCCAATCCAACAGATTTAGCTTTAGTTGTGCTCATTTGTGACAGCTCCACCTCCCCCTAAGGCGAACCAAAGGGTTCGGCAGACCGCCTACCCAGCTCTCGCCGGGACTCAGTCGTTCACTCAAACAAATCAGAAATAAAACCTCAAGAAAGAGCAAACCATGATCCAATTCATTACAATCCTCAATCAAAACTAGAATTCAACCACAGAAATACATAGTACACGAATCCAAAACTTAAAGCGGAACTTATATACATTCCTATCTCAAAGGAATTACAAAATCAAAGGTACAAAAGTTCCCGAGTCATCATACATCCGACCCTTGCCAAAAGCTAGGGTGAGAACCATAACAAAAGAAAACCAAGAGTTAGACCCAGTTAGTCTATACAGACTCTCGTCCTTGCACGCCTTCCCCTGTTAAGGAAAACAAAACTAAAGGGATGAGCTGGAAAGCTCAGTGAGGTTCCAAACACATAGGCAACAAGAAGTTCATTGCATTCATTACACGTAACCAATAATTCAAGATACAAGGATAAGATAAAGTGATAAACACATTCATTAAAAGGATACGTGCTCACAGGGAGCCATTCGTTCATTCGTTCGTTCATTCATTCTCCTTTCGTTTCCTTATACCTTCAATCATTTGAAAATGCATTTTATATAAGTAAAACCCTCGTTCATTCATTCGTTCATTCATTCATTCACCCCCTTCCCTGACCGTTGGCCAGGCTCCACCAGACTTCAAGGTAATACTCGAGTATACCAAAACGTTCACCTAGGTCACCAAATCGCCCGACCGAGTCCGCTTCTGGCTCGAGTCGACCGGTAATAAGGGGCAGTGGCCAGTTCAGCCCACAGGCTCACATCCATTTAGGTCGAGTGCGATAAAGTACACACTCACCTAGAAAACTCATTTTGGCAATCATTAAGAGCATGTAACATGTCATCAATCGTTCATATAAGTCATATAGTCAAGAAACATAACAAACAAGAACACTCACCAGACAAGCAAGTGAAATTTCATAAACTTTCGCCCAAAGAACGTCTTTAATCACCGTCAAGCCTTAAAATATTCAAACAAGCACAATAAGACTTGATTACATATCATAACCAAGTCCACATACCACCAAAAGAAGGTTCCACAAGAAGATATAAACACTAGAGTAAACCAGGAAAATCCGGAAATGGAATTAGCTTTAACCCTGAAAAAAAATAGTTTTTGACCTCATTGTGCGGTAATGGCACCAAAGGCACTACGATTATCGGATGAAGGTACAAGACCCATCATTTCGAAGCTAAAAGACAGGGCTACAACATCACAGAAGGTCACTCAACCCAGTTTTGAGTGCAAACAGGTAAAAAATGCAAGATACTACATCAAAAAAATAAAAAAACAGATTCACCAAAATGCATTCTAGCGGAAAGCTCATAACTCAGGCTCTCCAAGTCCAAATCTAGAAATTCCAAAACCAGTTGAAAGCTAAGAAACAGGACTAAACTTCATCAGAAGGTCTCAACAACCAATTCGGAAGCAATTCCAGCCAAAACAACCAATTACAGGCGCAATTCTTACATTCGGGTAAAACCAGAACAGCAATAGTAATTTCGACTTTTCTCATTCTACACTACTCCGATTGACCTGAAATTTTGTAGGCACCTCTAAAATGTCATTCCCTACAACTGTCATGTTTTAATCCAAGGCCAATTTGGCCTCTAACTAGGAGCTAAAAATTCGGGCAGAATGCTCCCTCAAGAACCCTAATTTTCTGAAATTTCTTCCAAACCAGAAATTGGTTGCAATTCATCACTTTTTCCACCTCCTAGAGTCATTATATACCATTTCTAATCATCATAGATAGCCACACAATCATGCTTATATTAAAACAGAAAAAATCCCCAAAAATAATAAAACTTCATCACTTCAACCACAAATCAAGAAATAACCCATAAACTTGCATCTCATACTACCACTAAGCATGATTTAAGCATCAATTAAGGGAGGAGGGTGGTTCTTCACAACTTACCTTAAAACAAGAGAGAGAGAGCTATTGGACACCTTAACTTTCCAAATAACTTCACACAACAACTCACCAACACCTCCTTAAGTGGTTTTATGGAGTAAAACTAAAATTAAACGGTTAAAAGTGAAGATTGAGCAAGCTTGGAGCAAAGAAATTGGAGAGCTTTTCTTCCCTTGTTGCTTGAAGGTGGCCGGCCATATGAAGCTTAGAAATGAAGATATTTTGGTCAATTTTTGAAGTTATTATGGTAAATGGTAAAAGCATGAATAGTAAGTCAAAAGTAGGAATTAATCTCTAAGTGACACATGTCACCTTCCTTAATTACTTGCCTAACTTTTTTGTCTATATTACACCAATCCACTTGGCAACCTCTAAATATCTCATAACACCCGGTAAATTAAACTCAGTATCCAAAACTTAACCTAATTGGCCGAATTTTTCCGAACTTTTCGCACTAGCGGGTCCCACGTCCGGTATACGCTCTTAATTTCTCCAAAGCTATCCGATACTAGGAAAATCATCGAAAAACTATATTTACTCAATAAAATTATCTGGGGAATTTTCTAAGAAAGAAAATGTAGAAAAGGCGGGCGATTAATAAAAGAAACCCTAGAAGCTTAGAAAATTTTCGGGTTCTCGCACTCATTCTTTCGGGGCGTCACATCGTTACACTAAGAGACATCAAAGCTGCCATTCGCTTATTTGTCTTTGAACTTGATTTCCGATTACCATGTTAGTACTTGCATTGTAGTTGGGGTATTTTGAGCATAGTTGAAGGGCTATTGTGTTACCATTGCATATGTGTGACTTTGGGACGGATTTGAGGAAAATATTGAAGCCATAAATGGCCGGAAAATAGGTAAACACAAGGGGCATGCCGCCAAATTTTTGCTAGAGGAATTAACCTAGCCTTTGGAGTTCTAGTTCGGTATTTTGCAAATGTGACTTGAATACATTAAAGACTGGGTCGAGGTGTCTTCATGAAAGTTGTAATCTTTTGTCTAAGTTTCGAGACACTATCTAATACATTTTGATCCGATAACCACAGCTCCAATTAAGATCAAAATCGTGTAACTCGTTGTATATCGTTTTTTGATTATTTTTGACCATTTTCGACCGTTCTCAATCGTTTAAGTTATAAACTGCTATTGTATAGCCATTTCACTTATGTGTGTATATAATCTGTCTATACAGACAGTGAGGCTTTTGACGGTGACGGTCAAGCTCAGTGACTTGTATCGTTTTTCGTGCCAAAATTTATCAAGTGAGTAATTGGGTTGTTTATTGATATGGAATTGTTGAGGTACCTTGTATATGTTAAATGGGTACTTAGGCGAGGGTGTACTTTATCTCACTCGACCTAAGCCCATCCTTTGTTTTGATTTTCTATGTGAGAATACATGCCTTATGTTGAGTGTCACCCTCTTGCTGTGTGGTGAGAAGGGTGGTTACATGGCTTGAGTATTACCCTTTTGCTGTGTGCTGATGGGGTGTTTACATGACTTGAATTAAACCCCATTTGTTGTGTGCTATTTGGGGTAAGTACTTTGTTGTGTACTTTGTCGAGAGATACCATCTAATGAGAGATCGGATGTGACAGCCCCACCTTCCCCTAAGGCGAACCAAAGGGGTTAGCGGACTGCCTGCCCAGCTCTCGCCAGGACTAACGGTACAGTTTACGTCGGTCTATTACGTTCCGGAACATAACAATGCGCGCAAACAAGTCAAAAACACAAAATAAAAAAAAACGAAAATCAAAGCCGAAGATGAACAGTAACGGACACGTCAGAATCCGGCCGAAATCCTTCCCAATCTGGCCGGCAATCCGGCCAGTTTCTGGCCGGATTCCTGGCCGGATTCGGTCCTGTTCATTCCCGCCAAATTTTTTTTTCCTTCTCCGTTTGAAATGCGTCTAGATCCGAAATCCATCCAATCATTTACCAAACATATATATATACATCAATTCAACATTTACAAGTCAAAACGGCCTACCATAATCATTCACTAAGGAAGTACACATTCGATTTGCCTATCAAAAGGAAATGAACCCGTTATACATTAGGGTTTCACTTCAAGAGCAATACAAAAGACATTTACATGCTCAATTCGGCAATTGACTAACCAATCCATTCTCAAAAGTAATTATCACCCTGTAAGGAAAACAAATAACACGGAATGAGCTAAAGCCCAGTGGTATACCACCCAATAAGCAGTCAAAGTCATATAAGAATGAACTTTCATTTAAAGTGCACAAATAAGCAATGAAGCAAAATGGTAAAAGGATACGGTCGGCTCTCAAGAGCCCATTTCCACGCTTGCAATCTTGATCCAACCTCATTGACTCTCCGTCAATGTTAAAAGTACCAAACCGTAGACCACCCTTTACTTCCAATCCTTCCACCTAACATACCCCAACCGGGCCCGCACTCCATTTCAGTAGTTTTGGTAATACTCGAGTTTACCGGAACCAAGGGTCTCATTACCACAAGGTTCCCCAGTACAGTCCCCGTGGCAATTCAATCTTCACGACCAAGCCCTCGCCGGCTCGATCCAATTGACTACCAAACGGGGTTGAGCTCAGTAATACAGTAAGGTCGTTGGACATCGTCCAAACGACACCAATTCAGTTTCCATGAAATGGAATTCACCAACCAATATGTCAAGTTCAGTAATGCAATAAAACGGTAACCAATCAGTGACAATATCAAAAGAGGTGAGGGCGGTTAAGTACACCCTCACCTTAATCAATTTCAATATCCAAGTAAGCCATCAAGGCATCACATAACATTTAACAAAGCCACATAGTAACAATTTAGTGAGTGGTATACTCACCAAGTGAGAAAGTGGTGTTTCATACACCGTGGTCACCAAGACGTCGTGAGCTACCGTCACGCCCTAGAATCACGCAACAAATGCAATGAGACTCGATAACGAGTCATATAGCAATGCTAAACACAACCCCAATAGGGTTTCATATGCATAAATGAGCATAATAGCAACCAGAAATTAGAAAATGGCCTTAGTCTTGGCCCCAAATAGAAAACTGTTTTGCCCTTATTATGCGGTAATGGTGTAAAATTCTCTACGGTTATCGGATGGGGGGGTAAGACCCACCATTTCGAAGCTATGAAACAGGGCTACAACAATGTAGAAGGTCACTCAATCCAGTTCCTAGCTTAACTAGGTCGAAAATACCAAATACTATACCAGAATTACCAAAACAGGTTTGCAAAACACAGAAAACTGTAATCGGTATATCTCAGTCCATACAAGTCCAAATGCCGAAATTCCAAAGGTATACGTTAGCTAAGTCATCCAGCTACATTTCATCAGAAGACACCAACTCCAAAATCCAAACCAATTCCAGTCAAAATGGCCAATTACTATCGCAGTTTTCGCATTCTGTCCAAAGCAGAACAGCTACAGTAATTTCGTCATAACTCATTTTACATTAATCCAAATGACCTGAAATTTTACAGGCATCTCAATCACATCAATACCTACAACTTTCATGTTTTGAGCAAAGTCAAATTCGGCCTCTAACCCTATGATCCAAAACCGGACAGAATTGGGGATTTAAGAACCCTAGCTTTTCAATTTTCACACCAAATCCAAAATTGGTTGCATTTATCCACATTTCACATCCACTAGAGCCATTATAGTCCATTGCCAATCATCACAAACAACCACAGCATCATAATCCAATTAAACCAGAAAAATCATCATAAAATGGAAAACTTCACCAAATCAATTCAAACCAAGATAAAAACCAGAAATTTTAGCACTCTTATCACTAATAAGCACAACATAAGCATCATTAGGTGTAGTAGGGTGTTTCAAGCTTCACTTACCAAGAACCAAGAGAGAAGAAGATGTTGGGCACCTTAATCCTTCAAACAAAGTTCACCAAACAACTTACTAGCTCTAGAAGAAAGAATTTTATGGAGTGAAATGGATGGAAGCAAATGTTTTTGGTTGATTTGCACCAAGTAGAAGCTTGAAAATTGAAGAAATCTCCTTCCTTTCTTGCTCAAGGTGGCCGGCCAACAAGGAGAGAAAAATGGTGAGTTTTGTACAATTTTTGGATATTTAACCTTTGGTCAAAAAAGTCAAAATTGTGAATAGTAATTCTTAAAAGGCATCCAACAAGAAGGTGACACTTGTCACCTTCATAAATGCATTCTTATCTTTCTTTCCTCTCTCACATCAATCATTTCACACACTCTACTTATCATTTAACACCCGATAAATTTTACACATTATCCGAAACTTAACCTTATTGGCCGAATTTTTCCGAACTTTTCGCAGTAGTGGGTCCCACGTCCACTATTTACTCATAATTTTCTAAAAATTCTCCAATACTAGAAAAAATCATCTTAAAACCATAATTGCTCATAAAATCCACTAAAAAAATATTTCTAAGCCAGAAAATGCAGAAAACATGCAATTAAGGGGAAATAAACCCTAGGAAAAATATTAGGGCAATACGGGTTCTTACATCGGATATCTCAGGGCTTGGTTCCAGCTCGGTTCCAAGGGTTAGACGAACTATTCGAGCCAGTTGGGGCTTGGTCGACGATAGTTCCATGCTAAACTTGGGATTTAGTTCCTTGTTAAAGCCTTGACGAAACCTAAATTATTTTGTTTCGCTCGAGCTGCTGTGTGCTGTTGACTGGCCAGCGGGGGTTGATAAGGTGAACGGGGAAGTTTAAGTGAAGTCTGCGGACCATGAGTACTTTGGTTGACGGAGTGTCAACAGGCGTTCAAGTTCGGGGAATTGAACTAGCTTTGGAACCACCCGTATCCTACCATTGTGATGTTACTTTTCGGTTATTGATGTGAATTATCCTGATTTACTTGTTTAATTATGTGAGTTTACATTTTTCCCCCTGATTACTCACTAAGCATATAGCTTACCCCATTCTATTGGTTTTCCTTAGCAGGGGGCCGATGCGGGAATCGCTCGGGAAGGTGTTTAGTGTTTTGATTATAGATTAGTTGAACTTGTACTTGTTATAAGTTGACTAGCCAGATGTATATAGTTGTCGTGGTGGTTGTAGTTATCAGCTTTTCTAGGGTTTATTTTCTGGTACTCGTGGTATGTATGACTTTATGTTCTGGTTTATGCAACTTTTGAAGATGTAAAAGAGTAAATAGAGCTTTTTTTTGGCATGAACTCCATTTTCTAGTTCTAGAGCATCGAGTCCCGCCGAGAGCTGGGCAGGCGACCCGCCGAACCCTGGGGTACGCCCTAGGGGGAGGTGAGGCCGTCACAGGTGGTATCAGAACCTGCTTCGCATGGTCTTTGTGCGGAGTGAGCTTGGGCCAAGTGGTGAATAAGTACGAAGGATTAAGTGCTCGTTGAGCTTAAGCTATGGAGTCATGAATTGTTATTAGGCCTTAAATCTTTCTCGTGACATGTGAGGTCAATAGATAGGTACGTCAGGGAGGAATTTTGATTGTAGATAGTTTGCTCTTGGGACTGGCCAGCTCGAGATGTGAATTATCTTATTTTGAATTCTCGTGCCTGAGTACTCCAGAGTTGAGGTGCTGCTAAGTACTTGAGACTTGCATTTTGGAAACATGAACAGGCTTTGTCTGGCTAGAGTGAGTACAAGAGATCAATGGGCACCTTGGGAAGTGGAGTAGGAAACCGAACGGGGGTGATTTTCATTGAGTGTGGGACGACAAGTCGCGTTTTCTTTCGTTTTGCCCTTGCATTGTTCCTGCATGTCATTTACTTGTGGTATGTTAATGCCAACATATATAGTACTTACTGCACTTGACTTTGTCTAACTTGAAATGTCCCTTAGTGTATATGGTGCTTTATATTGTGTATATTTTGGCGTGACTTGTATATATATGTCCACATTTTGATCTTTTGAATATTCCATGCATTTTATCACTTTTCAACACTTTGATCTCGGACCCTATTTGGTTCCAATTATAGAAGCCATAAAACCATCAAATGGAGACTCGTGGTAGAGGACGAGGACAAGGAACCGAAGGAGTAACCAATGAAAATGCGAATGCACAAGCCGAAACCCAGGTAACTACAGCCATACAGCGAATGGCTAATTTATTAGAACAAATGGTCAACCAACAGGGTCAAGGTCAAGTACAGCATCTTGGAAATCATGAGGGAAAGGACCGTGCCTTAGAACGGTTCCCGAAATTTCTAACACCAAAATTCTTGGGTGGACCTAGCCCTGATATAGCGGGGAGTTGGTTGGAGCGAATGTTAGACATTTTTTGCTGCGTTAGGATACTCAGAGGAACGACAGATAGCTTTTGCCGTTTTTCAATTTAAGGGAGCGGCTCGTGCCTGGTAGAATGTGATTCGAGCCAAATGGGATAGAGAGCAAACCCCATGGACATGGGTGAATTTCACTCGTGAGTTTAATGAGAAGTACTTACCGCCACTTGTTTAGGAAAGGCGAGAGGATGAGTTCATATGCCTACGTCAAGGGATTACGAGTGTGGCGGAGTACGAGACACAGTTTACCAAACTTTCTCGTTTTGCTCCAGAATTAGTACTGACAGACCAAAGGAGAATTCGTCAATTTGTTCAAGGTTTGAATGTGGAGATTCAGGAAGCACTGGCAGCTGCTCAATTGGAGACTTACAGTCAAGCGATTGAAAAGGCACAAAGAATTGAAAGTACCAAGAGTCAAGTAAAGGCCTTTCATGATAAGAAAAGAAGGCACCCAGATACAAGTAGTTATATTGAGGGATAGAGATCGGGGAGCGAGCCACCACCTAAGAAGGGTCGAGGAATAGGTGGACCACGATCCACTGGGATGCCAAATCAAGGAAATATTGAGAAAAATCAGGTAGGGAGAGAGACCCAAAGGGGTACCTCACAAGGAGGTCCGACATCAGGACTTAGAATGACATGTGGGTATTGTGGGGCTACTAACCACATAGAAGATAATTGTTGGAAGAAAAGACAGGTACGGAAATGCTACCGATGTGGTAGTGCTGAGCATCTGATTGCTCAGTGCCCTCACCTGCGAAAAGAAAGAAATTTGCCAAGGGCAGAAGGGAACACGTCTAAGCCGACTAATGCCACCGGTAATCGACCGAAAGTGCCGGCAAGGACCTATGCAGTAGGAAGCCAAGAGGTGACAGACCCATTGGCAATCACCGAAGGTACCTTCCCTATTTTCCATCGTATTGAGGTTTCCTTCTACTCATTTTACAAGATACTTAAAGACCATTGAGACTGTGAGATAAGGATTATACGGTTGGATCTTGGATTTCGATATATAGAGTGACTAATTCTTGAGGTAATTCTTACCACTACTGATGAACTCGAGTATTCCAACCCTTAGCTCGTTGATTGCAATTTCGAGGACGAAATTCTTTGAAGGAGGGGAGATTGTGATACCCCAACTTTTAGGATCACCTTTTGTTTAGTCTCAAAAAGGATATTACGGTTTCTTTAGTTTATTTTTATTTTAAAACATTATTTTGTTTTAAAGAAGAAACTAAAGTTATTTCTTTGGGTTTGATTTAAAACCTTGTTCTGTTTTAAAAGACTAGAAACCCTAAAAGTCTAATCGAAACCCTAGTTTCATTTGTGATTGACCGTTTTCTCAAATTTCTCATATTTCAATCGAAACCCTAAATTCAATTTGTGGAATTGTAAAACCCTCACGTTTTTCTTAAAAAAGCCCTTTTATTTAGAAATTATTAATTTATAATAGTCCTACCACCCAATCATTCCACAATAAGTGCAAATGAACCTAGAAAGTAGGGTTTCACTTTTCGTTTTCAAGTTGGAGCAAGTTAGGGTTTTCACGTTTTTCCGTAGTATGATTATTCGGTACGAAGTGAGGATCAAAATTGGTAGGTAAGAGTGACTTTTGGATGAGGAAATATTATATGATTAGAAGTGATAATAATAAGTTAGTGAATTAGAAGTTAAAACCTTAGTATACGCGATTTAAAGAAAATCCGCTCAAACCGACGGGTATCGATCGTTATCGATTGAGTGCACCACTTGACCACTATTTTATTACCTTAGTTTCCTTATTATTAATTGAGCAAAATCAGCCCTAAATATCCTCTCATTCCAGCCGAAATTGTGGACCAAATTAAGAGAGAGAAAAGCAAATTTAAAGATTTCATCTTGAGGCGACAAGTGGCGAACATCCAACGATTGTTTGACCAAACTAATTCCAACCTTCTTATCCTTTCTTGAGCTTCATTTCTTCCTCATTTTTACCTTTTCTGGTCGTGAGTTTGAGGGAGAAAGAGTGAAGAGAGTTTCTAATTCCAACCTCAAGTCAAGAGTTGTGAGTAAAACCAAGCGAAACTAAACCGATTAAAACCTTCCTTGAGTGTTTAGCTAGTGGTGTGTTGGTGAAATTTTGGAAGGAAAAGCTAGGGCTGCTCTTGGTAGTCACTTTAACAAGGTAATAATGCTGATTTCGCCATTTCTTACTCTTAATCTTGTTTAATTTAGCATAGCACCTTAAATTTGTGGTGGATGATACCTATTACAATGATTTGGATGGATATAGTGTATGTTCTTGAGTTACATGAGTTAGGGTTTGATGAGTTTCTACCTATACTTGCTGTATGGATAGTATATGTTGTATCTAATCTTATATAAGGGGTTGTGGTGGTGATTGAAGCAAGAAATGAAGAAAGTTTCCTTTGAAACTGTAAAATTTCAGATTTCTGGAAATCTTAGCTTCAGTTCTATCCGGTTCTATTTCATCATGTTAGAGGCTGAACTAGGATTACCACAAAACTTAAAAGTTGTAGAGAATGACATTTTATGATTGCCTACAAAATTTCAGCCCAATTGGAGCAACGTAGCAGGTAAAAAGACCAAAATACCCTCACTATCCTAGGATGCATCCAGTGATCTGTTTTAAACAGTTCATCCAATTGACCGTGTCTATTCACTATGATCCATGCTGATTTAGCCATTTTCCAAAACATGAAAGTTTTATTAATTTTTCTTATCTTTTCAATGCCTCCAAGAACGCCTTAAACAGACTTTGGTAGCTTGAGATATGGCCATTTGAATGAAGTACGGTTAATTAGCCAATTAGTTGGAATTTAGTTCTGTGAATTGGAAATTTGACTGGGTTACACTGGAAAATTGTGACGCCCCGAAAAAAAAGAGTTTGAGAACTCGGAAATTTTTTAATTTTCTAGGGTTTATTTTTTTTAACGCCCGCCTTTTCTACATTTTCTTGATTAGAAAAATTCTCCAGATAAAATTTATGAGCAAAAATAGTTTTAAAATGATTTTTCTAATATCGGTTAGTTTTTGAGAAATAAAGAGCGTATATCGGACGTGGGACCCGCTAGTGCGAAAAGTTCGGAAAAATTCGGCCAGTTAGGTTAAGTTTTGGATACTGGGTTTAATTTATCGGATGTTAAGAGATAATTAGAGGTTGCTTAGATGGTTAATGATGGAGAGACAAAAGGATAAGTGTTACAATTAAAAGGTGCTAGGTGTCGCGACCCGATTGGAGTTGGACTTTGACTTAACTTTCTTACCTTCACTAAATACCAAAATTTGACCAAAAATATCCCATTTCTTCTTCCTTCTTGGCTGAACACTTGAGAGAAAGAAAGAGAGGAAAAGTTTCATCTTCAACTTCAAATCCAAGCCAAATCTTAAGTTCCAACCATTGGAAACTCAAATTACTCCATACAAAGTGCTAGTTAAGGAAGATTAGGAACTTGAATGGAAGGATTTTTGGAGGACAAAGCCTAAGCTCCTACCTTTCTTGTGGTTTTAAGGTATTTTGCCAAGAACATCCTCTTTACTTCAATTAATTGCTTATTAGTGGTTTTTAGTTGTTTTAGATGTTGTTTTGTGGAAGATTAGCACTTGAATGCATGAATTCCAGATTAGGCTTTCACTAACCCCTATTCTGCCCGTTTCTGTTTGACCAGGTTAGAGGCCGAATTGGCCTTAGCACAAAACATGAAAGTTGTAGACAATGATTTGTTATAGTTACCTGTAAATTTTCAGCTCAATCTGAGCTCGGTAGCCTGTGAAAAGACCGGAATACCCCTGCTATCCTGTTTCTATCCGAGAATAGTAATCAGCTTTGGTAATTGGGTAGTTTGACTGGGAATACTACCGATTTGGTTGTTGATGTCTTCTTAGGAATTATACCCTTGTATCTTAGCTTTCTAATGGCTTTGGAATTACCTGAATTGGAGTTGTGTGTGCTGAGATATGAGTGAATAAAGCAGGACTGCTAGTTGATCTCTACAGTGAATTTCGAACTGGAAAATCTGGAGTTGTTTTGGAATATTTGACCTAGTTAGGGTGAGAACTGGACTGAGTGGTCTTCATGAAAGTTGTAGGGAATGATATTTTAGAGGCGGCTACAAAATTTCAGGTCAATCGGAGTAGTGTAGAATGAGAAAAGTCGAAATTACTATTGCTGTTCTGGTTTTACCCGAAATGGAGAATTGCGCCTGTAATTGGTTGTTTTGGCTGGAATTGCTTCTGAATTGGTTGTTGGGGTCTTCTGATGAAATTTATCCCTGTTTCTTAGCTATCATATGATTTTGGAATTTCTGGATTTGGACTTGTAGAGCCTGAGTTATGATGCTTCCGCTAGAATGCATTTTGGTGAATCTGTTTTACATTTTTGATGTGGTATCTTACATTTTTGACCTGTTTGCACTCAAAACTGGGTTGAGTGACCTTCTGTAATATTGTAACCCTATCTCTTAGCTTCAAAACAGTGTATCTTGTACCTTTATCCGACAATCGTAGCACCTTTTGTACCATTACCGCAAAATGACGTCAAAACCTGTTTTTCTGGTTTTGAGCTTAACTTTCATTTCCGGACTTTTTCCTAGCTTGACTTGTCTTTGTACTACTTGGACCTTGCTGAATGGCTATTGGATGAACTTGTTGTTGTGTGTGTACCTTTGGGACTGGCTGAGGAAATAATGAAGCCATGATGGCTGGAAAAGTAAGCAAATTTGGGGGAAGTGCTGTCCGAACTTTTAAAGGACTTGTTTGCATTGAGTTTGTGATCTAAGACTTGGATTTGAGCAAGGCAATGATATATGATGGATGATTCTGAGCCATGCATGTGAGTGACCTCAAACTATTTCTGAAGTTATTTATGAACCGTTTCCTGCATTATTTACTTTTGAACTGTTTCCAAAGTTACTTTTGTACCGTTTTCTTGCATTATTTACCTTTAAACTGTTTCCAAAGTTACTTTTGAACTGTTTTCTTGCATATCATGCGTGCTTGCATGTGAGTGACCTCAAACTACTTCTAAAGTTATTTATGAACCGTTTCTTACATTATTTACTTTTGAACTGTTTCCAAAGTTACTTTTGAAAGGTTTTCTTGCATATCATGTGTGCTGGCATTTGAGTGTGCCTTGTTTGCTATATTTCTTGACTTCATGACTTGTATTTTGGTTGATAACGTGTTAAGCGCTTATAATGATTTCCAAAACGAGTTTTCGAGGCGAGTGTGTACTTATCGCACTCGACCTCGATAAATGTGAAATTTTCGATTGAAATGTTACTTGCGCATGAATGTAAGCCTTTTGGGCTGAACTGGCCATTGCCCCTTGTTACCGGTCGTCTTGAGCCAGAAGCGGACTCGGTCAGGCGATTAGGAACTTGGGTGAACGTTTGGTATACTCGAGTATTACCTATGTAGGTTGGTGGAGCCTGGCCAAAAGCCAGGGACGGGGTGAATGAAATGAAATGAATGACCAAATGAGCGAGGAAATGTCAGGAGAATGAATGTATCCTTTCATGAATGTTACTATCGCTTTCCATTGTAAATGTTTCTTGAATTATTGATAATCCATATTTACTGTTTTGCAAATGATGTAGTTGTTTCCGGATTTATCATTTAATTTATGACAACATTGCTATATGACATCATTGAAATGAACTATTGTGAAACCGATTTGATTAATGATTTTCTGGTTACTCGCTGAGCTTTTAGCTCACCCCAAAAACTATTTTATTCCCCTCCACAGGGCTCGTGGCGAAGGAAGGACTTGTAGTACTTGTGCACGTGTATGGATGGCCTAAACTTTGTACAATTTTGGATTTGGAATTATTTTATGTATATTTGGGATTAGTTTCCGCTGCATTTGTGACATGTAATTATTGGAGACGGATGTGTATTTGTGGACCATTTGATGTATACTTGAGATTTGTATTGTATTTATTTGAGGACTGTAGTGAACGATTGAGTCCCGGCGAGAGCTGGGCAGGGGGCCTGCCGAACCCTGGGGTACGCCCTAGGGGGAGGTGGGGCCGTCACAGTTGGTATCAGAGCCTAGGCTTCAGATCTCTGTAGTGTATCCTAGGCTTGAAGTTTAGGATGCCGGACTGTGGGTTTGATTTGACTCTTGAGAGATTTGTGCGGGATGTCTTGACTTGATTGGTACAAGATGGAATGTCGAGGACGACATTCTTTTAAGGAGGGGAGATTGTGACGCCCCGAAAAAAAAAGAGATTGAGAACCCGGAAATTTTCTAATTTTCTAGGGTTTATTTTTTTTAACGCCCGCCTTTTCTACATTTTCTTGATTAGAAAAATTCCCCAGATAAAATTTATGAGCAAAAATAGTTTTAAAATGATTTTTCTAATATCGGTTAGTTTTTGAGAAATAAAGAGCGTATATCGGATGTGGGACCCGCTAGTGCGAAAAGTTCGGAAAAATTCGGCCAGTTAGATTAAGTTTTGAATACTGGGTTTAATTTACCGGATGTTAAGAGATAATTAGAGGTTGCTTAGATGGTTAATGATGGAGAGACAAAAGGATAAGTGTTACAATTAAAAGGTGCTAGGTGTCGCGACCCGATTGGAGTTGGACTTTGACTTAACTTTCTTACCTTTACTAAATACCAAAATTTGACCAAAAATATCCCATTTCTTCTTCCTTCTTGGCTGAACACTTGAGAGAAAGAAAGAGAGGAAAAGTTTCATCTTCAACTTCAAATCCAAGCCAAATCTTAAGTTCCAACCATTGGAAACTCAAATTACTCCATACAAAGTGCTAGTTAAGGAAGATTAGGAACTTGAATGGAAGGATTTTTGGAGGACAAAGCCTAAGCTCCTACCTTTCTTGTGGTTTTAAGGTATTTTGCCAAGAACATCCTCTTTACTTCAATTAATTGCTTATTAGTGGTTTTTAGTTGTTTTAGATGTTGTTTTGTGGAAGATTAGCACTTGAATGCATGAATTCCAGATTAGGCTTTCACTAACCCCTATTCTGCCCGTTTCTGTTTGACCAGGTTAGAGGCCGAATTGGCCTTAGCACAAAACATGAAAGTTGTAGACAATGATTTTTTCTAGTTACCTGTAAATTTTTCAGCTCAATCTGAGCTCGGTAGCCTGTGAAAAGACCGAAATACCCCTGCTATCCTGTTTCTATCCGAGAATAGTAATCAGCTTTGGTAATTGGGTAGTTTGACTGGGAATACTACCGATTTGGTTGTTGATGTCTTCTTAGGAATTATACCCTTGTATCTTAGCTTTCTAATGGCTTTAGAATTACCTGAATTGGAGTTGTGTGTGCTGAGATATGAGTGAATAAAGCAGGACTGCTAGTTGATCTCTACAGTGAATTTCGAACTGGAAAATCTGGAGTTGTTTTGGAATATTTGACCTAGTTAGGGTGAGAACTGGACTGAGTGGTCTTCATGAAAGTTGTAGGGAATGATATTTTAGAGGCGGCTACAAAATTTCAGGTCAATCGGAGTAGTGTAGAATGAGAAAAGTCGAAATTACTATTGCTATTCTGGTTTTACCCGAAATGGAGAATTGCGCCTGTAATTGGTTGTTTTGGCTGGAATTGCTTCCGAATTGATTGTTAGGGTCTTCTGATAAAATTTAGCCCTCTTTCTTAGCTATCATCTGGTTTTGGAATTTCTGGATTTGGACTTGTAGAGCCTGAGTTATGATGCTTCCGCTAGAATGCATTTTGGTGAATCTGTTTTACATTTTTGATGTGGTATCTTGCATTTTTGACCTGTTTGCACTCAAAACTGGGTTGAGTGACCTTCTGTAATATTGTAACCCTATCTCTTAGCTTCGAAATGGTGTATCTTGTACCTTTTTTGCTAGAGGGGGCATGCCGCCAAATTTTTACAGGGGGCATGCCGCCAAATTTTTGCTAGAGGAATTAACCTAGCCTTTGGAGTTCTAGTTCTGTATTTTGCAAATGTGACTTGAATACATTAAAGACTGGGTCGAGGTGTCTTCACGAAAGTTGTAACCTTTTGTCTAAACTTCGAGACACTATCTAATACATTTTGATCCGATAACCACAGCTCCAATTATGATCAAAATCGTGTAACCCGTTGTATACCGTTTTTTGATTATTTTTTTACCGTTCTCAAACGTTTAAGTTATAAACTGCTATTGTATAGCCATTTCACTTATGTGTGTATATAATCTGTCTATACAGACTGCGAGGCTTTTGACGGTGACGGTCAAGCTCAGTGACTTGTATCGTTTTTCGTGCTAAGCTTTATCAAGTGAGTAATTGGGTTGTTTATTGATATGGAATTGTTGAGGTACCTTGTTTGTGTTAAATGGGTACTTAGGCGAGGGTGTACTTTATCTCACTCGATCTAAGCCCATCCTTTGTTTTGATTTTCTATGTGAGAATACATGCCTTATGTTGAGTATCACCCTCTTGCTGTATGCTGAGAAGGGTGGTTACATGGCTTGAGTATCACCCTTTTGCTGTGTGCTGATGGGGTGTTTACATGACTTGAATTAAACCCCATTTGCTGTGTTCTGTTTGGGGTGTGATACCTCGAATTTTAGGACAACATTTTTCCCTCATTGTTTTTAAAATTTTGATTTCTTTTTTTTTTTGTCTTGTTTTAACACATTGTTTTTTTTTTAATTGGGCACTTTAAATTTAAATGAAAACCCTAGTTTTACTTGTGACTAAAAGGTTGTTATGTAATTGAGTTTATGTATGACAATACATATTTTATTATAGGTAATTATAGTGATTGGGTGATTAGTGGAGTAATTGAGGTGTAATTAGGTTTTTGGAATATATCAAGTATGTAAATTGTGGAATAAATTGGTAGGATTGTGAATTTATTTGGGCCATAGCGTGACTTTGGTTAATTACAAGTTGCTAGACTTCCTAAAGGTTCCATGATATTCCTAAGCTTAATTTTCATTGGCTAATCAAAAAGGTAGTGGACTTTGACCAAGGGACTTAGTATTAAGCTTCTTAGCAAGACCAAAGACAAAGAAACAAGGTGAGTTTCGGCCAACTCTTGGGAGAAAAGAAGAAAGGAACAACCGAGAGAAACAAGAGGAAAAAAATTCTGATTTTGTGCCACCCCTCCAATAAGCTTGGGAGTTAGAGCAAAAGAAAGCTAATGAACTTGGTTCTTGAAGTGCAGCCTTGTAAACCCACCTTTGGAAGGTAAAGCAGTCTTGAACTCTTGTAAAAGCTTATAGCAATTGGATAGAAATGTTGTTTTTGATGTTGTAAGATGCTAATAAGGGTTAATGATAGTTTATATACCACTTTTGTGGGTTTGTGTGGAAGATTTGGTGATTTCTATGGTGGTTTGAGAAAATTCCAGAATTGAGATTTCTTATGGTTCAGTTCTGCCCAGTTCTGTTACCCATAGTTAGAGGCCGAATTGGCCTTAGCACAAAACATGAAAGTTGTAGATAATGATGTTTTATAGTTGCCTGCAAAATATCAGCTCGATCGGAGTAACGTAGACTATAAAATGACCGAAATACCCCTACTACCCTGTTTCTGTCCGAAACTGATAATCAGCTTTGGTAATTGGTTAGTTTGACTGGGAATGCTACTGATTTAGTTGTTGATGTCTTCTTAACAATTCTATCCCTGTATCTTAGCTTTCAAATGGATTTGGAATTACCTAAATTGGAGTTGTGTGTGCTGAGATATGAGTGAATAAAGCAGGACTGCTAGTTGATTTCTGCAGTGAATTTCGAACTGGAAAATCTGGAGCTGTTTTAAAAATTTTGACCTAGTTAGGGTGAGAATTGGACTGCGTGGTCTTCATGAAAGTTGTAGGGAATGATATTTTAGAGGTGCCTGCAAAATTTCAGGTCAATCGGAGTAGCATAGCTTGCGAAAAGATGGAATTACCCTTGCTGCCCTGGTTTTACCTGAATTTGGGAATTGCTTCTGTAATTGGTTGTTTTGGTCAGGAATGCTTCCGAATTGATTGTTGAGGTCTTATGATGAAATGTAACCCTGTTTCTTAGCTTTCAGCTGGTTTTGGAATTTTTGGATTTGGACTTGGAGAGCCTGAGTTATGATGTTTCCGCTAGAATACGTTCTGTGAAGCTGTTTTTGTGATTCTGGTGTAGTTTCTTGTGTTTTTGACCTGGTTACAATCGAAAATGGGTTGAGTGACCTTCTGTAATATTGTAACCCTATCTTTTAGCTTCGAAACGGTGGGTCTTGTACCCTCATCCGACAATCGTAGTGCCTTTGGTACCATTACCGGAAAATGACGTCAAAACCTATTTTTCTGGTTTTGAGCTTAACTTTCATTTCCAGACTTTTTCCTAGCTTGACTTGTCTTTGTACTACTTGAAGCTTGCTGAATGACTATTGGATGAACTTGTTGTTGTGTGTGTACCTTTGGGACTTGTGAGGACCCAGACCGTTCGTACGTTGAGAGTAGGGTTATTCATTATTTGGTACGGTTAAATTAAGGTTTTAGGGCTAAGGAGAAACCCTAATCTCGGCAAAGATTGAAAACCCTAACTTTGTTTTTGATAAAACCCTAGTTTATGTATTATTCGTAGACTCGAGCTATAGTTTATATGCGGTATCCTAGTGTGTGTTTTGGCATATGTAAGTTTAGGATTCGTTTTAGTTTACAAAGGTTTAGCAAGTTTGAAATGGTTAGCAAACCTCTAGTGTTACAAATAATTAGAAAGTTTAAGTGGAAGATTATTTATCGCCCGCCTTTTCTACATTTTCTTTATTCGAAAATTCCCCAAATAATTTTAGGGAGTAAATATAGTTTTTAGATGATTTTTCTAGTATCCGTTAGTTTTTAAGAAATTAAGGACGCATATCGGACGTGGGACCCACTAGTGCGGAAAGTTCGGTAAAATTCGGCCAATTAGGTTAAGTTCTGGATACTGGGTTTAATTTATCGGGTGTTATGAGATAATTGAAGGTTGCTATATGGATGAGAGTGGAGAGAGACAAAGTGATAGAGATGCATTTAATGAGGTGACAAGTGTCACCATAGGGTTGGTAGGAACTTTGACCATTCATTCTTGTTTTATTATTTGACTTCAATAAATCAAAAAAAATTGACCAAAAATCCCTCAAAACATAGCAAGCTTGGCCGGCTCTCTTCCTTGAAGAAACAAGAAAAACCTCTCTCAATTCCTTGCTCCAATCTTGCCCAATCTCTCAATTAAACCGATTAATCTCCCAATTACTCCATAAAACCTCTTAGTTTGGTGGAGTTAAGCTTGGTTGTGAAGTTGTTTGGAAGCTTAAGGTGCTAAGTGGTCTCTCTTCTTTGGTTCTAAGGTGAGTGACTATGGAACCCCTCTCTTCTATCTAGAGATGCTTAATTAATGACTTGTGGTTGTTATAAGTGTGATTTGGTGGACTATTTCTTGATTTTAGTTAAGATTGATGAAGTATTCTATTTATTTGGGATTTTTGCTGGTTGCATATGATTAATATTATGTGGCTATGTATGATGATTGGAAATGATTGAAAATGAAGCTAGTTGGTGTGAATGGTAGTTAATTGCAAGAAATTTCTGTTTTGGAAGAGAAATTGGGAATTAGGGTTTCATTGTTCTTCAATTCTGTCCGGTTTTGTATCTCCTAGTTAGAGGCTGAATTGGTCTTGGCTTAAAACATGAAAGTTGTATGGAATGACATTTTAGAGGTGCCTACAAAATTTCAGGTCAATCTTAGTAGCGTAGAATGAGAAAAGATGGATTTACCCTTGCTGTCCTGTTTCTACCCGAACCTGAGAACTGCGATTGTAATTGGTTATTTTGGTTTGGAATGCTTCAGAATTGGTTGTTCTGGTCTTCTAATGAAATGTATCCCTGTTTCTAAGCTTTCATATGGCTTTGGAATTTCTGGATTTGGACTTATGTAGGCTGTTTTATGATGTTTGTACTAGAATACGGTTTGTCAACCTGTTTTGCGATTCTGGTGTAGTATGTGACATTTTTGACGTAGTTACACTCGAAATTGGACTGAGTAGCCTTCTTCAACATTGTAGACCCTTAAGTCCTGAATATTCCTGTAAAATTTCAGGTCAAACGGATTAGGGTATCATGAGTTATAGATGAAAAACTTAAGCCTGTTTTGAACATCAGATTCTGTACGTTTTTAGTTTAGCTTCTGCCCGTGACTTTTTCGGTTTTGATACCGTACGATCTGGGTGTTGAATCCTTCATAAGAAATGTAGATCTCGGTTTTGGCTTCAAAACGGTATAAAGTACGTCAAAATCCGAGTTCCATAGCTTCCGTTATGACCCAAACAATATCGATCGTCAGAACTGCCTTGTATCTGGACAGTTCTGACGGGTATTTTGGCACTCGATTTTCGTTCTATTCTGAGTGGATTCAGATCTTGGCCAAAACATCAAAGTTTTAGCTTATGTCTCAGCTTTCTAACGCCTCTGGAATTTCTTGATTTCGATTTCTGAGCCGTGAGTTACGGCCTTGCAAACAGGGCCTGTTTGGTAAACCGCAATGAAACATCTGGCACTGTTTCGTGCATTTTTTACCTATACCTATTGAGATCTGGGTTGAGATACCTAAATTAAAGTTGTAGCTCTTCCTTTTAGATTCGAAACGGTGTCTCACCCACCTTGATCCGACACTCCTAGCCTAACTTTTGACCAAAACGGTTTGAGATGGCAGATTTGGCCGTCCCGTTTGCCATTCCGCGCGTGCGCGTGTGCCCCTTTTTGCCGTTTCCGCACTTGCGCGTGCCAATTTTGTCGTTTTGCTTGTTTTAAGTACGTTAGTGGCCGTTTGTGATATATTATGACACAATCTTCTATTTCAGACAGTGGTGAGCTAGGCGGAGCCGGTGGGGCCCACTACTAGCGAACACGCGCGAAGCGATTTTGCTTTAGTACTACTTTGGTATTTTGAGTAAGTATTCAGGCCGCTCTTATGTGTTAGTTGCTTATGTGTTTCGACATGTATGAAGAGGGTACTTAGGCGAGAGTGTACTTTATCGCACTCGCTCTAAACCCGAATTTACGCACATATTTGTACATGACATATGTATATAAATCATTTTGGAACTAAACCCCCTGAGCTTGTGGCTCGGGGTGACTTTTGAATAATTTTGTGAAGTTTGTGAGTTTGGGGCGAGCTCTTGACCTAGATGGACTATTCGAGCCGGTTAGGGGTTGGTCGAAGTCAGTCCAACCTGGTTGGAGGTCACCAAGTTTGTGAATCCGGTTCACCGAGTATGTGGACCAAGTTTGTGACCCGAGCTTGTGACTCAAGCTCACATTTGTGATTTTGTTCGCCCGGGAAGTTTGTGAGGTGACTGGCCAGTGAGGGTGATAAGGTGTCGGTGGGTGTACAAGTGAAGTTCTACGGACCATTAAGTGTGGTCGACGGAGTGTCGGCAGGAGATCACGCATGGCATATGATTTGGCTTTGGAGCCACCTGTATCCTTATTATGTGATGTTACTTTTCTGCTTTTGCTTTACTCTTACTATGTCACTGTTGTTACGTGAAATTTACGCTTTTGCCCCTGTTTACTTACTAAGCATATAGCTTACCCCATTCCTTTTGTTTTTCTTAGCAGGGGCCGACGCGGGGACTTTTGGCACACACGCTAGCATAGTTAGGTTTGATTGTAATAGTTGGACTTATAGTATGTTTGTTTTTGTTTTAGTTTTGGTGGTAATTATAAGGATGTAATAGTGTGAGCAGGTACTTTTGGAGAATGTAATTATAACTCTTTTGGGATTGTATCTAGAACTCTTTTCAATTTTCTAGCTTTTATTGTTTTAAGTTTTGAGTCCTGGCGCAAGCTAGGCAGGCGGCCCGCCGATACCCTTGGGTTCGCCCTTGAGAGAAGTGGAGTCGTCACAGGACTGGCTGAGGAAATAATGAAGCCATCATGGCTGGAAAAGCAAGCAAATTTAGGGGAAGTGTTGTCCGAACTTTTAAAGGACTTGTTTGCATTGAGTTTGTGATCTAAGACTTGGATTTGAGCAAGGCAATGATATATGATGGATGGTTTCTGAGCCATGGAGGTGAGTGACCTCAAACTATTTCTGAAGTTATTTATGAACCGTTTCCTGAATTATTTACTTTTGAGCTATTTCCAAAGTTACTTTTGTACCGTTTTCTTGCATTATTTACCTTTAAACTGTTTCCAATGTTACTTTTGAACTATTTTCTTGCATATCATGCGTGCTTGCATATGAGTGTTCTATATACGTTTTGTTTCTATGACTATGAGAATTGTTGTGACTATGTGATTATTTGTGAATATTTGATTAAATGATAATTGTTTTCTATAATTTCTAAAATGAACTTTTGCTAGGTGAGTGTGTACTTTATCGCACTCGACCTAAATAAATATGAAATTTTCGGTGATTAAATATTGAAATGCTAGTTGCGCATGAATGTAAGCCGTTTGGCTGAATTGGCCACTGCCCTTTGTTACCGATCGACTCGAGCCAGAAGCGGACTCGGTCGGGCGATATGGTGACCCTGGGTGAATTTGGTATACTCGAGTATTACCTTGTAGTCCGGCTACGTCCGGATGGGTGGAGTCCGGCCAGTGGTCGGATGGGTGGAGTCTGGTCAACGTCCGGAAAAGGGGATGAACGAACAAAAGGATGAACGAGGGATTCTACTTACAAAAAATGTATTTTCAAATGATTGGAGGAATAAGGGGAAATGTCAGGGGAACGAACGAACAAACGAATAGCTCCATGTGAGCCCGTATCCTTTTAATGAATGTTACTATCGCTTTCCATTGTAAATGTTCCTTGAATTATTGATACTCCATTTTAATGTATTGTAAATGTTGTAATTGTTTCTGGACTTATCTATTGATTTATGACATCATTGAAATAAACTATTGTGAAACCGATTTGATTATTGATTTTAATGGTTACTCGCTGAGCTTCTAGCTCACCCCAAAAATATTTTATTCCCCTCCACAGGGCTCGTGGCGAAGGAAGGACTTGTAGTACTTGTTCACGTGACTGGATGGCATATATCTTGTATAATTTGGATTTGGAATCATTTTATGTATAGTTGAGAATCGTTTCCGCTTCGCTTATGACATGTAATTATTGGAGACTTGGATGTATGTTTGTGGACCATGTGATGTATATTTGAGATTTATATTGTAATTCATTTGAGGATTGTAGTGAACGACTGAGTCCCGGCGAGAGCTGGGCAGGTCACCCCCCGAACCATTTGGTACGCCGTAGGGGGAGGTGGGGCCGTCACATGGGGTAAGTACTTTGTTGTGTACTTTGTCGAGAGATACCATCTATTGAGAGATCGGATATCTTAGGGCTTGGTTCCAGCTCGGTTCCAAGGGTTAGACGAACTATTCGAGCCAGTTGGGGCTTGGTCGAAGATAGTTCCATGCTAAACTTGGGATTTAGTTCCTTGTTAAAGCCTTGACGAAAGCTAAATTATTTTGTTTCGCTCGAGCTGCTATGTGCTGTTGACTGGCCAGCGGGGGTTGATAAGATGAACGGGGAAGTTTAAGTGAAGTCTGCGGACCATGAGTACTTTGGTTGACGGAGTGTCAACAGGCGTTCAAGTTCGGGGAATTGAACTGGCTTTGGAGCCACCCGTATCCTACCATTGTGATGTTACTTTTCGGTTATTGATGTGAATTATCCTGATTTACTTGTTTAATTATGTGAGTTTACATTTTCCCCCTGATTACTCACTAAGCATATAGCTTACCCCATTCTATTGGTTTTCCTTAGCAGGGGGCCGACGCGGGGATCGCTCGGGAAGGTGTTTAGTGTTTTGATTATAGATTAGTTGAACTTGTACTTGTTATAAGTTGACTAGCCAGATGTATATAGTTGTCGTGGTGGTTGTAGTTATCAGCTTTTTTAGGGTTTATTTTCTGGTACTTGTGGTATGTATGACTTGATGTTTTGGTTTATTCAACTTTTGAAGATGTAAAAGAGTAAATAGAGCTTTCTTTTGGCATGAACTCTATTTTCTAGTTCTAGAGCATCGAGTCCCGCCAAGAGCTGGGCAGGCGACCCGCCGAACCCTGGGGTACACCCTAGGGGGAGGTGGGGCCGTCACAGATCTATCACTTAAGCAACCAAGTTCGTATAGGCATAGAGCTTTTCAATCCAATTCATCAAAAGTAAGCCAAGAGCACACATCAATAGGGTTGATAAAAGGATACGGACGGCTCTCAAGAGCCCTTTTCTCGCTTATATACTTGATCGGACATCATTGACCCTCCGTCAATGTTTACAAAGCAACCAACCGTAGATTCCACTTTACTTCCATTCCTTCCACCCAACATACCCCTACCAGGCCCGAACTCCAAACAGAAGAAATTTGGTAATACTCGAGTATACCGGAATCAAGAGTCTCACTACTACAAGATTCCATATAACAGTCCCCATGGCTCGTCAATTTTCCTAACCAAGCCCTCGCCGCCTCGATTCAATCGACTTCCAATGGGGTTGAGCTCAGTAGTAACAGTAATGGCCGTTGGATACTCGTCCAAACGACACCAATTCCAGTATATCAGGTATCATTTAAATACCACAGTGAAACAGTAAACAATCGTACATAGTACAAATAGGGGGAGGGCGATCAAGTACACCCTCACTTTAATCAGTTTCAATGGCAAATAGGCCCTCAAGGCATCAAGTTCAAGTATAGCAAAGCCACGTTGTAAACAAACAAGTGAGTAGTACACTCACCAAGCAAGCAAGTGAAATTTCATTAATTTCCGCCCAAAGAGCGTCTTGGACCACCGTCACGTCCTAAAATATTCAAATAAGCATAATAAGACTCGATTACAAGTCATAACCAAATCCACATACCACCAAAATAAGGTTCCACTAGAATGTATAAGTACTAGAGTAACCTAGGAAAAGTCCGGAAACGAAGTTAAACCTTAAACCCTAAAAATAGTTTTTGACATCATTTTACGGTTTTAGCACCATTGGCACTACGATTATCAGATGGAGGTCCAAGATACACCGTTACGAAGCTAACAGATAGGGCTACAATGTTATAGAAGATCACTCAGTCCAGTTCATAGCGCAACTAGGTCAAAAATTCAGTATACTAAACCAGAACCGCAAAAATGGGTGAACAAATCGTATTCTGGTTAACGAACCGTATTTCAGGCTACCTAAGTCCAAATCAAGTGATTCCAAAGCCATCCAAAAGCTAAGACACCAGGATACATTTCTTAAGAAGACATTAACAACCAAATCAGAAGTATTCCTAACCAAAATAACCAATTACAGAAGCAATTATCAAGTTCGGGTAGAAACAAGGCAGCAGGGGTATTTCAGTCTTTTCATAAGCTACGCTACTCCGATTGTCATGAAATTTGTAGGCATCTCTAAAATATCATTCCCTACAACTTTCATGTTTTAACCCAAGGCTAATTCGGCCTCTAACTATGATGAACAGTGTCGGGCAGAATGAGAGGAAATGAAACCCTAGTTTCCACAATTTCCTTCCAAAACAGAAATTTGCTGCAATTAACCACACTTTCCACCTTCTAGCTTCATTCTAGATCATTTCCAATCATCATCCATGGCCACAACATATGAATCATATTAAAACAGAAAAATCATGAATAATTATAAAACTTCACCAATTTCACCCAAAATCAAGATATAATCCACAAAATTACCTCTTAGACTACCACAAGTCATTAATTAGACATCATTAGATAGAGGAGAGGGGTTCCTTCACTACTCACCTTAGTAACCAAAGGAAAAGAGCAACTTAGCACCTTAATCCTCCAAACAACTCCACTAATCACCTCACAACCACTCACTTAAGGGTTTTTATGGAGTAAAAGCAAGATTAAACGGTTGGTTTGTTGAATTTGAGCAAGATTGGAGCAAGAATGTGGAGAGCTTTTCTTTCTTTCTTCCTTGGAGAGACGGCCGGCCACAAGAGCTTGGAAATGAAGTGTTTTTGGTCATTTTTTTGGTTTATTTGGTCAATTGGTAAAAAGGTGAATAGTAGTCAAAATGCAAGATTTAATCATATGGTGACACTTGTCACCCTATTTAATGCATGCATATCACTTTATTTCCTCTCACACCAATCCACTTGGTAACCTCTAATTATCTCTTAGCACCCGATAATTTAAACCCAGTATCCAAAACTTAACCTAGTTGGCCGAATTTTTTCGAACTTTCCGCACTAGCGGGTCCCACGTCCGGTATACGCTCTTAATTTCTCAAAAACTAACCGATACTAGAAAAATCATCTAAAAACTATATTTATGCATAAAAATTATCTAGAAATTTTCCTAATAAGGAAAATGCAGAAAACAAGTCATTAAATAAAGTAAAACCTAGAAAATGAGAAAATTACGGGTTCTCACACAGTTCATAGTATAGCTAGGTCAAAATTGCAATATACCAAACCAGAATCGCACAAACAGGTTAGCTAACCACATTATAGTAAAACGACCATAACTCAGGCTACCAGAGTCCAATTGAGGTGTATGTTATGGCATTTCGAAGCCAAGACATATACCTACATTTCTTATGAAGACTGCCAAAGCCAAATAATGCATTTTCAGGGTCAAAAATGGAAAACTCTACGAAAATAGAAATCTGGGCGCGAAATAGGGTTCATGGGCAGTCAAGGGTATTTCGGTCATTTCACATGATACAGAGCTCTGATTGAGCTGCAAATTTATATGTAGCTATAAAATATCATTTCCTACAACTTTCATGTTTTAACCTAAGGCTAATTCAGCCTCCAACCTAGCCGAACAGAACCAGGCAGAACAGGGGTTAATTGAAACCCTAATCTGGAATTTCGTATCAAACCAGAAATTTTACACAACCAATCATTTCCAACATATACCAACTCCATTTTACACTACAACAAACCATCAATCCATGACTAACCAACACTAAACATATGAAATCAGAAAAATCATGCAAAAATAAAAAATTCATCAATCTCTACCAAAAAACATGAAATCTTCCACAAAATCACCTCTTAAGCCAACACAAGTCACCAATAAACTATTATTAAGAACAAAGAATAGATTGCTAGACATGATACCTTGAAATCTCAAGAATGGTGATGGCTTAGTCCTTTCCCTTCTCTAATCACTCCACTACTACCTTCAATCTTCCTAAGCAAGTGACTTTTATGGAGGAATTTGGAATTTTAACGGTTGATTCACAAGATTGAGCAAGAAAATGGAGTTGGAGTTGAAGGCTTTCTTCTTGTTTTTCCTCCTCAAGAATTCGGCCAAGATGCTAGAAGAATGAAGATGATTTTGGTCAATTTTTGGTATTTAGTAAAGGTGATGAATAGTAGGTCAAAGTCATCCTCCAATAGTTACTTGACACTTGTCCATTCCTATGCTTGGTCTCATCCTTTTGTCTCTCCGTACAAATTAATCTAACTAACCTCCAATTATCTCCTAACACATGGTAAATGAATCTCTTAATGCAAAACTTAACCTAATTGGCCGAATTAACTGCACAGAACACACTAATGGGTCCCACATCGGGTATATACTCTTAAAACCTCATGAACTAACTTATACTATAAAGATAATTTAAAAACCCTATTAACTCATAAAAATTATTTAGAAAATTTTTTTCCTAATAAAGAAAATGCATAAAAGACGTGTAATTAAATAAAACAAAGCCTAGACAATAAGAAAATTCACGGGTTCTGTGACAGCCCCACCTCCACCTAAGGCGAACCAAAGGGTGCGGCGGACCGCCTGCCCAGCTCTCGCCGGGACTCAGTCGATCACTTCCATCATCGAGCAAAAACCAGATCCAGCCCATACGAAAAATATAGCAATGATCCAAAAACTTAAACGAAACTTATATACATTACGATCTCAAAAGAAGTACAACCGTCGAATACACAAAGGTTCCAAATCCACCATACAACCAGCCCGTGCCAAGCACTAGGGCGAGAACCATTACAAAAAAATCAAAAGCTAGACCAATTAGTCTATACAGAGCTCTCGTCCTTGCTTGCCTTCCCCTGTTAAGGAAAACAAAACTAAAGGGATGAGTTAAAAGCTCAGTGAGGTTCCGAACAGGTAATTGAACAACAACCAATACATTAACCATCAATAATCAATAATTCAAGAAACATTTAGCATGGAAAACAATAAGAACACATACATTAAAAGGATACGGACTCACAAGGAACCAAATATTCCCGCGCTCGCTCGTTCTCCTGACATTTCCTCCTTCCTTCAATCTTTTGAAAATGCATTTTTTTTCTTTTGTAAATAAAAGCCGCGCTTCATTTAATCATTCATTTCATTCACCCCCTTCCCAGCCATTGGCCGGGCTCCACCAGACTTCAAAGTAATACTCGAGTATACCAAAACGTTCACCCAGGTCACCTAATCGCCCGACCGAGTCCGCTTCTGGCTCGAGTCGATCGGTAACAAGGGGCAATGGCCAGTTCGGCCAAAAGGCTTACATTCATGCGCAACTAATATTTCAATCATTAAATCCTTGAAAATTGCACAGTTATTTAGGTCGAGTGCGATAAGGTACACACTCGCCTATAAAGCTCGTTTTGGAAATTGGAAATCATTAAAAGCACTTAACATGTTATAACTCAAGAATACAAGTTATGAAGTCAAGGAGCATTTAACAAACAAGGAACACTTACCTAACTATGCAAAATAACGTGCAAAATATCCTTCTGGATAGAATCCTTAATCACCGAGAAAACCTAAGATTGAACGAGAAAGAATATAGCACAACCAATTAGGTGAAATCGAAGAAACCCAATAAATGGTGAGTAAAACGCATAAAAATGACTTTAAGTGAAACGGGACATTGGACTGATGGTCAGAAATCAAGGGTTTCATAAGCCAAACGCAAAACTAAACTAAAAAGGGTTATAAAATTTTGCGGCAAAAAGCACTTGGACCAAAACTAGCCTTCAAGAAAAATTTCGGCAGCAAATCCCTTGTGTTTACCTATTTTCCAGCCATTAATGGCTTCATTATTTCCTCAAATCAGTCCCAACATCTCACCCAAAATAATCTCATTTCCAAAAGCCGTTCACTAGGTTTAAAGTCATTCAAGTACAAAATTTAGCTAGGAAATAACCGGATATGAAAGTCAAGCCCAAAACTATTCAAATAAACACAATAAGACTCGATTACAAGTCAGGAACCAATTCTACATACTACCAAAATAAGATTCCATAAGCATACACAAGCAATAGAGGAAACCAGAAAAATCCGGAAACGATTTAGCTTTAACCCTGAAAAAAAACAGTTTTTTGACATCATTTTGCGGTAATGGCACCAAAGGTACTACGATGATCGGATGAAGGTTCAAGACCCACTGTTTCGAAGCTAAAAGATAGGGTTACAATATTGTAGAAGGTCACTTAGCCCAGTTTCCAGTGTAACCAGGTCAAAAATGCAAGAAACTACACCAGAATCGGAAAAACAGATTCACAGAACATGTTCTAGTGCAAACATCATAACTCAGCCTACCTAAGTCCAAATCCAGAAATTCCAAAACCAGCTGAAAGATAAGAAGCAGGGTTACATCTCATCAGAAGACCTCAACAACCAATTCGGAAGCAATTCCAGCCAAAACAGCCAATTACAGGCGCAATTCTAGCATTCGGGTAAAAGCAGGACAGCAAGGGTAATTTTGACTTTTCTCATTCTACACTACTGCGATTAACCTGAAATTTTGTAGACACCTCTAAAATGTCATTCCCTACAACTTTCATTTTTTATACCAAGGCCAATTCGGCCTCTAACTAGGAGCTATAAATTCAGGCAGAATGTTCCCAACTAAAACCCTAACTTTCTACAATTTCTTCCAAACCAGAAATTGGTTGCAATAACCCACTTTTTCCACCTTCTAGAGTCATTATATACCATTTCCAATCATCATAGGTAGCTACACAATCATGTTCATATTAAAACAGAAAAATCCCCAAAAATAATAAAACTTCATCACTTCAACCACAAATCAAGAAATAATCCATAAACTTGCATCTCATACTACCACTAATCATGATTTAAGCATCAATTAAGGGAGGAGGGTGGTTCTTCACAACTCACCTTAGAAACAAGAGAGAGAGAGCAATAGGTCCTCTTAGCTTTCCAATTAACTCCACAAATCAACTCACAAACACTAAGTGAAGAGGTTTTATGGAACAAAGACAAGTTTAAATGGTTGGTTTAGTGATTTGGAGCAAGATGGAATCAAGAAATTGAAGAGGTTTTCTTTCTTTCCTTGCTTGAGAGGTTCGGCCACTAGAGCTTGAAAAATGGAGTAATTTTGGTAAGGTTTTAGTTTATTAAGTCAAATGGTAAGACATGGAATAGTAGTCATACAAGTCCATCCAATAGGCAAGTGACACTTGTCACTTTATTTAATGCAAGTCTATCACTTTGTTTCCTCTCACACCAATCCAAATTGAAACCACTACTTATTTCTTAACACCCGATAAATTAATTCCAGTATCCAAATTTTTCCGAATTTGGCCGAATTTTTCCGAACTTTTTGCACTAGTGGGTCCCACGTCCGGTATACGCTCTTAATTTCTCAAAAACTATCCGATACTAGAAAAATCATCCAAAAACTATATTTACTCATAAAAATTATTTTCCCAATTTTTCAAATCAATAAAATGTGGAAAAATGTGCAATTATAAGAAAAAAATAAATTCGAGTACTTTAAAACAAAATTACAGGCTCTCACACTCTCTCCCCCTTAAGGAAATTTCGTCCTCGAAATTTTACCTTCAGATGGCTCAGGAGCTTGTTGGTTGTCTAAAGCATATACCCCTGCCGGTACTTTTGTTCGGTTCCCCCTTTCATTCGCTTGTTTTGATGTAGTGCCCTCGAGTCGCTGAGTACCACTTTCACGTGACTGTCTCCGTGGACAGTTACTAACTTGATGATCACTACTTCCGCAAATCAAACACTTCCGCCCCTTCCGCCAACAATCGTTCTCAGTGTGATTGGCCTTTCCGCAATAGTCACAAGTCAAGTGGTAAACCATCTTTTTTCTTTCTGGAGAAGTCTCCCCCTGTCCGGTTTGGCTTCCTTTGATAAATCTTTCATCTACCGCCCCCAGTGTCCATGGCAGCCGGAATAACTGGTTCACTTTCTGTACTTTAGAGGGTGCTACTGATTTGGTAAGTTCTTCACTCACGCTACCCACTGCACCCCTTTTTCCGTATTTGGGAAGCTTTAACCTGCGCCTTTGCATTTTCGATTATTTGAGCCTTCTCAAGGGCTTCCGTAAATGTATTCACTTGCGCCGCCGCCAACGCCTCCTGAATGTCCAAGTTCAATCCCTGTATGAACCGCCTTACTCTTCTCGGTTCTGTGGCTACTAATTCGGAAGCGAACTTGGATAGTTTGGTAAATTTGGTTTCGTATTCAGCCACATTTAAGGTCTCCTAGCGTAGTCCGATAAATTCGTCCTCCCTCCTTTCTTGGACTAGAGGTGGGAGGTACTTCTCGTTAAATTCTCTTACAAAATTCGCCCATGTCCATACAGTCCGTTCTCTTTCCCACTTTGCTCTAATTACGTTCCACCATGCCCGGGCCGGTCCTTCAAATTGAAACACTGCAAAGTTTACTTGTCTCTGTTCGATGTAGTTCAAAGCTGTGAATATATTCACCATGGCCTCTAACCACTGTTCAGCGATGTCCGGATCAGGCCCTCCAGCGAATTTTGGAGGGGCAAACTTTTGAAACCTTTCAAGGGCCCGATCTTCTCCTATTTCAGGGTTTTGGGGTTGCTGCACGGGCATTTGACCTTGTTGGTCCACCAACCGCGCTAGAATATTGGTCATTTGTTGAATGACCGTCGCCACCTGATCTCCGGCTTCAACCCTTGGTCCTGGTACAGGCTCCGTCGATGTTTCCCTTTCTGCCCTTGGTTCCTAGGCTCGCCTAACACCACGGCCACTACCACGTCCGCGACTACGTCTTCCCTCCATATATATGTTTTCCTCTCTTTGTTTCCCCCCCCCAAAAGGTAATTCAGTGAATAAATACAGTAAAGTGACAAAAGTAATCAAATTCTAGCACACCAAATACACCAAAGACATATACACATATACACACCGTGTATCAAGAAGGCAGACAATCAAATACACCGATACATGTCAAATTAGACAGATAATCTTATGCACAATACTCAAGCCAATGTCATGTCATAGCGGCATCAAAGCAAATCAGGAGTAAAGGCGATATCGTCCCATACCCAATAAAGATAACCCCGTCCGATCTCTCACGTCACTGATCAACCAACCTAGTTGTCCCTTGACCTCTTGTCTTATTCTAGCCAAACAAAACCTGTTCATGTTCCCAACGTGCATATCCCACATACTTAACACTGCCTCAATTCTGGAGTACTCGGGCACAAAAATCCGAAATAAGACAATTCCCCTCTCGAGCTGGCCAGTCCCAAGAGTAAACCATCTACATTCGAAATTCCTACCAGACGTACCTATCTATGATCCTCAGATATCATGAGAGAGATTTACGGCCTATAACATTCACAATTCAAAGTTTAGGCTCAAACGAGCACTTAGTCCTTTATACCTATTCACTACTTAGTCCAGGCTCACTCCACGCAGAGATCACGCGAAGCAGGCTCTGATACCAACTGTGACAGCCCCACCTCCCCCTAAGGCGAACCAAAGGGTGCGGCGGACCTCCTGCCCAGCTCTCGCCGGGACTCAGTCGATCACTTCCATCATCGAGCAAAAACCAGATCCAGCCCATAGGAAAAATATAGCAATGATCCAAAAACTTAAACGAAACTTATATACATTACGATCTCAAAAGAAGTACAACCGTCGAATACACAAAGGTTCCAAATCCACCATACAACCAGCCCGGGCCAAGCACTAGGGCGAGAACCATTACAAAAAAAATTAAAAGCTAGACCAGTTAGTCTATACAGAGCTCTCGTCCTTGCTCGCCTTCCCTGTTAAGGAAAATAAAACTAAAGGGATGAGCTCAAAGCTCAGTGAGGTTCCGAACAGGTAATTGAACAACAACCAATACATTAACCATCAATAATCAATAATTCAAGAAACATTTAGCATGGAAAACAATAAAAACACATACATTAAAAGGATATGGACTCACAAGGAGCCAAATATTCCCGCGCTCGCTCGTTCTCCTGACATTTCCTCATTCCTTCAATCTTTTGAAAATGCATTTTTTTTCTTTTGTAAATAAAACCCGCGCTTCATTTAATCATTCATTTCATTCACCCCCTTCCCAGCCATTGGCCGGGCTCTACCAGACTTCAAGGTAATACTCGAGTATACCAAAACGTTCACCCAGGTCACCTAATCGCCCGACCGAGTCCGCTTCTGGCTCGAGTCGATCGGTAACAAGGGGCAACGGCCAGTTCGGCCAAAAGGCTTACATTCATGCGCAACTAGTATTTCAATCATTAAATCCTTGAAAATTGCACATTTATTTAGGTCGAGTGCGATAAGGTACACACTCGCCTATAAAGCTCGTTTTGGAAATTGGAAATCATTAAAAGCACTTAACACGTTATCACTCAAGAATACAAGTTATGAAGTCAAGGAGCATTTAACAAACAAGGAACACTCACCTAACTATGCAAAATTATGTGCAAAATATCCTTCTGGATAGAATCCTTAATCACCGAAAAAACCTAAGATTGAACGAGAAAGAATATAGCACAACCAATTAGGTGAAATCGAAGAAACCCAATAAATGGTGAGTAAAACGCATAAAAATGACTTTAAGTGAAACGGGACATTGGATTGATGTCGGAAATCAAGGGTTTCATAAGCTAAACGCAAAACTAAACTAAAAAGGGTTATAAAATTTTGCGGCAAAAAGCACTTGGACCAAAACAAGCCTTCAAGAAAAATTTCGGCAGCAAATCCCTTGTGTTTACCTATTTTCCAGCCATTAATGGCTTCATTATTTCCTCAAATCAGTCCTAACATCTCACCCAAAATAATCTCTTTTCCAAAAGCCGTTCACTAGGTTTAAAGTCATTCAAGTACAAAATTTAGCTAGGAAATAACCGGATATGAAAGTCAAGCCCTAAACTATTCAAATAAACACAATAAGACTCGATTACAAGTCATGAACCAATTCTACATACTACCAAAATAAGATTCCATAAGCATACACAAGCAATAGAGGAAACCAGAAAAATCCGGAAATAATTTAGCTTTAACCCTGAAAAAAAATAGTTTTTTGACATCATTTTGCGGTAATGGCACCAAAGGTACTACGATGATCGGATGAAGGAGCAAGACCCACCGTTTCGAAGCTAAAATATAGTGTTACAATATTGCAGAAGGTCACCTAGCCCAGTTTCGAGTGTAACTAGGTCAAAAATGCAAGAAACTACACCAGAATCGGAAAAACAGATTCACAGAACACGTTCTAGTGCAAACACCATAACTCAGCCTACCCAAGTCCAAATCCAGAAATTCCAAAACCATCTGAAAGCTAAGAAGCAGGGCTACATCTCATCAGAAGACCTCAACAACCAATTCGGAAGCAATTCCAGCCAAAACAGCCAATTACAGGCGCAATTCTAGCATTCGGGTAAAACCAGGACAGCAAGGGTAATTTCGACTTTTCTCATTCTACGTTACTCCGATTAACCTGAAATTTTGTAGAAACCTCTAAAATCTCATTCCCTACAACTTTCATTTTTTATTCCAAGGCCAATTCGGCCTCTAACTAGGAGCTATAAATTCAGGCAGAATGTTCCCAACTAAAACCCTAACTTTCTACAATTTCTTCGAAACCAGAAATTGGTTGCAATAACCCACTATTTCCACCTTCTAGAGCCATTATATACCATTTCCAATCATCATTGGTAGCTACACAATCATGTTCATTTTAAAACAGAAAAATCCCCAAAAATAATAAAACTTCATCACTTCAACCACAAATCAAGAAATAATCCCTAAACTTGCATCTCATACTACCACTAATCATGATTTAAGCATCAATTAAGGGAGGAGGGTGGTTCTTCACAACTCACCTTAGAAACAAGAGAGAGAGAGCAATAGGTCCTCTTAGCTTTCCAATTAACTCCACAAATCAACTCACAAACACTAAGTGAAGAGGTTTTATGGAACAAAGACAAGTTTAAATGGTTGGTTTAGTGATTTGGAGCAATATGGAATCAAGAAATTGAAGAGGTTTTCTTTCTTTCCTTGCTTAAGAGGTTCGGCCACTAGTGCTTGAAAATGGAGTAATTTTGGTAAGGTTTTAGTTTATTAAGTCAAATGGTAAGACATGGAATAGTAGTCATACAAGTCCATCCAATAGGCAAGTGACACTTGTCACTTTATTTAATGCAAGTCTATCACTTTGTTTCCTCTCACACCAATCCAAATTGAAACCACTACTTATTTCTTAACACCCGATAAATTAATTCCAGTATCCAAAACTTAACCTAGTTGGCCGAATTTTTCCGAACTTTTCGCACTAGTGGGTCCCACGTCCAGTATACGCTCTTAATTTCTCAAAAACTATCTGATACTAGAAAAATCATCCAAAAACTATATTTACTCATAAAAATTATTTTCCCAATTTTTCAAATCAATAAAATGTGGAAAAACGTGCAATTATAAGAAAAAAATTAATCCGAGTACTTTAAAGCAAAATTACTGGCTCTCACAGGTTCTCACAGGTTATAGCTAGTTTTGTGGCTAAAATAAGTACTCTATGCATCCTATACCTTGTGAACTTGATTTGGGGCTGTCTTGTGTTGAGAATGAAGCCTTGAAAATGGCTGGAAATTAGGGAAAATAAGGGGAAGTGCTGCTGAAAATTTTTTCGCAGGAGACCTTGAGCAGTTTTGGGAAATCTGTTATATCTTGGTGTAGAAAATCCAAATTGAGTTCCATTTGTTGCATTGGAAACTAGACTCATAGCTCTTTTAATCATGAAAATTTAAGAATTTTTCTCAATTCCTCTGAATATTTGTGATTTTCGAAATTTGACTGAATTTCCATTCCTGTTCTATCTTTCTACTGGATAAAGCAGCCGCTTGAGATTGGATTTTGATTGACTTGTGGATAGAATCTTGCAAAGATGTCTTCTGGGAAATTGTAATCCTTTGAATTTATTTTTCAACGGTATAAAGTTTATGAATTTTGGACTTAAGAAGCTTGAGATATGATTTTTCCAATCGCTTCGCGCAAAATTGGGAAAAATTCTATTTTCTTAAAACTGTCCTTACTTTCACTTCCAACTTCAAGTTGGAGTTGTTGAACCAATTTGAGCTTGATTTTTCTTTTGGAATAGTGTGACTTGGCATAGTGGATCTCATGGCACTTGATAAATGTGATTTTAGGATGTGGAGGTGAGGTCGGAAGTGCATATGAGGCGAACACTTGAACTTGTACCATGGTGAGTGTTCCTTGCATATGTAAGCTTTAAATGATTATGTGAAATATTGTGAATGTTTCCGAAATGTTAAATGCTGTCCAATGATTGCTAAAGGGATTTTCGATGGGTGAGTGTGTACTTTATCGCACTTGACCCAAGCCAAAGTGAATTTTCAATGATTGAATGCTATTTGTGCATGAATGTAAGCATTTTGGCTGAACTGGGCCCTTGCCCTTCGTTGCCAGTCGACTTGAGGTAGAAGCGGACTCGGTCGGGCGGCTGGTGCTGGTGAGCCTGGGACAATATTTGGTATACTCGAGTATTACCACGAAATCTGGTAGGGAGCTGGCCAGTGAATTCAATGGAATGAAATCAATGAATGAATGACAGTGAACACTGAAGGAGTTTTCACTGTTAAATATTTTCTAATGACAGAGGAATAAGGGGAATGGTCAGCGACTGCATGACTGAATGAATGGCTCCAAGTGAGCACGTATCCTTCCAATGAATGAATGTTTTTTTCTTGAATGACTATTTATTATTGTACAAAGTGTTCCAACTGTTAAATGCCATACTTCCATGGTTTTCTCTACCTGCTTGCTTGTTTGGGAACCTCACTGAGTTTTAGCTCATTCCGTTAGTTTGTTTTCCTTATAGGAATGGAGGCCGGAGCAAGTAGGCATGAACTAGGGTGGATAACGTTTATGTACTTAAACTTTTGTAGATAAGACATATTTGGACTCTTTGGAAATGTAATCCTATGCTTTACTCTTGGATTGTAAATTAAGTTTGAATTGTTGGTTGGAAATGGAACTTTTATGTTAATTTTGAGGCTTGAATGACTATTTCAAGAGCGTTGGTGAGGGAGTCCTAGTGAGAGTTGGGCAGGCAGTTTGCCAAAACCCTTGGGTACGCCCTAGGGGGAGGTGGAGTCATCACAGGTGGTATCAGAGCTACTTCGCATGGTCTCTGTGCGGCGTGAGCTTGGGGCAAGTGGTATTTTGCTCATGATTACGTGAAAAGCATAAAGGATTAGATGCTCTTCTTGAGCGTAAACTGTGAATCATGAATGTTATAGGCGTAAAACCCTTATCGTGATACTTGGAGAAGACAGATATATATGTCAGGTATAAATCTCTAATATAGGTGATTTACTCTTGGGATTGGCCAGCTCGAGTTGTGAATTATCGTATTTTTGAATTCTTGTACTCGAATACCAAAGAGTTGATACTTTTATGATGATTACGAATGAAATTGAGGTAAGTGTGGAAGATGCGATTAGGTCATATTTATGTGAATTGTTTCTAGATCAAAAGAATAGGTTATTACATTGGATTGGCATTACTAATGATGTATTTGAATTTGTACCTGCAATTGAAGCAGTTTGTACTTTGACTAATTTGAGATGCTTGTGGATGAGGTAGTACAAGTGAATGTAGCCAAGGGAGGTCAAGGGTATGCAGGCCCTAATAAACGTCATCTTGAGCCTAAAGTAGGGCCTGTGTCCCAGGAAGAGGTAGAATCCGTTGCTTCGATAATCACCTAGGTTAGAGACTCGAGAATGCAGGACGTGGGTGTTGGTAATTGAGATGACAAGCCATTTCTTGTTCTACCACTGTATGTATGCTGCTAGTGACGTGTCAATACTGTGACGCCCCGAAAACTAGGAGTATGAGAAACCGAAAATTTTTATATATTTTCTCGACATTATTTTGTTTTCTTGTCTCTAAGTTTGTTTTCTTCAATATATTAATTTTTATACATTTTTATAAGGAAATATAGTTTTCAAATCATTTCCTTGATACAAGTTAGTCCACGTTAAGTTTGAAGTGTATTATGGACGTGGGACCCGCTAGTGCGGTAAATGCAGTATATTTTTTACAACTCATTGGAGTTAATTGTAAAGATTAAAAGAAGTTGGGGCCATAGTGTGACTTTTGGTTAAGCACAAATTGCTAGACTTCCTAAAGGTTCCATGAAGTTCCTAAGCTTAATTGTGATTGGCTAAACAAAAAGGTGTTGGACTTTGACCAAGTGACTTAGTATTAATCTTCATAGCAAGACCAAAGGCCAAAACAACAAGGAGAATTTCAGCCAGCTCTAGGGAGAAAAGAGAGGAGAAAAACCAAGAGAAAATAAGAGAAAGAACAAGAAAAATTCTGGTTTTGTGCAACCCATCCAATAAGCTTGGGACTTAGAGCAAAAGAAAGCTAATGAACTTGGTTCTTGAAGTGCAGCCTTGTAAACCCACTTTTGGAAGGTAAAGCAGCCTTGAACTCTTGTAAAAGCTTATAGCAAATGGGTAGAAATGTTGTTTTTGATGTTGTAAGATGCTAATAAGGGTTAATGATGGTTTATATACCACTTTTGTGGGTTTGTGTGGAAGATTTGGTGATTTCTATGGTGGTTTGAGAAAATTCCAGAATTGAGATTTCTTATGGTTCAGTTCTGCCCGTTTCTGTTTGACCAGGTTAGAGGCCGAATTGGCCTTAGCACAAAACATGAAAGTTGTAGAGAATGATGTTTTATAGTTACCTGTAAAGTTTCAGCTCAATCTGGGCTCGGTAGCCTGTCAAAATACCGAAATACCCCTGCTACCCTGTTTCTGTCCGAAACTGATAATCAGCTTTGGTAATTGGTTAGTTTGACTGGGAATACTACTGATTTAGTTGTTGATGTCTTCTTAAGAATTCTAGCCCTGTATCTTAGCTTTGAAATGGCTTTGGAATTACCTGAATTGGAGTTGTGTGTGCTGAGATATGAGTGAATAAAGCAGGACTGCTAGTTGATTTCTGCAGTGAATTTCGAACTGGAAAATCTGGAGTTGTTTTGGAAAATTTGACCTAGTTAGGGTGAGAACTGGACTGCATGGTCTTCATGAAAGTTGTAGGTAATGACATTTTAAAGGTTCCTACAAACTTTCAGGTCAATCGGAGTAGTGTGGAGTGAGAAAAGTCGAAATTACTATTGCTGTTCTGGTTTTACCCGAATGTAAGAATTGCTTCTGTAATTGGTTGTTTTGGTCAGGAATGCTTCCGAATTGGATGTTGAGGCCTTCTGATGAAATTTAGCCCTGTTGCTTAGCTTTCAGCTAGTTTTGGAATTTCTGGATTTGGACTTGGAGAGCCTGATTTATGATGTTTCCGCTAGAATGCGTTCTGTGAATCTGTTTTTGTGATTCTGGTGTAGTATCTTGCATTTTTGACCTGGTTACACTCGAAACTGGATTGAGTGACCTTCTTCAATATTGTAGCCCTATCTCTTAGCTTCGAAACAGTGGGTCTTGCACATTCATCCGACAATCGTAACGCCTTTGGTACCATTACCGCAAAATGACGTCAAAACTATTTTTCTGGTTTTGAGCTTAACTTTCATTTCCGAACTTTTCCCTAGCTTGAATTGTTCTCGTATTACTTGGAGCTTGCTGAATGGCTATTGGATGTACTTGTTGTTGTATGTGTACCTTTGGGACTGGCTGAAGATATAATGAAGCCATGATGGCTGGGAAAGTAAGCAAATTTAGGGGAAGTGCTGTCCGAAGTTTTAAAGGGTTTGATTGTTTTGAGTTTGTGATCTAAGACTTGGATTTGAGCAAGGCAATGTTATATGATGGATGATTTCTGAGCCATGGAGGTGAGTGACTTCAAACTATTTTTGAAGTTATTTATGAACCGTTTCCTGCATTATTTACTTTTGAACTGTTTCCAAAGTTACTTTTGTACTGTTTTCTTGAATTATTTACCTTTAAACTGTTTTCAAAGTTACTTTTGAACTATTTTCTTGCATATCATGCGTGCTTGCATATGAGTGTTCCTTATTTGCTATATTTTCTTGACTTCATGACTTGTATTATTGATTGATAACGTGTTAAGTGTTTTGAATGATTTCCAAAACGAGCTTTCTAGGCGAGTGTGTACTTTATCGCACTCGACCTAAATAACTGTGCAGTTTTCAAGGATTTAATTATTGAAATGCTAGTTGCACATGATGTAAGCCTTTTGGGCTGAACTGGCCATTACCCCTTGTTACCGGTCGTCTCGAGCCAGAAATGGTCTCGGTCGGGCGATTAGGGACTTGGGTGAACGTTTGGTATACTCGAGTATTACCTTTGTAGGTTGGTGGAGGTTGGTGGAGTCTGGTGAATGAAATGAATGACCAAATGAGCGAGGCATTTATTTATAAAAGAAACGAAAATGCATTTTTCAAAAGTTTGAAGGAAGGAGGAAATGTCAGGAGAACGAACGTATCTTTTTCATGAATGTTACTATCGCTTTCCATTGTAAATGTTTCTTGAATTATTGATACTCCATATTTACTGTTTTGCAAATGTTGTAGTTGTTTCTGGACTTATCATTTGATTTATGACATCATTGAAATGAACTATTGTGAAACCGATTTGATTATTGATTTTTCTGGTTACTCGCTGAGCTTTTAGCTCACCCCAAAACTATTTTATTCCCCTCCACAGGGCTCAAGGCAAAGGAAGGACTTGTAGTACTTATTCATGTGACCGGATGGATTATCTCATGTATGGTTTGAGTTTTGGATTTCATCTTGTGTAATAGTTGTTATTAGGGATTGTATGAACGTTTGGACTTAAGTGGGTTCGTGATATGTAATTCTTGGAGAATTTGATGCATATTTGATTTTTATATTGTAATTTAATTGAGGACTGTAGTGAACGACTGAGTCCCGGCTAGAGCTGGGCAGGCGACCCGCCGAACCCTTTGGTACGCCCTAGGGGGAGGTGGGGCCGTCACAAATACTAATGTGTATAGTATCTGGTTTGGTTTACGCATTTGGTTTTGATCAAGTTGATATGTAAAGTATCTTTGTAACTTGATGAATGAACTTGGAATGCTATAAGTGTACTAAGTGCATTTCCTTATCTTTGACGGTGTGATTTAAAACTGTCTTTCTTTTACTGCTTTAGTCGATTTACTTTGCTTATGTACTATATAGCCTATCTTGACCAAAAAAAAAAAAAGAGAGAGAGAAGGGTATGGAGGGTACTTTATAGCCTATCTTGACCAAAAGTGACGAGGCTGTCTTTAGACCAAAGGCATCACCTTCTACTGGAAGTGATGATTTGGATTGCAAAAACCAGTCTTATGCCTATCTTCAGGATGAATTTCCAACTGCCAAAATCCAGATTTAAAATCAAACTTTGAAAACCATTTTGCTTTTGCAATTTGAGCAAACAAAGTAAATCTGCTGTGAATTGGAAACTTATCATTAAGAAGGAAAATATTGAGAGGTTGGTAAGTAATTACTAGTCTCATTTTCCCTCTTACCTGTTCAAACCTTTTGTTGACATAAAAGGCTTGGCATGACTGTGACGACCCCACCTCCCCCTAGAGCTTACCCCAGGGTTTAGTGGACTGCCTGCCCAGTCTCGCCAGGACTCACTCACTCACTTCAAGAAAATAGGTTGCAACCTCGAAAGTAAAAGAAATAACAGTTCCCAAGTTTGGAACGTACAAATACATTCATTTCTATTTCAATCATCCATACAATCCCAAATATATAAAAAGATATGAGTTCCAAATACATTCAGCCCTAATCAAGCACTTGCACGAGTACAATCGCAAAAATTTCAAAAACTAGACTATGCTAGCCTGTACCAGTCTCACGCCTCGCTCGTACCCCCTGTAAGGAAAACAAATTTAACAGAATAGGGTGAGCTAAAATTCAGTGAGGTTCCAAATAACAAGTTGACCATTATTGAAAAGTGCACGTATCAAAGTAGCAAAGTAGCGAGCATAACTAGTCCATAAAAGTGAGTAATAACACTTCAAGTGGCAAATCTCAAAATTATTTTTCTAAAAGAAACAATAACACTACGAATAACAATCAAAGTATAAGGATACAGATGGCTCTCAGGAACCAAATTCCCATTATTTCACCAGAGCTTGATCAAGTATTAGTTGACACTCCGTCAACTTTCAAGTAAAGTAACCAATCCAATAGTGCTTCGCTTAACACTAATCCATCCACCATTCAACCCTCTTACCGGACTCAAACACCAACTAAACACTGGTGGTAATACTCGAGTATACCGACTAGTCGAGGAGGTATCACTCCACTCAACAAAACAATAGACCCATGGTTCGTTATCTAATCAACCAAGCCCTTGCCGGCTCGAATCGATTAACTAGCCAGTGGGGTTTGGATTCCCACGTAGTCACTATAGTCGATGACCAATCGACTTAGTCAAGAGAAAAGTATGGAGACGGGAATGAGAGGTACCTCCCACTCGTATCGAGTGTGGTACATACTGTCGCTCAGAACTTACAATACAAATCAAACACAAGTACAAATACAAGTACTGGTCAAATTTCATGGTAGTTTTTGGGTAGTTTATATGAAAAATATCATGGTTTAAGTTGTGGTTGGCAAATTTCAGCTTTTGGTGAAAATTTTCAATCTTGATATAATGGTTTAAGTTTGGCCATGGTCTATTACCCTTGCCATGTGATTTTTTCAGCTTTTATATGTTTCTTTGGCTTTATAATAGAAATTTCCAACTTGTGATTATGAATTTCAGCCTAGGGTTTCCATTTTTCAGCTTTATTATAGTAGTTCTTGAGCTATAAACTTGCTATATTTGGATGATTTAGTGGCCTAAAACACGTGTATTAATAGCTTATGACTTGTGGTTATGATTGAGATTAAATTGAGATGAAATTTGGTGTTGAGTTTGGATGGAAAAGTAAAGAAAACAAGGGGAAGTACTTCTGAAAAATTTCTGCAAGGCACCTTGAGCAGTCTTGGGAAATCTATTATATTTTGGTGTAGAAAAGTCAGAATTGAGTTCCATTTATTGCGTTTGAAATTAGATTCAGGGTACTTTCAACCATGAAAATTTTGTAATTTTTCTCAATTCCTATGAATATCTATGATTTTTCAAATTTGACTGAATTTCCCTACCTGTTCTGTCTTTCTACTAGATGAAGCAGTAAATTTAGGTTAGAATTTGATTGAGTTGTGGATAGAATCTTACAAAAGTGTTTCTGGAAAATTGTAACTTTTGAGTCTATTTTCCGACAGTATAAAGTTTATAAATTTTGGACTTAAGAAATTTGAGATATGATTTTTCAAATAGTATCGCGCAAAACTGGAAAAATTCTGTTTTCCTAAAACTATTTTTACTTTCATATCCAACTTTAAGATTGGAGTTGGTAAACAATTTTGAGATTAGTTTATGAGTGGAGCTGAGGTTTAAATGAAAGGAAATGAGGTTTCGGAAACCTTAATTTTTTCAAGTATTTTGGCTTTGTATTGCTAGTCTTTTAATATAGTATGTGACCACAGGACTGGAGATAGTTCAAGACGATGAACCAGGGTTAAAGTGAAGGGTTGCAATTGATTGGTGAGTATTCCAACTGCATGTTTCATGTTCACTATTATTAGAAATTGTTAGGTACTTGATTTATCGTTTCATGGGCAAGTGTGCACTTTATCGCACTTGATCTAATTTGACTAAACTTTTGATATTCTGTTAAAACATGTGTTGGCCGTTTTGTATAACTAAAATATGGCCAGAATCCGGTCACTTTCTGGATGGATTTCCGGACGGATTCGACGCAGTAAGCAATCAATCTTTTTTCTCCCTTCCCTGTCAATCCGGCCTTGAATCCTGCCAAATATTTGCTGAAGAAATTTCTGATTTCTGCTGTTTTCCTCCAGTTTTCTTGTTTGATCAGGTTTTTGCACCCACCCGATTTTCAACTGTTTGGATTTGAAATATTTGAAATGCTTGAAACAGGATATGCTAAGCTTATTTGTGACTTGAGCCCTGTTTAAGCGAGTGTGCTCTTATGTCCACTCAATCGACCTAACTTGACGAAACAATTGATATCTCATTTATGCATGAACAAGTAACTTGATTTGCATGTGACCGTATATTGACTTGAAATACTTGGAATGCTTGAAATGTGATTTGCTGGGTATACGAGGAGATTGATGAATGTGTTCTTTACTGTACACTTTTGCGTGATCTATTTCGCTACTTGTTTAACTATATACTAGGTCATGATCTATTTGAGTTTGACTTGTTTCTTGATATCTGGATATGGTATCTTGCATATTATTTTACCTGCTTGGTTACTTGGAACCTCACTGAGTTTCTAGCTCATTCCATGAAATTTGTTTTCCTCACAGGAGTAAGAACGTGAGAATAGAAGTGGAGAAGACATAGACTTTGTCTAAGTTTTGTTAGCTGCTCGCGTGAGCACTTCATAGATGTCTAGCTAGCTTGTTTGGTTTATTTTTTTTTGCAAGTTTGACTCCTTGGTTGTATTATAGATTGTGTGAACATTAGAGGCCCATAAGTGTATATATGAAAAGTTGTGCTTAATATCGCTTTTATTATTGAGGTTTTATTTGAAATTTCATGATGCGTGTCTGAGTCCTGGCGAGAACTGAGCAGGCGATCCATCAAATCCTTGGGTACGCGCTATGGGGAGGTGGGGCCGTCACAGGTTCATTTGCTGGCCTTGAAGCGGATTTCTTTTCTTTCCTGGATGGGGTTGACTTCGGCTTTGATGGGGGTAGTATAGCTACCCAAGGGTTTGAACTCCTTCCTTGGTGCACTATTACGGGTATAGGATGCTGAAGGTGTGACGCCCCCACTTCTCCCTAAGGCGAACCAAAGGGTATGCGCGGGACGCTTGCCCAACTCTCACCACGACTCACGCCATATCCAATCAAGGTTAATGCAATACTAGACATCACAACCAGATAAAGTAAAGTCAAATAGCGCGGAAGCTTTCAAACTTAACGATGTTTAACAAATATCCAATCCTTACATCGGATTTCCAGAATACATCTCCAGACCCAAAATAAATAACAACCAAGATGTCTAGTCCAATACATTGGAAATCCTATTACAAAAGTACATCAAAAGGGAGTCCCTTTGAGTCTCATTCCAAGCCCATTCTTGTTAAGGAAAACAAATCTACAGGGTGAGCAAAACGCTTGTGAGGCCAAGCACATACATGCAAGCACGTTGTTCAGATAACAATCCCAATTTATCAAGTAGAGCAATAACAATTCAATGAATGGCACTTTAAACGAGAAAAGTAAACAGAAACAATTGAAGGATACAGGAGCTCTCAGGAGCTATTTTCCACTTGCACAATCACGAACCTCCATGAGTTGACAGTCCGTCAACCGGGTAGGTTATAGTCCGCAGAACTTCACTTACACGATCCCCTTTCACCTTACATATCCCTGTACCGGGCTCGCACGACATTTATGAGGCGATACTCCTCAAGTATGCCAAGCAAGACCTCTCAATAGGTCAGGCTTATAATCTCATGGTTCACTAAGGAGCCCGACCAAGCCCATGCTGGCTCGAGTCCAAAGTTAGCCAGTGAGCGAATTGGGTGTCCCCCACTGAACATGTAAGAGTCGAGGAGATTCACTCCAATCGACTTATGCAACCATAGCATAAAGTAACACTTAAACACGTCACGCAAGTTCACTTAACAAGTCACTTCATGTCACGAAATTCAAGTATACATCATGTAAATGAGAACGAGTGCGATAAAGTACACACTTGACTCAGCATTTTCAAAATCTCTATTATTGATAACACTTAACACTTATCACGTATATCACGTAATTCACACACTTGGCACTTACCAAGTAAACAAAAGAAGAAGTTTCACTGGAAGTTCAGGTGTCTACCGCGGGATCCTCTTGAAGGTCCTCGTGCGAGCCTGAGCAATTAATAATGAACAATCACTTATAAACCCCCAATTATCACGAATGATTGTACATTTGTACAATCTGGAAAATATCACAAATGCGAGCCTAAATTACTCGCGAATCAAGACTCAAAAGTGGGGTTTTAAAACACAAGAGAAATTGAGTTTTCACCTTTGAAATTGAGTGTAAAATGTACAAGTGATATCGAGGGAAAAAGGAGAATTCGGAAAAACTCCATTTCCCTAAGTTTCGAAAATTTCAGTTTTGATACGAGATTTTTGAAAAAAAATCGTATCTCACTCATTACAAGTCCAAAATTAGAAAAATTGGTACCTTTGGAAACTTCTTCCAAAGTACTAAAGGTTTCTAGAATGCACTTTTCCATGATTCCAAACGGAAGATATTCAAAATTTGGTTCAAAGTTACTGTTTTAGGCTATCGAGGCAGTTTCGGGGTTGGTTTTTCACCAACTTTGGAAATTCGGGAAAATTTACAGAATTACAACTAGCCTCTCAGATTTGAAACTCAATTAGAGTTGCAATGAAAGTTTAAAACACAAAAAGCGGAACAAGAGTCAGAGTTTTGAGCACCAAGATATAGTAGCTCAAAGTTGCTGAAAATTTGAGACAATTAGGCAATTTCCAAGTTTAAAGTACCAACATTGGGATTTTGTTCGAGTGTCGAAATGGACTCAGAATGGCACCAAAATTAGCAGTATTATACTACCATATAAGGGCTATTTCTCTGTAAAATTTCATAGAAAAATACACATGGAAAGTCGGTTAACAAAATCACTAAAGTCCCAAGAAGTTCCAAGGCAAATCTGCCTTGGACTTCCGTTTTTCCGTTTTCAAGCATTTGGCCAAGGAAATTTCCTCAAACATGGTTCATTGGGGTAGACAAGATCTAATAAACATCTAATATGTGTTTGGTAGGTGATTAACACCAAGAATTTTGAAACAACAAGTCCCAATAAAGATTAAAGCTTTGAACTAGCCAAAAGAGGGTTTGAATTCACCGAGTCAGTTTGGGATTTTGGCCACAAATCACTCAATTCAACTCGGAATTGAGTGTAGTTGGTGGCATTGAAAACTAGATTCATAAGGCTATAATTTTTTAGAAGAAATAGTTTTCAAAATCTGTGATACCCTGAAAATTAGGAGGTTATTTGTAAAGAAAATACTAAAGTGTATTTCTATGGGTTTGATTTAAAACCTTATTTTGTTTTAAAAGACTAGAAACCCTAAGATTTTTAATCAAAAACCCTAATTTACTGGTGACTAACTGGTTTTCTTAAATCTCTGATATTTTACTTGAAACCCTAATTTTAATCACTGGAATTGTAAAAAACCCTCACGTTTTTCTTAAAAATCCCCTTTTATTTGAAAATTATTCATTTATAATAGCCTTACTACTCAATCACCCCACAATAAGTGCAAATGAACCTAGAAAGTAGGGTTTCACTTTTCGATTTCAAGTTAGAGCGAATTAGGGTTTTCACGTTTTTCCGTAGTATGATTATTCGGTACGGAGTGAGAATCAAATTGGATAGGTAAGAGTGACTTTTGCATGAAGAAATATTATATGATTAGAAGTGACAATAATAAGTTAGTGATTAGAAGGTAAAAACCCTAGTATACGCGATTTAAGAAAAATCGGTTCACACCGACGGGTATCGATCACTACCGATTGAACCCACCACTTGACCACCACTTCCTTACCACCTGTGAGAACCCGTATTTTTGCATTTTCTAGGTTTTATTATTTTTCATGGCTTGTTTTCTGCATTTTCGTGCTTAGGAAAATTTCTAGATGATTTTAAGGAGAAGATAGAATTTTTAGATGATTTTTCTAGTATCGAATAGGTTTTGAGAAATTAAGAACGTATACCGGACGTGGGACCCACTAGGGCGAAAAGTTTGGAAAAATTCGGCCAACTAGATTAAGTTTTGGATACTGGAATTAATTTATCAGGTGTTAAGAGATAAGTAGAGGATGCTCAGTGGATTGGTATAAGAGAGACAAAAGTTAGGCAAGTCATTAAATGAAGGTGACAAGTGTCACCACATGATTTAACCTTGACTTTTGACTACTATTCCTTACTTTACCATTTTAGTCAAAAATTGCTCAAAATTCATCAAATTTCCCAAGCTCATAGCCGGCCCTCTCTCTCAAGGAAGGAAGAAAGAAAACTCTTCAAGTTTTTGGATTAACTCTTGCTCAAATCCATCCAACCAACCATTGAAACTTGAAATTTCTCCATAAAACCTCTTCAAGTAGTGTTAGTGAGTTGATTTGTGGGGTTATTTGGAAAGCTAAGAGGACCTATTGCTCTCTCTCTCTTGTTTCTAAGGTGAGTTGTGAAGAACCACTTTCCTTCCTCTAATGATACTTAATTTGTGATTAGTGGTAGTATAAGGTGCAATATTATGGATTACATCTTGATTTGTGGTTGAATTAGTGAAGTTTTCTATTTATTGGTGATTTTTCTGTTTTAATATGAACATGATTGTGTGGCTATCTATGATGATTGGAAATGGTATGTAATGACTCTAGGAGGTGGAAAAAGTGATTAATTGCAACTAATTTCTGTTTGGAAGAAAAGTTGACAAGTTAGGGTTTTTTGTGAAGAACATTCTGCCCGGTTTTGTAGGTCCTAGTTAGAGGCCAAATTGGCCTTAGCTTAAAACATAAAGATTGTAGAGAATGACATTTTAGAGGTGCCTAAAAAAGTTCAGGTCAATCGGAGTAGTGTAGAATGAGAAAAGTCAAAATTACCCTTGCTGTCCTGGTTTTATCCGAATGTAAGAACTGCGCCTGTAATTGGCTGTTTTGACTGGAATTTCTTTGGATTTGGTTATTGAGGTCTTCTAATGAAATGTATCCCTGTTTCTAAGCTTTTGGATGGCTTTGGAATTTCTGGATTTGGACTTAAGTAGGATGAGTTATGCTGTTTACAGCATAATGCGTTTTGTGAATCTGTTTTTCCAGTTCTGGTATAGTGTCTTGCATTTTTGACCTTGTTACACTCAAAACTGGACAAATTTGCCTTCTGGAACATTGTACCCCTATCTCTTAGCTTCGAAACGGTGGGCTTTCACCTTCATCCGGTAATCATAGTGCCTTGGGTGCCATTACTGCAAAATGGGGTCAAAAACTATTTTTTTTCAGGGCAAAGCTAAATCCATTTCTGGATTTTTTGGTTTCCTCTAATGCTTGTATATGTTTATGGAACCTTATTGGGGTCGTATTTGGCATTGGTTTATGACTCGTTATCGAGTCTCATTGTGCTTGTTTGCATGTTTTAGGGCGTGACGGTGGTTCACGACGTTCTTTTGACGGAAGTGCATGAAACACCATTTGCAAGCTTGGTGAGTGTACTACTCACTTGTGTGTTACTATATGGCTTTGACACTTGAAATTGATATGTGAATGTTAATTGATTGAAGTGAGAGCGTACTTTATCACTCTCACTTATTGTTTATCATGTTCTTGAAATGTTATATGAAATGTTACATGAAATGAAAGTACATGGCTTGGTGTCGTTTGGACGAGTATCCAACGACTACAATTGTTATCTTTGAGCTCAACCCATTGGTAGTTGATTGAATCGAGCCGGCGAGGGCTTGGTCGTGCCAATTGATGTGCCTTGGGGAAGTGTTATATGGAATCTTGTAGTATGAGAGACTCTCGATTCCGGTTTACTCGAGTAATACCAAAGTGCAAGTGTTTGGAGTTCGGGCCCGATAGGGGAATGTTAGGTGGAAGGAATGGAAGTAAAGTGGAGTCTACGGTTGGTTATTTTTGAACATTGACGGAGAGTCAATGACATCTGATCAAGAAATGCAAATGAGGGAAAAGGGCTCTTGAGAGCCACCCGTATCCTTTTATCACCATCATTAATGTGTGCCTTTGTTTACTTTTGGTGAATTGAAATGAAAAGCTGTATGATTTCATGAACTTGGTTGCTTACGTGATAGTATCTCACTGGGCAATTAGCTCACACCGTTCCTTTTGTTTTCCTTACAGGCATATGACTACTTTTGGAATGATTCTTGCTAGTTGGCTGCCGAATGTGCTAAATGAATGTCTCTTTTGTATAGCTTATGAATCGAAACCCTAAATGTACCTTTAGGGCCGTTTCACTTTTGATTTTGGCAAACCATACATGTAGTAACTTTTGTATCACTTTTGTGTGCCATTTTGGCTTGTAAATACTAAAAGTTATGTTGTATATGTATTTTGATGTTTGATTGGGTGCTGACGGGTCGGTTACTATTCATGGCCGACTCCGGATTTCATTTTTTTTATTTTGGGTTTATTTGGCCATTTTGACTTGTTTACACGCGTTATAAGTTCCAGAACGCAATAGATCGCTCGAAACTGCACCGTTAGTCCTGACGAGAGCTAGGCAGGCAGTCCGCTAACCCTTTTGGTTTGCCTTTGGGGAAGGTGGGGCTGTCACAGGTGGTATCACTCTGAAGACAATTGCTGGAAGAAGGGAGGTAAATGTCTGCGTTGCGGAAGCGCAGACCACCAGCTTGCTACCTGCCCACTCTTAACGGAAGATGGAAGGGGAGCTCAAACCACGTCCAAGACCAATACGGGACCGAATAAGGTGAATGAGGTGAAACCTAAGGTGCCAGCTCGAGTCTATTCACTAGAACCTCGACAGGTCCCGGATTCCTCAGAGGTCGTAGAAGGTACGATCCCTATTTTCCACCATTTTACCAAAGTTTTAATTGATCCTGGTGCCACTCATTCTTTTGTTAACCCTGATTTCATGTGTGGCATCGATATAAAACCTGCTAGTTTACCATACGACCTAGAAGTTAGTACACCTACGGGGAACCAACGTTTGGTTACTAGTATGGTTTATAGGGATTGTGACGTGTGGGTAGGAGAGAAAAGATTGTTAGGGGACTTGATAAGTTTGGGTATTAAAGGGTATGGTGTGATATTGGGTATGGACTGGTTAGCCAAGTATAATGCCCAACTGGACTGTAAAACAAAAGTGGTTGAATTTCACATTCCTGGTGAGGCGACCTTAAGGTTGGACATAAGGGGTAGGTTAGCCTCATCTGCTTTGATTTCGGGCATTCGGGCTAGGAAATTGCTAAGTAGAGGGGCGCAAGGATTTTTAGCCTTTCTAATTAATACCCCCACGGATAAGTTGAAAGTGGAGGACGTAGCCATAGTGAAGGAATTTCCGGACGCGTTTCCGGATGAGTTAGTAGCCTTACTTCCGGAAAGAGAAATTGAATTCAAAATCGACCTGCTACCGGGATCCTCACCTATCTCAAAAACACCATACCGAATGGCTCCTGCTGAGCTCAAGGAGCTAAAGTTGCAATTACAGGATCTTTTGGAGCTGGAATTCACTCAAGAGAGTGGGTCTCCATGGGGAGCCCCTGTATTGTTTGTAAAGAAAAAGGATGGTGGTTTGAGGATGTGTATTGATTATCGGGGCATGAATAATATTACAATTAAAAATAAGTATCCACTACCCCACATAGATGAGCTATTTGATCAGTTGCAGGGAGCGATGGTCTTCTCGAAACTGGACCTCCGCCAAGGGTACTACCAGTTATTAATCAGGAAGGAGGATATTCCGAAAACCGCCTTCAACTCGAGATATGGGCATTACGAGTTCGCAGTTATGCCCTTCGGACTGACCAATGCTCCTGCCGCCTTCATGGACCTAATGCATAGGGTTTTCAAGCCCTACCTGGATCGATTTGTAGTGGTCTTCATCGATGACATCCTGGTCTATTCCAAGACCCGTGAAGAGCATGAGCAACACTTGAGGATTGTCTTGCAAACCCTGAGAGACCATCAACTATATGCCAAGTTCAGCAAGTGCGAATTTTGGATGGAGAAAATTGCTTTTCTGGGGCACATAATTTCTCATGAGGGAATTTCCGTTGATCCGGCGAAAGTAGAGGCTGTGACTAATTGGAAGAGGCCCGAAAGTCCCACAGAGGTTCGCAGCTTTCTAGGACTGGCTGGATATTATCGGCGTTTCATCAAGAACTTTTCTAAACTGGCCGGTCCTCTAACTGACTTGACAAAGAAACATGGTCGGTTCATTTGGAATGCTCGAAGTGAGACAAGTTTTCAAGAGTTAAAGAAGAGATTGACCATGGCTCCAGTTCTAGTCTTACCTAACGGAGGTGACGGGTTTGTTGTGTATACGGACGCGTCACGAGAAGGCCTGGGTTGTGTATTAATGCAGAACCGAAATGTGATCTCTTTTGCCTCAAGGAAGTTAAAACCTCACGAGCAGAATTATCCAACCCACGATCTGGAGCTAGCTGCAGTTGTTTTTGCTTTGAAGAAGTGGAGGCACTACCTATATAGGGTAACCTTCGAGGTTTACTCCGATCACAAAAGCCTGAGGTATCTCTTCTCACAAAGGAATTAAACATGAGGCAGCGACGGTGGATGGAATTTCTGGAGGATTACGACTGTACCATCAACTACCATCCAGGAAAGGCGAACGTAGTGGCCGATGCCCTAAGTCGCAAAGCTCAGGTCGCAAGCTTAATGATTAAAGAGTGGAATTTGCTCGAGTCGGTTTGCGAGTGGAAACCCTGCCTTAGGAGTCATAAGGTGATTTTTGACAATATTAAAGTGACTCCCACCCTGTTGGAGAGGATTAAAGAAGCTCAAAAGGAGGATCTGATGGTACAGAAGTGGGGAAAGAAAGTGGAAAAAGGAGAAATCACTGATTTCACTTTTGGTCCTGAGGGTATTTTAAAATACCGAAACCGGATAGTGGTGCCGAAGATGAATTATTGAAAACGGAGATTCTAGAAGAAGCCCATCGATCCAAGTATACAATCCATCCGGGTAGCAGCAAGATGTATTAAGACCTGAAAGGAACCTATTGGTGGGACAATATGAAAAAGGAAATTGCGTTGTGCGTGCAAAAATGTCTCGTTTGCCAACAGGTGAAAGCAGAGCATCAAAAACCATCGGGCTTGTTACAGCCCCTTGAGATACCCGAGTGGAAATGGAAAAACATCACCATGGACTTCGTTTCAGGTTTGCCGCGCACGCAAAGAGGGCATGATGCCGTTTGGGTGATCGTCGATCGATGAACCAAATCGGCCCATTTCTTGCCGGTGTGTGACATCCCACCCTAGAGTATCGGCGGGACGCCTGCCTAGCTCGCGCCAGGACTCGAAACACAAAACTAATAAAACTATATTAAACCAAAAGAGAACTGTTTATAATATATCCAACCACCAAAAGTTCTATTTATATCTTCAAAAGTATCGAGTCAAACCACTCTAATATACTATAACCACAACCAGCAGAAGATAGACCCTAAGGAGGGTCCTTGTACAAACCACCAAAACAAAAACAAACATACTATATGTCCAACTATTACAATCAAACCTAACTATACTAGTGTACGTGCCAAAAGTCCCCGCGTCGGCCCCTGCTAAGGAAAACAAAAGGAAAGGGGTAAGCTATATGCTTAGTAAGTAAACAGGGGCGAAAGTATAAATTTCACGTAACAACAGTTACACAGTAAGAGTAAAGCAAAAGCAGAAAAGTAACATCACATAATAAGGATACAGGTTGCTCCAAAGCCAATTCATGTGCCATGTATGATCTCCTGCCGACACTCTGTCGACCACAATTAATGGTCCGTAGAACTTCACTTGTACTCCCACCGTACACCTTATCACCCTCTCTGGCCAGACACCTCACAAACTTTCTCGACCGAACGAAATTGAACTTGGTTCACAAGCTCGGGTCACAAACTTGGTCCACATAATCGGTGAACCGGATTCACAAACTTGGTGACCTCAATCAGGTTGGACTGACTTCGACCAAGCCCTAACCGGCTCGAATAGTCCATCTATGTCATGAGATCGGGCCCCAAACTCACAAACTTCACAAAATTTATTCAAAAGTCACCCCGAACCACAAGCTCAAGGGGTTTAGTTCAAAAATGATTCATATACATATGTCATGTACAAATATGTGCGCAAACTAGGGTTTAGGTCGAGTGCGATAAAGTACACACTCGCCTAGTTACCCTTTTCATACATATCGAAACACATAAACAACTAACACGTAAGAGCGGCCTGAATACTTACACAACGAACAAAAGAGCAAAATTTCGAAATTTGTGCGCGAAGAGTAGCTAGTAGGCCCCACCGGCTCCACCTAGCTCACCACCGTCTGAAATAGAAGATTGCATCACATAATATCATAAATGGCTACTAACATATTTAAAACAAGCAAAACGGCAAAATCGGCACATACGAGTGCGGAAACGGCATACGGAAATCGGAAATGACGGCCTAGCAGTTTTGCTGTAAAAATGGTTTTGAACACAATTGAGGCTATGAGTGTCAGATCAAGGTACATGAGGTACCGTTGCGAAGCTAATAGGAAGGGTTACAATTTTCATGAAGACATCTAAGTCCGGATCTGAACAGAGATGCGTCGAAAGTGTAGAAAACCGTTCCAGGAATTCGCACTCTGGAGTAACGGACAGGGTATGTTTGCTGGACTATAACTCCCATCTCACAAACCCAAATCAGGAAATTCCAAAGGCATTAGAAATCTGAGACATATGGGTAAAACTTTGATGTTTGGGCCAAGACCTGAATCCACTCAGAACAAAACGAAATTTGAGTGTCAAAGTACCCGTCAAAACTGTCCAGATACAGGGCAGTTCTGACAATTGATCTTGTTTTGGTCATAACAGGAGCTACGGAACTCGGATTTTGACGTACTTTATACCGTTTCGAAGCTAAAACCAAGATCTACATTTCTTATGAAGGATTCAACACCCAGATCATACGGGATCAAAACCGAAAAAGTCACGGGCAGAAGCTAAACGAAAAACGCACAGAATCTGATGTTCAAAACAGGCTTGAGTATTTCATCTATAACTCAGGATACGCTAATCCGATTGACCTGAAATTTTACAGGAACATTCTGGACGTAAGGGGTACAATGTTGAAGAAGGAAACTTTGTCCATTTTTGAGTGTAACAAGGTCAAAAATGCAAGATACTATACCAGAACCGGAAAAATAGGTTCACAAAATGCATTCTGCTGCGAACAGCATAACTCAGCCTACTTAAGTTCAAATCCAGAAATTCCAATGCCATCCGAAACCTTAGAAACAGGGCTACAAATCATTAGAAGACCTTAAAAACCAATTCCGAAGCAATTCCAGCCAAAACAACCAATTACAGGCACAATTCTTACATTCGGGTAAAACCAGGACAGCAAGGGTAATTTTGACTTTTTTCATTCTACGCTACTCCGATTGACCTGAAATTTTGTAGGAACCTCTAAAATACCATTCCCTAAAACTTTCATGTTTTAAGCCAAGGCCAATTTAGCCTCTAACTAGGAGCTATAAAACCGGACAGAATGAAGAACAATGAAACCCAAATTTCCAATTTTTCTTCCAAAACAGAAATTTCTTGGAATTTTCCACTTTTCCCACCTCCTAGATCCCTTACATACCATTTCCAATCATTATACATAACCACACAATCATATTCATATTAAAACAGAAAAATCCCCAATAATTACAAAACTTCATCAATTCAACCAAAGATCACAATATAATCCATAAAATTGCATCTTATACCATCACTAAGCATAAATTAAGCATCATTAGAGGGAGGAGAGTGGTTCTTCATAACTCACCTTAGAAACAAGAGAGAGAGAGCAATAAGTCTTCTTAGCTTTCCAAACAACTCCACAAAACAACTCACTATCACTCCCTTAAGTGTTTCTATGGAACAAAAACAAGTTTAGATGGTTGAGTTTTTGGATTTGAGCAAGAGAGAATCAAGAAGTTGAAGAGGTTTTCTTTCTTTCTTTCTTGGAGAGAGATTCGGCCAAGCTTGAAGAAAAATGGAAGATTTTTGGTCAATTTTTGGTTTTATTTAGTAATTGGTAAAAGGTTGAATAGTAAGTCAAAACAAGACTTAATCATATGGTGACACATGTCACCTTCATTAAATGTATGCCTAACTTTTTTTGTCTCTCTCACACCTATCCACTTGGTACCTCTAAATATCTCATAACACCTGATAAATTAAACCCAGTATCCAAAACTTAACCTAACTGGCCGAATTTTTCCGAACTTACCGCACTAGTGGGTCCCACGTCCGATATACGTTCTTAATTTCTCAAAAGCTAACCGATACTAGAAAAATCATCTAAAACCTATATTTACTCCTAAAAATTATCCGGGGAATTTTTCTAATAAAGAAAATGTGGAAAAAGACGGACGATAAATAAAACTCCACTTAAGCTTTCTAATAAGTTGTAACACTAGAGGTTTGCTAATCTAGAGTTTGCTAACTATGTCAAACTTGCTAAACCTTTGTAAACTAAAATGAATCTTATTTTTTTCTTGTGCCAAAACATACACTAGAACACCGAATACAAATTATAGCTCGAACCTACGAATAATAATACCTAAACTAGGGTTTACTTCTTAGCCCTAACCCTAATTTCACCACACCGAATAATAAATGACCCTAATATCAACTTACGAACTAACTGGGGCCTCACAATCTCCCACACGTAGGACAATTTCGTCCTCGAAATTAAATCTTTGGTCAAAGCGTACCTTCGAAACCCGCCGAAGGGTCAGTCCTCTATTGTTGACCCATGGCATACACTCTTGCTGGCCCTTTTGGTCGAGTTTCCCCTGCGTTTGACGACTTCGTTGTGGTCCCTTCTGTTGGTGGTTTGAGTCCTTCCTTCTGCATCTTAGGGCACCGGGCAATCAAATGTTCGGTGCTACCACATTTGAATCATTTCCGTACCGAACTATTTTTCTAGCAATTTCCATCGGTGTGATTGCCCCCACAGAAACCACAGGTTGGCTTAGTGGCCGTACTTGACCCTCCACGCTGGGCACTCCTCTGGGGCTCTTGCATTATCTGACCTCGCCCAAAGCTATTCAGGGTTCTTGTAGGTCGTGGACCATCTGTGCCTTTACTCGTCTTAGCTGGTGTCTCGTTTCGCGAACTCTGTCCAGCCGTTGAGTCATTCGAGCTGGGTTGCCTCCTTTTCCGGTCATGGAAGGCTTTAACCTGTCCCCTGGAAGTCTCAATCCATTGTGCTTTTTCTAGTGCCTGGCTAAAAGTGTCCAGCTGTGCAGCCGCTAGTGCTTCCTGGATCTCTACATTCAAGCCTTGGGTAAAACGGCGAATTCGCTTTTGCTCTGTTAGTACTAGCACTGGGGCAAAGCGAGAGAGTTTAGTGAACTGAGTCTCATACTCCGCCACACTAGATGCCCCTTGACGCAGGCGGATAAAATCATCTTCCCGTTTTTCTTGCACAATGGGTGGTAAATATTTTTCATTAAACTCCCGTGTAAAGTTGATCCAGGTCCAGGGGGTTTGTTCGCGCTCCCACTTGATTTTAATCACGTTCCACCAGGCTCAAGCGGCCCCTTCAAACTGAAAGACCGCAAAAGATATCTGCCGCTCCTTCGAATACCTAAGTGCGGCAAATATGTCTAACATACGATCCATCCAGCCCTCGGCTAGGTCAGGATTAGGTCCACCTATAAACTTAGGAGGTGCAAACTTTTGGAACCGTTCTAAAGCACGGTCCTCTCCTTCGTGATTGCCTGGATTATTTCCCGGATTATGTCCAGGATTCCCAATACTGCTCCCTTGGCCCTGTTGATTTGTCATTCGCTCTAGTAGATCGGCCATCCACTGGATGGCTGTAGCGACTTGATCTGGCTCTTGTCCTTGTTCCCTTTCGGGGCTTCGTGCTTACCCTCTACCTCCACCTCGAGTACCGGAGGCCATTTAAGTGCAAAAGTCTATAGAGCGGAACATTACATATACTTATTATCCAGACTATGCGCAAAAGCACGGACGTAAAGCGTATGCACAGAACACACACAAAAGATAAGTTCAAAATGCTTTTCAAATATATACATATATTTACAAAGTCACACCAAAAGATTTACACATTACCGACCTCCAGTCGGTACAAAACCCAATGTACACATGAGCACTGGCTCCAAAATCTAGTCAGCCAACCAAATAACAAAAGTCATACACTAGCTAAACAAAAGTACAAAAGCGACCCTAATCGCCTCCCCTAGGGCCCAGGTTCCCAACGGAACCTAACGTGTCCACCTCGTCCATCCTCTCTGGACCGGTGGCTCGTGGCGGTGCCTCTGCGGCTAGATCTAGTAGGAGCTCGCAGTCGACAGACATACTCCGAGCCCTATCCCTCAGCTGCCTCTTCATAGCGAAGAGGTGCTGGTGTGTGTCCTGAAACTGACGGTGCAAAGCGTCTGTCCTCTCCCTCTCCTCTCGGAGACCCTGCTCCAAGTCCCTAATACGCATCGCCTGCCCAAGGCCAACCTCTCTAGCCTCGTCTAGCTGTCTAAGCAGGCTGCGTCGCTCGTCGTCCACAGCCTGGATAACAGTATGTGTACCAACATCCACAAGGTCGGTGCGCCACCTGACCAGAAGGGGAATATAAAGTGTAAGGCTCTCCAGGTCTCTGCCGATAGCGGATCGCCCGCTTTCGCAGTACTCGATACTCTACGCCTCTCGTACTCGGAAATCTCGATCCCACGCCACTAGGTCCCGCACCACTCGAACTGCCCGGATACATACCTACAAAACATTAAATCGTCAGTCAACCGGCATTTCAGCTTAAAATATATCATTCAACTTAAAAGGATCACATATGCCTAGTGCATGTTGCGTATGTCCCACTTGCCCAAGTCCTCAAACCTAGGCGCTCTGATACCACCTGTGACGCCCCCGCTTCTCCCAAGGGCGAACCCTAGGGTATCGGTTGGATGCCTGCCTAGCTCGCGCCAGGACTCGAAACACAAAACTAATAAAACTATATTAAACCAAAAGAGAACTGTTTATAATATATCCAACCACCAAAAGTTCTATTTACATCTTCAAAAGTATCGAGTCAAACCACTCTAATATACTATAACCACAACCAGCAGAAGATAGACCCTAAGGAGGGTCCTTATACAAACCACGAAAACAAAAACAAACATACTATATGTCCAACTATTACAATCAAACCTAACTATACTAGTGTACGTGCCAAAAGTCCCCGCGTCGGCCCCTGCTAAGGAAAACAAAAGGAAAGGGGTAAGCTATGTGCTTAGTAAGTAAACAGGGGCGAAAGCGTAAATTTCACATAACAACAGTTACACAGTAAGAGTAAAGCAAAAGCAGAAAAGTAACATCATATAATAAGGATACAAGTGGCTCCAAAGCCAATTCATGTGCCATGTATGATCTCCTGCCGACACTCCGTCGACCACAATTAATAGTCCGTAGAACTTCACTTGTACTCCCACCGTACACCTTATCACCCTCTCTGGCCAGACACCTCACAAACTTGCTCGACCGAACGAAATTGAGCTTGGTTCACAAGCTCGGGTCACAAACTTGGTCCACATAATCGGTGAACCGGATTCACAAACTTGGTGACCTCAACCAGGTTGGACTGACTTCGACCAAGCCCTAACCGGCTCGAATAGTCCATCTAGGTCATGAGATCGGGCCCCAAACTCACAAACTTCACAAAATTTATTCAAAAGTCACCCCGAACCACAAGCTCAAGGGGTTTAGTTCCAAAATGATTCATATACATGTCATGTACAAATATGTGCGCAAACTAGAGTTTAGGTCGAGTGCGATAAAGTACACCCTTGCCTAGGTACCCTTTTCATACATATCGAAACACATAAGCAACTAACACGTAAGAGCGGCCTGAATACTTACACAACGAACAAAAGAGCAAAATAAGTCAAGAATTACAGCAACCAAGGGACACTCATATGCAAGTACGCATGATATGCAAGAAAACAGTTCAAAAGTAACTTTTGGAAACAGTTTAAAAGTAAATAATGCAGGAAACGGTTCATAAAGAACTTCAGAAATAGTTTGAGGTCACTCACCTCAATGGCTCAGAAATCATCCATCATGTATCATTGCCTTGCTCAAACCCAAGTCTTAGATCACAAACTCAATGCAAACAAATCCTTTAAAAGTTCGGACAGCACTTCCCCTACATTTGCTAACTTTTCCAGCCATCATGGCTTCATTATTTCCTCAGCCAGTCCCAAAGTCACACAAATAAGTTCATCCAATATCCACTCAGCAAGCTCCAAGTAGTACTAGTACAAGTCAAGCTAGGAAAAGTCCGGAAATGAAACTTAAGCTCAAAACCAGAAAAAACAGTTTTGACGTCATTTTGCGGTAATGGTACCAAAGGCTCTACGATTGTCGGATGAAGGTACAAGACCCACCGTTTCGAAGCTATGGAACAGGGCTACAACAATGTAGAAGGTCACTCAGTCCAAATCCTAGCACAACTAGGTCAAATGTGCCAAATACTCAACCGGAAACACCAAAAAACAGGTTTACAAATCACATAATGCTGTAATTACTATAACTCAGTCTATACAGGTCCAAATGCCGAAATTCCAAAGGCATATGGTAGCTAAGACATCCAGCTACATTTCATCAGAAGACACCAACACCTAAATCCAAAGAAATTCCAGTCAAAATGGCCAATTACAAGTGCAGTTTTCGCATTCTGATCAACCCAGAACAGCAACAGTAAAATCGGCATATCTCACTCTACACTAATCCAAATGACCTGAAATTTTACAGGTACTTCAAACTCATCAATACCTACAACTTTCATGTTTTGAGAAAAGTCCAATTCGGCCTCTAACATGGTGCAATAAATTCGGGCAGAATGAAGAACTACAAAACCTAATTTTCTGAAATTTCTTCCAAAACAGAAATTGATTGCACTTAATCACTTTTTCCACCTCCTAGAGTCATTAAACATCATTTCCAATCATCATACATGACCACCCAATCATATCCCTATGAAAACAGAAAAATCCCCAAAAATAATAAAACTTCACCAATTCAACTAAATTCAAGAAATAATCCATGAAATTGCATCTTATAACACCACTAATCATGAATTGAACATCATTAGAGGAAGGAGAGGTGTTCATCCACCACTTACCTTAGCAAAACAAGAGGGAGAGCTACTTGTCACCTTAAGCTTCCAAACAACTTCACCAAACAACTCACTATCACTAAAAGAAGAGGTTTTATGGAGTAGAAACTAGATCAAGCAAGTGTTTTGGAGGATTTGAGCTAGATAATTGCCAAACTTTGAAGAGTTTTTTCTTCCTTCTTTGCTAGAGAGAGAATCAGCCAAGAGGTTGAAGACAAGAATGAATTTTGTGTGATTTTTGAGATATTTAAGCAATTGGTCAAAAAGTCAAGAAAATGAATAGTAAGTCATAAGCTATTTCCAATACAATGGTGACACTTGTCACCTCCATAAATGCAATCTTATCTTTTCTTTTTCCTCTCACATCAATCAATTCACATCCTCTACTTATCCCTTAACACCCGATAAATTTTACACAGTATCCGGAATTTAACCTAATTGGCCGAATTTTTCCGAACTTTTCGCACTTGTGGGTCCCACGTCCGTTATATATTCTTAATTTTCTAAAAACTCTCCAATACTAGGAAAATCATTTTAAAACTATTTTTGCTCATAAACTTTATCTGGAGAATTTTTCTAATCAAGAAAATGTAGAAAAGGCGGGCGATTTAAAAAAATATATAAACCCTAGAAAATTAGAAAATTTCCGGGTTCTCAAACTCTTTTTTTTTCGGGGCGTCACACATGATATGCAAGAAAACATTTCAAAAGTAACTTTGGAAACAGTTCAAAAGTAAATAATGTAAGAAACGGTTCATAAATCACTTTAGAAGTAGTTTGAGGTCACTCACCTCCATGGCTCAGAAATCATCCATCATATAACATTGCCTTGCTCAAATCCAAGTTTTAGATCACAAACTCAAAGCAATCAAACCCTTTAAAACTTCGGACAGCACTTCCCCTAAATTTGCTTACTTTCCCAGCCATCATGGCTTCATTATTTCCTTAGCCAGTTCCAAAGGTACACACACAAATAAGTTCATCCAATAGCCATTCAACAAGCTCCAAGTAGTACTAGCACAAGTCAAGCTAGGGAAAAGTCCGGAAATGAAAGTTAAGCTCAAAACCAGAAAAATAGTTTTGACGTCATTTTGCGGTAATGGTACCAAAGGCGCTACGATTGTCGGATGAAGGTGAAAGACCCACCGTTTCGAAGCTAAGAGTCAGGGCTACAATATTCCAGAAGGTCACTCAACCCAGTTTCGAGTGCAAATAGGTCAAAAAGGCAAGATACCACATCAAAAACGTAAAACAGATTCACCAAAACGCATTCTAGCGGAAACATCATAACTCAGGCTCTACAAGTCCAAATCCAGAAATTCCAAAGGTATATGGTAGCTAATACATCAAGCTACATTTCATCAGAAGACCTCAAAGGCCAAATCGTGCATTTTCATGATCGAAAATGGAAGACTACACGAAAACAAAAATCTGGGCGCGAAACAGGTTTCAAAAACAGTCAAGGGTATTTCGGTCATTTCACATGCTACAGTGGTCGGATCTAGTTGAAAATTTACAGGCAACTAGTTTATAGCCTTGGCTACAACTTTCATGTTTTGGCCAAAATCTAATTCGGTGAGAATCAGGGTGAAAGGTCACGGTCAAATTGAGTGAAAAGGCAACCCTGTTCGCAGCACCCCTTCCTAGACCAGTCTCAGTATTTCCGACCTTTCTCACTCCACATTACTCCAATTGACCTGAAATTTTACAGGAACCTTTAAAACATCAATACCTACAACTTTTATGTTTTAAGCCAAGGCCAATTCGGCCTCTAACCATGAGATACAAAACCGGACAGAATTGGGGATATAAAACCCTAACTTTCTCAAATTCCTTCCAAACCCAAAATTGGTTGCAATTACCAATCATTTACACCTACTAGAGTTATTAAACATCATTTCCAACCATCATGGACAGCCACAACATCATGATCAAATTAAACCAGAAAAATCATCAATAAATCAAAAACTTCACCAATTCATCTCAAACCAAGAAATAAACCACAAATTTCAGCACTTTAGCTCCCACTAGGCATAACTTAAGCTTCATTAAGTGTAGGAGGAAGTTCAATCACCACTCACCTTAACAATAGAAGAGAGAGAACAACTAGGCACCTTAACCTTCCAAATAACTCCACCAAGAGCTTCAATCTTCCTTAGCTTGCAAGTTTTATGGAGTGATTTGCAATTTAATCGGTTGGAACTCAAGATTTGAGCAAGAATTGAAGTTGAAGTTGAAGAAACTCTCTCTTGTTCTTTCCTCACCAAAAATTTCGGCCAAGACAATAAAAATGGAAGAAATTGGGTCAAAATTTGGTTTAGTAAAGGTTAAGACAAGTCCAAGTCAAAGTCAAGGTCCAATAGTTAGGTGACAAATGGTCCTCTAGGATTTTAATCTTATCCTTTTGTCTCTCCAAGATTAAACCATCTAAGTAACCTCTAATTACCTCTTAGCACCTTGTAAAATAATATCACTTAATACAAAATTCCAACAAGTTGTCCAAAATATAATGCATTTACCGCACTAGCGGGTCCCACGTCCAAAATACGCTTTTAATTTCTCAAAAACTAACCGATACTAGAAAAATCATTTTTAAACTATTTTTGCTCATAAACTTTATCTGGAAAATTTTTCTAATCAAGAAAATGTAGAAAAGGCGGGCGTTAAAAAAAATAAACCCTAGAAAATTAGAAAATTTCCGGGTTCTCAAACTCATTTTTTTCGGGGCATCACAATCTCCCCTCCTTAAAAGAATGTCGTCCTCGACATTCCATCTTGTACCAATCAAGTCAAGACATCCCGCAAAAATCTTTCAAGAGTCAAATCAAACCCACAGTCCGGCATCCTAAACTTCAAGCCTAGGATACAGTACAGAGATCTGAACCCTAAACTCTGATACCAACTGTGACGGCCCCACCTCCCCCTAGGGCGAACCAGAGGGTTCGGCGGGCCGCCTGCCCAACTCTCGCCGGGACTCAGTCGATCACTACAATCCTCAAATATATTACAATAAAAATCTCAAATATACATCACATGGTCCACAAATATACATCCAAGTCTCCAATAATTACATGTCACAAATGCAGCGGAAACTAATTCCCAACTATACATCAAATGATTCCAAATCAAAAAACTGTACAATATATAGGCCATCCATTCACGTGAATAAGCACAACAAGTCCTGCCTTCGCCTTGAGCCCTGTGGAGGGGAATAAAATATTTTTGGGGTGAGCTAGAAGCTCAGCGAATAACCAGAAAATCATTAATCAAATCGGTTTCACAATAGTTCATTTCAATGATGTCCTATAGCAATGATGTCATAAATTAAATGATAAATCCGGAAACAACTACATCATTTGCAAAACAGTAAATATGGATTATCAATAATTCAAGAAACATTTACAATGGAAAGCGATAAAGGATACATTCATTCTCCTGACATTTCCTCGCTCATTTGGTCATTCATTTCATTTCATTCACCCCGTCCCTGGCTTTTGGCCAGGCTCCACGAACCTACATAGGTAATACTCGAGTATACCAAACGTTCACCCAAGTTCTTAATCGCCTGACCGAGTCCGCTTCTGGCCCAAGACGACCGGTAACAAGGGGCAATGACCAGTTCAGCCCAAAAGGCTTACATTCATGCGCAAGTAACATTTCAATCAAAATTTTCACATTTATCGAGGTCGAATGCGATAAAGTACACACTCGCCTCGAAAACTCGTTTTGGAAATCATTATAAGCGCTTAACACGTTATCAACCAAAATACAAGTCATGAAGTCAAGAAATATAGCAAACAAGGCACACTCAAATGCCAGCACACATGATATGCAAGAAAACATTTCAAAAGTAACTTTGGAAACAGTTCAAAAGTAAATAATGTAAGAAACGGTTCATAAATCACTTTAGAAGTAGTTTGAGGTCACTCACCTCCATGGCTCAGAAATCATCCATCATATAACATTGTCTTGCTCAAATCCAAGTTTTAGATCACAAACTTAAAGCAATCAAACCCTTTAAAACTTCGGACAGCACTTCCCCTAAATTTGCTTACTTTCCCAGCCATCATGGCTTCATTATTTCCTTAGCCAGTTCCAAAGGTACACACACAAATAAGTTCATCCAATAGCCATTCAGCAAGCTCCAAGTAGTACTAGCACAAGTCAAGCAAGGGAAAAGTCCGGAAATGAAAGTTAAGCTCAAAACTAGAAAAATAGTTTTGACGTCATTTTGCGGTAATGGTACCAAAGGCGCTACGATTGTCGGATGAAGGTGAAAGACCCACCGTTTCGAAGCTAAGAGTCAGGGCTACAATATTCCAGAAGGTCACTCAACCCAGTTTCGAGTGCAAACAGGTCAAAAAGGCAAGATACCACATCAAAAACATAAAACAGATTCACCAAAACGCATTCTAGCGGAAACATCATAACTCAGGCTCTACAAGTCCAAATCCAGAAATTCCAAAGGTATATGGTAGCTAATACATCAAAATACATTTCATCAGAAGACCTCAAAGGCCAAATCGTGCATTTGCATGATCGAAAATGGAAGACTACACGAAAACAAAAATCTGGGCGCGAAACAGGTTTCAAAAACAGTCAAGGGTATTTCGGTCATTTCACATGCTACAGTGGTCGGATCAAGTTGAAAATTTACAGGCAACTAGTTTATAGCCTTGGATACAACTTTCATGTTTCGGCCAAAATCTAATTCTGTGAGAATCAGGGTGAAAGGTCACGGTCAAATTGAGTGAAAAGGCAACCCTGTTCGCAGCACCCCTTCCCAGACCAGTCTCAGTATTTCCGACCTTTCTCACTCCACACTACTCCAATTGATCTGAAATTTTACAGGAACCTTTAAAACATCAATACCTACAACTTTCATGTTTTAAGCCAAGGCCAATTCGGCCTCTAACCATGAGATACAAAACCGGACAGAATTGGGGATATAAAACCCTAACTTTCTCAAATTCCTTCCAAACCCAAAATTGGTTGCAATTACCAATCATTTACACCTACTAGAGTTATTAAACATCATTTCCAACCATCATGGACAGCCACAACATCATGATCAAATTAAACCAGAAAAATCATCAATAAATCAAAAACTTCACCAATTCATCTCAAACCAAGAAATAAACCACAAATTTCAGCACTTTAGCTCCCACTAGGCATAACTTAAGCTTCATTAAGTGTAGGAGGAAGTTCAATCACCACTCACCTTAACAATAGAAGAGAGAGAACAACTAGGCACCTTAACCTTCCAAATAACTCCACCAAGAGCTTCAATCTTCCTTAGCTAACAAGTTTTATGGAGTGATTTGCAATTTAATCGGTTGGAACTCAAGATTTGAGCAAGAATTGAAGTTGAAGTTGAAGAAACTCTCTCTTGTTCTTTCCTCACCAAAAATTTCGGCCAAGACAATAAAAATGGAAGAAATTGGGTCAAAATTTGGTTTAGTAAAGGTTAAGACAAGTCCAAGTCAAAGTCAAGGTCCAATAGTTAGGTGACAAATGGTCCTCTAGGATTTTAATCTTATCCTTTTGTCTCTCCAAGATTAAACCATCTAAGTAACCTCTAATTATCTCTTAGCACCTTGTAAAATAATATCACTTAATACAAAATTCCAACAAGTTGTCAAAAATATAATGCATTTACCGCACTAGCGGGTCCCACGTCCAAAATACGCTTTTAATTTCTCAAAAACTAACCGATACTAGAAAAATCATTTTTAAACTATTTTTGCTCATAAACTTTATCTGAGAAATTTTTCTAATCAAGAAAATGTAGAAAAGGCGGGCGTTAAAAAAAATAAACCCTAGAAAATTAGAAAATTTCCGGGTTCTCAAACTCATTTTTTTCGGGGCGTCACAATAGTCAATTACTATTTGCCCAGGTGCTCAAGGGGACCTTCAAGAGGATCTTGAAGTTGATGCCTAAAAGCTTGTTTGAGCACTCACTCCCTTATTTTGATTGGTGAGTGTCAAGTGCATGATTTGTTGCAATTATGTGAATTGCTTCTTATGGATTGAATGGTTTATAACTGTTGAGTCGAGTGTGTACTTTATTGCACTCGTTCTATTTTAACTGATTGAACAACTGAACTAAACTGCTCATAACTGAACTGTATTTGATTGTTTGGATGTCGTTGGAGTGAATCTCCTCGACTTAAATAACTGAACTGGGAGACACCCAAATCTCAATTGGCCGACCTTGCGACTCGAGCCAACATGGGCTTGGTCGAGAAGCTTGGTAAACCATGAGATAACTGTAAGCTTGATCTATTAAGAGATCTTGCTTGGCCTACTCGAGTAGTAGTGCCTTTTATTTATGTTCGGGCCCGGTGCAATGTATGGTGGACGGAACTGTGAAGTAAGTGGAGTTCTACGGACTTAAATGCCGACCCGATTGATGGAGTGTAATCGCTGGAAGGTATTCGATCGAGGCTTGACAAAGCAAGTGAAACCTAACTCCTAAGAGCTCATGTATCCTCATTGAATGTGTTTAATTGAAATTTATGAATTGTTTGGATGTTATATTTTCATTTCTTGCTTAATTGTAATTGCTACTTGAACTATGTGTTTTGCATGTTTTCTTGGCCTCACTGAGCGTTAGCTCATCCCATTAGATTTGTTTTCCTTAACAGGGACCGAAATAGAAAGAGTATTGGAGAAGCCAAATGGATGGAAATTTGATTAGGGTTTCGAATGTATTCGACTAGACATATTTTGGAAGTTGTATATTTTGGAAAAGTGAATGTATTTTAAACTTGTAATGTAAGATTGAATATTTATGTATGGAAATGACTTCTTGTCTTTATTTCGACTTTGGTTATTAGTCGTTATCCTTTAAGTTTGCACTGGTGTTGTACTGAGTCCCGGCGAGAGCTAGACAGACGTCCCGCTGATACCCTTTGGTTCGCCTTAGGGAGAAGTGGGGTCATCACAGTTGGTATCAGAGCTTAGGCTTCAGATCTTTATAATATATCTTAGGCTAAAAGTTTAGGATACTAGACCGTGGGATTCACTTGAACACTAATCTATTGTATTCCAGTGGTTAAAGGGATTTGGTACTCGAGAGTTTTTTTAAACGGCATTGATGGAAAAGAGTCTAGGTTTGGAGATCTATTTGGAAGATATATTAGAGACTTTACCCTCGAAAATAGGAATGAGATATCTCAGTTATACTTTAAGTGATATTTTTGCGAGTGAGTGACTTTAAGTTTCTAATTTAGAATTTGTGGTTGTTTTGTAGAGATGGAGAATGGTAACAGAGGTCACGCTGCTAATGGTAATGGGCATGCTAATGGACATGTGGTGCCTCTTAGGTCTATTTGATATAGAGTGCATAAAGAAGAATCTCATATCCGATACTTGCCTTCTTCGAGGATTCCCCGTTGTCCCTATAGGTCGACGTACACCTACCCTAATGAATTGGTATTGTCCCTTGACGATGAACGTCGGCAGCTGGTGAATACCAACAGAGCCTTATTTTAGGAGATCGAGGAACTAAACACTCTGATAGATGTCCAAAATGCTAGGATCATTGAGCTAGGGGGAACAGTGATAGATGAGAGGACTAGGACTGGGGTCGCTGGTGTTGAGCTCCAGAGGATTGGGGCTCGATCGGCTAGGGTAGGCGAGGAGGATCTCGGCCGCCGGGATTTTAGCTGACATCACCATATTGATAGAAGAGGCGATAGAGGCTGTCGAGAACCCGGTTCGTGAGGGTGCTCCTGAGGAGGGGGGTTCCACCTGATAGTCCTGCTGAGAATTAGACTAGCATGATAGATCTTTTGACTGTTGTAGCTAGAAATAGTTGGGGTGGTGCTAGTTCAAAAGCCATTGTATTTTGTTAAATTGTGTGACCTACTTTTTGAAGAATTTGAATCTAATTTTGACATGCATGACTAAATGTACTTTTGTAGCACCTGTGTGCTATATTTTTGTAAATACCCGTGGCTTGCTAATAGTATGAACCTTGAAATGTTAATCTATGCTAGTTGGTATTTCAAATGTTTTTCATGTCGCCTTTTGTTTTTAAGTGTTCCCTCGCATAATTATTTTTAATTTGTATTTAGACATACTTAAGACTATGAACGGCCACGGAGGTGCAAGGGACCGAGGGCATGGGGATAGGCAGCCCGAAAACCACAGGGATGATCAGAAATTGAGCGATTCTTGAAGTTCGCCCATCTAAGTTTCATGGAGGGTCTAACTTTGAAATAGTAGATTGGTTTGAGGGGATGAAATGAGGCACTAGTGAAAGTAAGAGGTTAGGGTTTCCTCTCGAGCAACCTTGTTGATGAGTATTGGAGAGTGAACTAGGGTATGAAACTTTTATATTAAGGAATAAGATCTCCGTGTTTTGTTATGTTTGTAAGTAATGATAGTAATCTTGTGAGGACAAGAGCTTGTCCATATTAAGCAAAGAATAGTTAAGATTTATATTTTGGGGTAACTTATAAGCAGAAGAATGAAAGAGTAATATGGCCAGAGCTTCCATTATGAATAGTTACTTATTTTGATCCTTTGATTTGCCTGGCAGGCTAACATTTGACTTAAGCCAACTAGTAAGATGACAAATTTGGAAGAAATACGTAAGGAAATGAACATTCTTTGAAATGAGGTAGAATTTCAAAAGAAATTGGCTGACTGCTGGGAAGGACGGTAAAAACAAGAATATGCAGAGAAAATTGAGTTGCTACGCAAGAACGTGGAGCTGGAGAAGAAATACAAAGGAAATTCTCAAACTGATCAAGCCGTGACTTCTCACGTAACTTGTGGATATTGTGGCAAGATTAACCACGTTGAGGCTGAGTGCGGGAGAAAACAAGGAAAATGTTTGAGGTACGGTAGTACCGAGTATAAGTTTTCGAATTGTCTTAGAACTCTTAAGAAAAGAGGAAATACTCGGCAGTCTGCTAGATCCACTACAAAGCAGTCGAGGGTCAGAAGGGGTGATTAATGCTAATGGCTATGAGAGAGATCCAAGTAATGGAAGTAATACGAGTGGGGATGAATTTGACTCTGCTCGAGGAATAGGGGTTGTAGTTTTACCTAGTCTAGACTGCCATTTTAGAGGTTGTAATCTTTTGAAAAAGGGAAGAGTCCTTTTGTTGTTTTGTATCTTGGCAACTCGACACGTTCTATTATGATCTTGTTGTTTCCTTTCTTCTTTGGAAATAATTTGATAAACTTATTTCAACTTGGGGTAGCTATTATAATCTTTTACAGTATATGACAATTTACTTGGTTTTAATTGGTTTCATGGCTTACAGGTATATTTTAAACTTTGCCCTACACCTTTAGATTGGTGATAAGACATGAACGGGAGTAGACGTGGTCAAAATTGTACTTGAGAGCGTAGGCAAACTTGGGGTCTTGGAGGTGACTAGGGATCGGCGGTGGACCAAAAATCGAGAACTTAGGGCTAAAACTGGGACCCAACGCTTGATTGCCAACTTGATATATTAATTGTGGATTTGAGTTGGTGAAAGGAAATATTTGATAGATTTAATGAGTCTAACGATTAAGGGACCGGATATCATATTTGGAATGGAAATTTGAGGTTATACATAGACTATCGAGACTTGAACAACATGACCATTAAGAACAAATACCCTTTTGCCTTACATGGATAAGAATTCAATCAACTGTAAGGAGCTGTGGTACTATCCAAGTTGTATTTAAAGTAGAATTATTACTAATTGAGGATACTAGAAATTGATGTGCCTAAGACCGCTTTCAATCCAAGATATGGGCACTTTGAATTTTCAGTTACGTCCTTTGGGTTGACTAATATACTAGCAGCATTTATGGACCTAATGCATCGGAGTTTTAAACCGTACTTAGATTAATCTGTGGTGGCATTTATTGATGGTATATCGGTATACTCTAAGGTTCGAGAAAATCATGGAAGACACCTGATGATAGTTTTACAAACCCCGAAAGAGCGTCAACTTCCGTTAAGTTCAATAAATGTGAGATCGGTTGGAAGAAGTGGCCTTTCTAGGTTATACAATATCTAAGAAAGGAATTGCTATAGACTTAGCTAAAGTGGAAGTTGTTTTAAGAGGAAATGACCAGAAAACCCTACCGAAATTCGGAGTTTTTAGAGTTAGCCGAATATTGCCTTTGACTTATCAAGGACTTTTCTAAGACTGCAAGATTTGATAAGTTATTTGGGGTTCTAAATGTGAGGAAGAATTTTTGAAGTGAAAAAAAGTGTTTAACAGATGCACCTGCATTAGCCTTACCAAGCGGAGAAGGTAATTTTGTGATTTAAACAGATACTTCAGAGGATGGTTTAGAATGTGTGTTAATATTACACGATAAGATGATTGTATATGCCTTTAGAAAGTAAAATCTCACAAGAGAAATTATCCAACTCATGATTTGGACTTAGCGGCTGCGATACTTGCATTAAAGAAGTGGAGACATTACCTATATAGGGTAGACATGAGGCCGATTAAGTTGCCCTATGATTTGGATGTGACAGCCCCACCTCCCCCTAAGGCGAACCAAAGGGATCGGCGGACCGCCTGCCCAACTCTCACCGGGACTCAGTCGTTCACTCAAACAAATCCGAAATAAAACCACAAGAAAGAGTATAACAACAATCCAAAACTTAAAGCGACACCTATATACATTGCTATCTCCAATGGGAGTACAAACATCGAATATACAAAGGTTCTCATTTCTTCATACAACCAGCCCGTGCCAAGCACTAGGGCGAGAACCATTACAAAATCAAAGAACTAGACTAGGCTAGTCGATACCAATCTCTTGTTCTTGCTCGCCTTCCCCTGTTAAGGAAAACAAAACTAAAGGAATGAGCTAAAAGTTCAGTGAGGTTCCGAACACATAATCAAACATTCAATTCAATGCATTAAACATAGAGTATCAATAATTCAGGAAACATTTACAATGGAAAGCGATAGTGACACATTCATTAAAAGGATACGGGCTCACATGGAGCTATTCGTTCGTTCGTTCGTTCGTTCTCCTGTCATTCCCCTTATTCTTCCGATTATTTGAAAATGCATTTTTGTATGTAAAACCCTCGTTCGTTCATTCTATTTCACCCTACCCGACAACAAGGTGATACTCGAGTATACCAACGTTCACACCCAGGGTCACCATATCGCCCGACCGAGTCCGCTTCTGGCTCAAGTCGATCGATAACGAAGGGCAGGGTCCAGTTCAGCCAAAAGGCTTACATCATGCGCAACTAATGTATCAACCATTAAATCATTGAAAATTTCACGTTTCATTTAGGTCGAGCGCGATAAAGTACACGCTCGTCTAGAAAATTCGTTTTGGAAATCATTGAAAACACTTAACACATTATCAAACAACAACAACAAGTCATGAAGTCAAAGAGAATATAACAAACAAGGAACACTCACCTATTTAAGCAAAATAACGTCCAAAGTTTCCTTCCGGATACACCCTCAATCATCAAGGTATCCTAATAATCAAATGAACACATTATGCTTCAACCATCAAAGATGTAAGTGAGTCAAAGACAAGTCGAATACGTACTAGTACAAAGTATAAATATGGTTTTAGTAGTGAAAAGAGTACATTGAAACCAAAGGACATAAGTAAAATATTTGTAAAACTTAGACTCACTTGTAAAACTTTAAAATCGCTACCTGAGTCGAAGTGACAAAGAAAACGGAAATACCCTAGATGGTTCACGTGGTATTCGCTCTCAAGCCTTACTCAAGTCGCAAGTGTATCGATCTAGTTCTCGAGCGTAAATTTGGGCAGCACGCCCTTTGTTGTTACCTATTTTCCAACCATTTATGTGAGAACCCCAAAAATATATATATAAACCTGTGCATATTTCATTTGCATTTTCTTTTAATTCTTTAATAATTTCTAGCATTACTTTCACTTGTTTCCAAATAAGTTCGTAAAAACACTTTTCATGTGAGAAATAATATAATTTTCCTAAGCTGTGAAATTTCTTGGTTTTGCTAGACTAAATTAATAATCTGGAGTTAGAATAATTTATCGCCTTAACATAAAATGCTAAAATACTTAGTTTTCTCTATGTTAAAATTAATACTACCTGAGTAGATTAATTATATAAAATTTCTTGAATTTCAATAATTAATTCCAATTAGTTGCTAACGTTAAATGTTAATAGGAATTTCCGCGTTAAGATGAAAACCAATGAGTTTTAGATAAACATGATACTAATATACTAAACATACTTAAGGCGTGAAAATTACAGTCTTGTAAGATTAGTGTATGATTAGGCGTTCAAATCACAATTGGGGATAATTTTTAGAATTAAGTTAGAACCAAGGACTTAAGTGGAGGTCAAGAGGACAAGTGAAATGACAAAACTACCCTCCACTATCTCACAAATTATCATGCAGCCAAAACCATTTGCGGACAACATCATAGCCAACCTTCTCATACGGCCAATGCAAATCTTCTCCAATCCAACACGCAAGCCACTCAAACACTCAACCTCTTATCTGCCATTCATCTCCATTTCCTCTCCATTTTTACCTCAGCCCCAAACCACAACAACATTTCCTCACCTTGTAATCATCGACCGAGGGGAAGGAGAGAGCGGCATTCTGCATATGAGAGCAAGGAAAGAAAACTGCGAGCTGCCACATTTTCTGTTCTGTCCGCGAGCTTGAGGGAAGAAAGAAAGAGACACCGCGTGAGTTCAATCCTTTCCTGCACCTTCACCTCCACCAGCTGTGACCATTTTCTTCACCTCAACCAGCTGCACCCGTTTCCAGCAACTCCACCGCAACTGCAACATCCAACCAGGACCACCACCTCCAGTTCGCGTGTGAGCAAGAGAGGGAGAGCTAGTGAGCTGTGGTTCTGCAACAACCAAACCCCAAGAGCGATAGCAAGCCGAGAGGAAAATTTCTGCAGCTCATTGTCGCGTGAGCTAAGCCTCAAACCGAGGTAACCTCTGGCCCTAGACTAGCAAATATTAGGTAGATGATGCTGATTACAAGCTTGCATGTAACGGTTAGCCACTTGGATGATGGGTTAAGGCACCAGAAATTCTGATTATGAAAAGAAAATGGAATTGCCGTGAGCTTTGTGACAGCCCCACCTTCCCCTAAGGCGAACCAAAGGGGTTAGCGGACTGCCTGCCCAGCTCTCGCCAGGACTAACGGTACGGTTTACGTCAATCTAAAACGTTCCGGAACATACCATTGCGCGCAAACAAGTCAAAACACAAAATAAAATAAAATAAAACAAAAAAACCGAAGCCGAAATTTATCTAAACCATAGCCAAGCATATATATACAACGGAAATCAACATTTACAACCATAATGGCATGCCAAAACCATTCATTAAGGAGTACACATTCGATTTGCCTATCAAAAGAAAATGAACCCGTTATACATTAGGGTTTCACTTCAAGAGCTATACAAAAGACATTTACGAGCTCAGTATGGCAATTGACTATCCCGTCCATTTTCAAAAGCAATTATATCCCTGTAAGGAAAACAAATGACACGGAATGAGCTAAATCCCAGTGGTATACCACTACATAAACAACCAAAGTCACTTAAGCATAGCAAATCATTTAAAGTACACGATAAGCAATGAAGTACAACGGTAAAAGGATATCGTCGGCTCTCAAGAGCCCATTTCCGCGCGTGCAATCTTGATCCAACCTCATTGACCCTCCGTCAATGTCAAAAGTATCAAACCGTAGACCTCACTTTACTCCCATTCCTTCCACCCAACATACCCCAACCGGGCCCGCACTCCATTCAGTAATATTTTTGGTAATACTCGAGTTTACCGGAACCAAGGGTCTCATTACCACAAGGTTCCCCAGTACAGTCCCCGTGGCAATTCAATCTTCACGACCAAGCCCTCGCCGGCTCGATCCAATTGACTACCAAACGGGGTTGAGCTCAGTAATGCAGTAAGGCCGTTGGACATCGTCCAAACGACATCAATTCAGTTTCCATGAAATGGAATTCACCAACCAATATATCAAGTTCAGTAATGCAATAAAACAGTAGCCATTCAGTGACAATATCAAAAGAGGTGAGGGCGGTCAAGTACACCCTCACCTTAATCAATTTCAATATTCGAGTAAGCCATCAAGGCATCACATAACATTTAACAAAGCCACATAGTAACAATTTAGTGAGTGGTATACTCACCAAGCAAGTAAGTGGTATTTCATGTACCACGATCACCAAGCCGTCGTGCACTACCTTCAAGCCCTAGAACATATAACACATACAATGAGACTCGATAACGAGTCATATAGCAACGCTAAACACAACCCCAATAGGGTTTCATATACATAAATGAGCATAATAGCAAACCAGAAATTAGAAAATGGCCTTAGTCTTGGGCCCCAAATAGAAAACTGTTTTACACTCATTATGCGGTAATGGCGTCAAATTCTCTACGGTTATCGGATGGGGGTGTAAGACCCACCGTTTCGAAGCTATGAAACAGGGCTACAATAATGTAGAAGACCACTCAATCCAGTTCCTAACACAACTAGGTCAAATATACGAAATACTATACCAGAATCCCCAAAACAGGTTTGCAAAACGCAGAAAACTGTAATCGGTATATCTCAGTCCATACAAGTCCAATTGCCGAAATTCCAAAGGTATATGTTAGCTAAGACATTCCGCTACATTTCATCAGAAGACACCAACTACAAAATCCAAACCAATTCCAGTCAAAAAGGCCAATTACTATCGCTGTTTTCACATTCTGCTCCATGCAGAACAGCTACAGTAGAAACGGCATAACTCACTCCACACTCATCCAAATGACCTGAAATTTTACAGGCACCTTAAACACATCAATACCTACAACTTTCATGTTTTGAGAAAAGTCAAATTCGGCCTCTAACCCAGTGATCTAAAACCGGACAGAATTGGGGATTTAAGAACCCTAACTTTTCAAATTTCACACCAAATCCAAAATTGATTGCATTTTGCTATCCAATACACCTCATAGAGTCATTATCAACCATTACAATTCATCATACAAGGCCACAACATCCCATTTCATATTAAACCAGAAAAATTCCCAATAAAATAAAAACTTCACCAAAACTCTTCAAATCAAGAAATAAATCACATTTTCACACACTCATGCCACTTCTAAGCATCATATAACCATCATTAAAGGTAGTAGGGTGTTTCAAGCTTCACTTACCAAGAAACAAGAGAGAGGAAGATGTGGAGCACCTTAGTCCTTCAAACAAAGTTCACCAAACAACTTGCTAGCACTAGAAGGAAAGTTTTTATGGAGTGAAATCTTGTTTATGGCCTTGATTGAGATGATTTGCTAGTAGAAACTTGAAGATTGGAGAAGTTTTCCTTCTTGCAAGAGTGAGAGAGAGAGCCGGCCAAACAAGAGAGAAAAATGGTGATTTTTTGGTGAATTTTGGATATTTAATCCCTTGGTCAAATAAGTCAAGACAATGAATAGTAATTCTTAAAAGTTCAACCAATAAGAAAATGACACGTGGCACCTTATTAAATGCATTCCTATCCTTCTTTTCTCTCTCACATCAATCACTTCACACACTCTACTTATCCCTTAACACCCGATAAATTTTACACAGTATCCGAAACTTAACCTTATTGGCCGAATTTTTCTGAACTTTTCGCACTAGTGGGTCCCACGTCCACTATTTACTCTTAATTTTCTAAAAATTCTCCAATACTAGAAAAATCATCTTAAAACTATAATTGCTCATAAAATCCACTAAGAAAATATTTCTAAGCCAGAAAATGCAGAAAACATGCAAGTAAGGGGAAATAAACCCTAGGGAAAATATTAGGGTTTTACGGGTTCTCACACTCTCCCCCCCTTAAAAGAATTTCGTCCTCGAAATTTCTCACCTTAATTCCCGAAAAGGTTTGGGTATTTCTTTCGCATTTCCTCTTCCATCTCCCAAGTAGCTTCCTCCACTCCGTGGTTTTTCCATAGTACTTTCACTAGTGGAATCTTCTTGTTTCTGAGCTCTTTGACTTTTCGATCGAGTACTTGAACCGGTTTCTCTTCATAGGCAAGCGATTCATCTACTTCGATCTCTTCCGGTTGCAATACATGGGATGGATCAGGATGGTACTTCTTTAGCATCGAGACGTGGAATACATCATGGATTCGAGAAAGACTGGATGGCAGTTCCAATCGATACGCGACCGCTCCAACCCTCTGAAGGATCTTGTTGGGTCCGACGTACCGCGGTTGAAGCTTCTTTCCTTTCCCCGTTGTAAGACTTCGTAAGGGTAAATACTTGATCTCCAACTTCAAATTCCAAATCCTTCCTTCGGTTATCCGCGTAGCTCTTTTGGCGACTATGGGCGGTTTGAAGCCGTTGCTTTATCAACTTGACCTTCTCGTGAGCCTCTTCCATCCATGGAATAGTTGTCGGGTCCAGTGCCTTCTTTTCACCAACTTCGTCCCAGTAAATCGGCGAGCGGCACTTGCATCCGTAGAGAGCTTCGTACGGAGCCATTTGAATTGACGAATGGAAGCTATTGTTGTACGCGAACTCTACCAAGGTCATGTGCTACCAAGGTCATGTGCTGACCCCAACTGCCTCCAAAGTCCAGAATGCAAGTTCGTAGCATGTCCTCGAGAGTTTGAATCGTCCGTTCTGACTGGCCATCCGTCTGAGGGTGATAGGTTGTGCTTAAATTGAGTTTCGTCCCCAGGGTTTCTTGGAACTTCTGCCAAAACCGAGATACGAACCGTGGATCCCGATCAGAGACAATGCTCACAGGAACACCGTGTAGTCTTACAACTTCATCCATGTACAGTCGGGTCAATTTGTCCATTGAGTACTTCATGTTCACCGGCAAGAAATGGGCCGATTTGGTTAATCGATCAACGATCACCCAAACGGCATCGTGTCCCCTTTGCGTCCTTGGTAAACCTGAAACGAAGTCCATAGTGATGTTTTCCCACTTCCACTCGGGTATCTCCAAGGGTTGTAACAAACCCGATGGTTTTTGATGCTCCGCCTTCACTTGCTGGCAAATGAGACATTTCTGCACGTACTGCGCGATTTCCCTCTTCATATTATCCCACCAGTAAGTTCCCTTCAGGTCTTGATACATCTTGCTGCTACCCGGATGGATTGTATACTTAGACCTATGAGCTTCCTCCAGAATTTCTGCTTTCAATGACTCGTCCTTTGGTACTACAATTCGGTTCCGATACTTCAGAAGACCCTCAGGACTCAAATTGAAGTCCGTTGTTTCTCCCTTTTCCACTTTCTCTCTCCACTTCCGTACCATTAAATCCTCGCCTTGCGCCTCTTTTATACGTTCCAGTAGAGTGGAGGTCACCCTTACATTGCTAAATATCACCTTATGATTCCCAAGACAGGGTTTCCACTCACACACGGATTCTAGTAAATCCCACTCCTTAATCATTAGCCCTGCCACTTGCACTTTACGACTCAAGGCATCTGCTACCACATTTGCCTTTCCCGGATGGTAATTGATCGTACAGTCGTAATCTTCCAGGAATTCCATCCATCGCCGTTGTCTCATATTCAGTTCCTTCTGGGAGAAGAGATATCTCAGACTCTTGTGATCCGAATACACTTCGAAGGTCACCCCATATAGGTAATGCCTCCACTTTTTCAGAGCAAATACAACAGCGGCTAATTCCAGGTCGTGAGTCGGGTAGTTCTGCTCGTGAAGCTTCAATTTCCTAGAGGCGAAAGCTATCACATTCCGGTTCTGCATCAAAACACATCCCAATCCCTCTCGCGACGCGTCCGCATATACTGCAAACTCGTCCACTCCATTTGGCAAGACCAATACTGGAGCCATGGTCAATCTTTTCTTTAATTCCTGAAAACTTGTTTCGCATCGGCCGCTCCAGATAAACTGGCCATGCTTCTTCGTCAAGTCAGTTAATGGTCCGGCTAGTTTGGAAAAATCCTTAATAAACCTTCGGTAGTATCCAGCTAGCCCTAGAAAGCTACGAATTTCCGTGGGGGTTTCTGGCCTCTTCCAATTGGTCACGGCCTCAACCTTCGCCGGGTCCACCGAAATACCTTCATGAGAGATCACGTGCCCTAGAAATGCCACTTTCTCCAACCAGAACTCGCATTTACTAAACTTGGCGTACAGTTGATGTTCCTTCAATGTCTGCAACACCACTCTCAAATGCTCCTCGTGCTCCTCGCGTGTCTTAGAGTAGACCAAAATGTCGTCAATAAACACCACGATAAATCGGTCCAGGTAGGGTTTGAAAACCCTATGCATTAGGTCCATGAAAGCGGCGGGAGCATTAGTCAGTCCAAAGGGCATAACGGCGAACTCGTAATGCCCGTATCTTGAATTGAAAGCAGTTTTCGGAATGTCCTCCTTCCTAATCAACAACTGGTAGTATCCCTGTCGGAGGTCCAACTTGGAGAAGACCACTGCTCCTTGCAACTGGTCGAACAATTCGTCGATGTGGGGCAGTGGATACTTATTCTTGATCGTTACATTATTTAGACCCCGATAGTCAATGCACATCCTCAAGGTCCCATCCTTTTTCTTCACAAATAGAACAGGAGCTCCCCAAGGAGACTCACTCTCGTGAATGAATCCCCGCTCCAAAAGGTCTTGCAATTGCAACTTAAGCTCCTTAAGTTTTGCAGGCGCCATTCGGTAAGGGGTTTTTGAGATAGGTGCAGTTCCAGGTAAAAGGTCAATTCGAAATTCTATCTCTCTTTCCGGCGGTAGGGCTACTAACTCGTCAGGAAATACATCCGGAAATTCCCTCACTATGGTCACATCTTCTACCTTTAACTTATCCGTAGGGGTATTAATTAAGAAGGCCAAAAATCCTTGCGCCCCTCTACTTATCAATTTCCTAGCTCGAATGCCCGAAATGAGAGCAGATGAGGCTAACCTACCCCTTATATCTAACCTTAAGGTTGCCTCGCCAGGAATGCGAAATTCAACTATTTTCGTTTTACAGTCCAGTTGGGCGTTATATTTGGCTAACCAGTCCATACCCAGAATTACGTCGTACCCCTTAATGGATAAGCTAATCAAGTCCCCTAGAAACTTCCTTTCACCTACCGATACATCGCAATCCTTATAAACCATACTAGTCACTAAACGTTGATTCCCCGTAGGTGTACTGACCTCTAGGTCATATGGTAAGCTAGCAGGTTTTATATCGATGCCACACATGAAATCAGGGTTAACAAACGAATGAGTGGCACCAGGATCAATTAAAACTTTGGCAAAGCGGTGGAAAATAGGGATCGTACCTTCCACCACCTCGGAAGACTCTGGGACCTGATGGGGCTCTAAGGAATACACCCTAGCTGGCACCTTTGGTTTGGATCCGTCTCCCTTGGCTGGTCCAGTATTGGTCCTCGACGGTAGCTGACTTCCCTTTCCGTCTTGTTTCAGGACCGGGCATGTAGCCAGTTGACGGTCCGCACTTCCACACCGCAGGCACTTACCCAGTTTCCTCCAGCAATCATCTTCGGTGTGGTTTGCTTTCCCACAGTGCCCACAGGGACCGCGAGGTGCCAAAGCCGAGCCACTCCGAGCGTTTCCCCTTTGTCCTCGCCCAGCTTGGCCGCCCCTGAACGGAGTCCCTCTGCCTGATCCAGATTGTCGACCACCTCCCGTGCCTCGTCCAAACTTAGAGGGAGTGCTCTTCTCACCCTGTCCAGATGTATTCCCAGGAAAACCACGCTTTTTAGCCTGGAAGTTTCGGACCTGAAGCCGTGCACTCTCAACCCGTTGGGCCTTCTCCATTGCCTCGATAAATGTAGTGATTTGAGCCGCCGCGAGGTCTTTCTGGATCTCCACATTCAAACCCTGAATGAAGCGCCTCACCCGTCGTTGCTCAGTCATGATCAGTTCAGGCGCGAATTTGGACAGGCGGGTAAACTGGCTCTCGTACTCCGCCACCGTCTGAGCCCCTTGCCGAAGCCGGATAAACTCGTCCTCTTTCCTCTCCTGGACTAAGGGAGGGAAAAACTTGGCATTAAATTCCCGGATGAAGTTCACCCAAGTCCTCGGTGTCTGCTCCCGTTCCCATTTCTGTCTAATTACATTCCACCAGGAACGAGCAGCCCCTTCAAGTTGAAACACGGCAAAAGTGACCTGCCGTTCGTCCGGGTAGTGTAGGGCCGCGAATATATCAACCATTTTCTCAAGCCATTTCTCAGCCACATCAGGGTCGGGTCCCCCAATAAACGTTGGCGGAGAAAACTTTTGAAACCGTTCTAACGCTCTATCTTCACTCTCGACATGATGGCCAGGGTTTCCAGGGTTAGAGTTTGGGTTTTGGCCCTGTTGTTGCACCACTTGTGCGAGTAGGTTGGTCATTTGCTGCATAGCAGCAGTGATTTGCACATTGGGGTCTAATTGCGGTCCAGGGTTAGGTCCAGTAGAGGGTTCCCCCGTTTCCCTAACCGGTGCGGTTTGTCTAGTTCCGCGCCCGCGTCCCCGACCACTTCGTGTTCCTTCCATAAATTCACTCGGTCTAGGCAAAAGTACTAAACCAAAGCAGTAATAAAGCAGGTAAGTAACACATAAACTTTCACATAACACATATTGATACATTTCAAACAGGGTCACAAGCACACATATATACGAGCCAAACATATATATACAAGCAGTCAGTCAAGTACGGCCAAAGCACGTACGTACACAAAAGATCCACCTGAGGATAGGCCTATCAAAAGAGATTTACACGTAGCTAACCCTACATCCAAAACGGTTAGCTAAGGCTCTATCCCTATCCGCCCTGTACACAAGACCAAAACTATCTATAACAACTCTAGGAGTCATAATCTAGCCCGAAGATGAGCTATGAGACCTACTGAAGGAGTGGATCCAACCCCAGCCTCAGACCCCGCACAGGAGTCCTTATTGCTCACTCCTTCCACCACCTCGGCACAGAGGTTTAGGATTGCAGCGGCTCGAGTCCTCACCTTCCGAGCCCTCTTAGACTCGCGCTCACGCGCCTCCCTCAGCTGGGCACAGAGGTCATCGACTCTATCCTCCGCCTCTAGTACATCGTACTTCAGATCCGCTATCCTTTTGGCTTGCCCCTCGTTGGCCGCCTTTAACTGATTCACCTCAACCTCAAGCTTGGCATTAGCTTTTGCCAGCTCCTTTCTTTCCTTCACAACTGCCAAAACGAGGGCATTCGGGTAAGCATACTTCTCCTTACACGCGCACCACCGAAGACGGTTAGACGGGCTCCAACGAATAACGGCCCCCTTTGGCCGGATCTTGTACTTAATCATCGGGAGCGCTACACGGGGTCGCTTGGCCGCAGGGCCATCACTAGGTCCACTGGAACTGTCCATCCTACACCAAAAGTGTAACAATAAGAATCAATAAGCTTAAAAACCATAAACAATAAACCCTCAGATCAAGCATTCCTATAACACCCAGGCTAATTCAAACGTAGGCTCTGATACCACCTGTGACAGCCCCACCTTCCCCTAAGGCGAACCAAAGGGGTTAGCGGACTGCCTGCCCAACTCTCGCCAGGACTAACGGTACGGTTTACGTCAATCTAAAACGTTCCGGAACATACCATTGCGCGCAAACAAGTCAAAACACAAAATAAAATAAAATAAAATAAAACAAAAAAATCGAAGCCGAAATTTATCTAAACCATAGCCAAGCATATATATACAACGGAAATCAACATTTACAACCATAATGGCATGCCAAAACCATTCATTAAGGAGTACACATTCGATTTGCCTATCAAAAGAAAATGAACCCGTTATACATTAGGGTTTCACTTCAAGAGCTATACAAAAGACATTTACGAGCTCAGTATGGCAATTGACTATCCCGTCCATTTTCAAAAGCAATTATATCCCTTTAAGGAAAACAAATGACACGGAATGAGCTAAAGCCCAGTGGTATACCACTACATAAACAACCAAAGTCACTTAAGCATAGCAAATCATTTAAAGTACACGATAAGCAATGAAGTAAAACGGTAAAAGGATATCGTCGGCTCTCAAGAGCCCATTTCCGCGCGTGCAATCTTGATCCAACCTCATTGACCCTCCGTCAATGTCAAAAGTATCAAACCGTAGACCTCACTTTACTCCCATTCCTTCCACCCAACATACCCCAACCGGGCCCGCACTCCATTCAGTAATATTTTTGGTAATACTCGAGTTTACCGGAACCAAGGGTCTCATTACCACAAGGTTCCCCAGTACAGTCCCCGTGGCAATTCAATCTTCACGACCAAGCCCTCGCCGGCTCGATCCAATTGACTACCAAACGGGGTTGAGCTCAGTAATGCAGTAAGGCCGTTGGACATCGTCCAAACGACATCAATTCAGTTTCCATGAAATGGAATTCACCAACCAATATATCAAGTTCAGTAATGCAATAAAACGGTAGCCATTCAGTGACAATATCAAAAGAGGTGAGGGCGGTCAAGTACACCCTCACCTTAATCAATTTCAATATTCGAGTAAGCCATCAAGGCATCACATAACATTTAACAAAGCCACATAGTAACAATTTAGTGAGTGGTATACTCACCAAGCAAGTAAGTGGTATTTCATGTACCACGATCACCAAGCCGTCGTGCACTACCTTCAAGCCCTAGAACATATAACACATACAATGAGACTCGATAACGAGTCATATAGCAACGCTAAACACAACCCCAATAGGGTTTCATATACATAAATGAGCATAATAGCAAACCAGAAATTAGAAAATGGCCTTAGTCTTGGGCCCCAAATAGAAAACTGTTTTACACTCATTATGCGGTAATGGCGTCAAATTCTCTACGGTTATCGGATGGGGGTGTAAGACCCACCGTTTCGAAGCTATGAAACAGGGCTACAATAATGTAGAAGACCACTCAATCCAGTTCCTAACACAACTAGGTCAAATATACGAAATACTATACCAGAATCCCCAAAACAGGTTTGCAAAACGCAGAAAACTGTAATCGGTATATCTCAGTCCATACAAGTCCAATTGCTGAAATTCCAAAGGCATATGTTAGCTAAGACATTCAGCTACATTTCATCAGAAGACACCAACTTCAAAATCCAAACCAATTCCAGTCAAAAAGGCCAATTACTATCGCAGTTTTCACATTCTGCTCCATGCAGAACAGCTACAGTAGAAACGGCATAACTCACTCCACACTCATCCAAATGACCTGAAATTTTACAGGCACCTTAAACACATCAATACCTACAACTTTCATGTTTTGAGAAAAGTCAAATTCGGCCTCTAACCCAGTGATCTAAAACCGGACAGAATTGGGGATTTAAGAACCCTAACTTTTCAAATTTCACACCAAATCCAAAATTGATTGTATTTTCCTATCCAATACACCTCATAGAGTCATTATCAACCATTACAATTCATCATACAAGGCCACAACATCCCATTTCATATTAAACCAGAAAAATTCCCAATAAAATAAAAACTTCACCAAAACTCTTCAAATCAAGAAATAAATCACATTTTCACACACTCATGCCACTTCTAAGCATCATATAACCATCATTAAAGGTAGTAGGGTGTTTCAAGCTTCACTTACCAAGAAACAAGAGAGAGGAAGATGTGGAGCACCTTAGTCCTTCAAACAAAGTTCACCAAACAACTTGCTAGCACTAGAAGGAAAGTTTTTATGGAGTGAAATCTTGTTTATGGCCTTGATTGAGATGATTTGCTAGTAGAAACTTGAAGATTGGAGAAGTTTTCCTTCTTGCAAGAGTGAGAGAGAGAGCCGGCCAAACAAGAGAGAAAAATGGTGATTTTTTGGTGAATTTTGGATATTTAATCCCTTGGACAAATAAGTCAAGACAATGAATAGTAATTCTTAAAAGTTCAACCAATAAGAAAATGACACGTGGCACCTTATTAAATGCATTCCTATCCTTCTTTTCTCTCTCACATCAATCACTTCACACACTCTACTTATCCCTTAACACCCGATAAATTTTACACAGTATCCGAAACTTAACCTTATTGGCCGAATTTTTCCGAACTTTTCGCACTAGTGGGTCCCACGTCCACTATTTACTCTTAATTTTCTAAAAATTCTCCAATACTAGAAAAATCATCTTAAAACTATAATTGCTCATAAAATCCACTAAGAAAATATTTCTAAGCCAGAAAATGCAGAAAACATGCAAGTAAGGGGAAATAAACCCTAGGGAAAATATTAGGGTTTTACGGGTTCTCACAAGCTTGAATCAGAAATGCAGACTTGATCATTGCTTAATTGAAGTAATCTGAGCTTATAGCTGTGATTAATTAGCTAATTACAAGATGTTTAAGAGATTGCATGTGATGATTAAGCACTCGAATGATGCAATCAAGGCATGAGAAAATCTGATTAGGAAGAAATTGGAATTGCCGTGAGACTGTTTTGGGAAATGCAGCTTCAATTCTGTCTCTTTGTAGTAGTCTGAGCTGATAAATGCGTTTATCTAACTAAGAACAAGATGATTAAGCTTTGCATGCAGCTCCTTGGCTCGGTTAAGCAAGAAAAAAAAATATAAATGAAATGGATCAGCTTACATGCAAGCTTAGCCGAGGAAAAACTGAATAAATTTCTGGAATTTTGGATGATTCTTGTTGCTGACCGAATCGGATTTTTGAACTAGAAATGTTAATCGAGTAGCTAAGTAATTGCATACCGAAATTGAGTACTTAATATCATGTTTTAGTCGAGTAAAAAGTTGGATTTATGACCAATTAACTGCTGGAATTCTATTTAGCCGGTGACAGATTTATTGTGGTGGAATTATTTGCCAAAATTACATGTTATTTGTTTTATTTCATGTCGGAAAATTTTGATGGTGGGCTCTATGAACTCCCACCCTTGGATTAATGATTGATGATGGATATAATGCTAGTTTAGTGCTTAAATGGGTAGATTAATGATACCTAGCTAGTCTCGACTTCAAGGGATGTGTAGTTCAAAAATGTTCAGGTTTGCCCTGTTTCAATCGCACCCCTTTTTGCAGAATTTTGAGGGTTTCATGACTTATATATCATGTTTATATGTTGAATATATGGTGTATAAAGTTTCATTTAAAAATATTGAGGTTTGGTTGGTCAATGGGATCAATTTTGTGAAGCCAGTAAATCTGGAAAACTGTTTTCGTAATGCTCTGACCCACTTTTGTATTTCGGCCATAACTCTGTGCTCCGATGTCAAAATCGAGTGCCGTCAGCGGAATTTGAAACTAGATATCCCAGCCTTTCCAACGGTATAAAATGTATGTTATGGTTCCATGTGTGTGAGCCGAACCAACCATTTAAAGATGACTACTCTGTTTCTCTGTTTTACAAGAACAAAATGCTGAGGCTACAACTTGTGGCTCGAATTCGAGCTAGTTGTGTGCCGAATTTCAAAATGATTTCTTCTGTGAAATTATAGCTCTATGACTATGTTTTCCAATGCCATAAACCATTCCAAATTCCGAGTTAATTTGAGTGACCTGTGATCAAAATATGAAACCTGCTCTGTTCTTGAAAACCCTCCTTTTTGGGATAGATTTGATGCAAGGCTCAGTGTAGACTTGCAAATTTAATCTCTTGGTGTTAACTGTGAGAACCCGTATTTCCCTAAAAAAAATTTTTCCTAGGGTTTTTCCCCTTAATTGCATGTTTTCTGTATTTTCTGGCTTAGGAATATTTTCTTGGTGGATTTTATGAGTAATTATAGTTTTTAGATGATTTTCCTAGCATTGGGTAGTTTTTGAAAAATTATGGAGAGATTATGGACGTAGGACCCACTAGTGCGAAAAGTTCAGAAAAATTCGGCCAATAAGGTTAAGATTCGGATACTGTGTAAAATTTATCGGGTGTTAAGAGATAAGTAGCGAATGTGAAGTGATTGATGTGAGAGGGGGAAAGAAGGATAGGATTGCATTTAAAGAGGTGCCAAGTGTCACTATATCATTGGGTGGACTTTATGGAACACTATTCACCTTTTTGACTTTTCTCATTAAGTTAAATATCTCAAAAAAATCAATAAAATTCACTCTTTTCTTCTCCTCCATGGCCGGTTCTCCCTTGAGCAAAGAAGAAAGAAATTCTTCACCATTTTAGCTTCCATTTGGCTCAATCTTCCAAAAACAATTGCCTAAACTAGTTTCTACTCCATAAAATCCCTCCATTTGGTGCTAGTGAGTGTTTTGGTGAAGGTTTTTGGAGAAGCTAAGGTGTTCTACAACTTCCTCTCTCTTGTTTACTTGGTAAGTGGTGATTGACTATCCTCCTATACTTAATGATGTTTAATTTGTGCCTAGTGGTGGCTAAAGTAATGATATTTGTGGTTTATTTCTTGGTTTGAGATGAATTGGTGAAGTTTTCAATTTATTGGAGATTTTTCTGGTTTAATGTGATCATGATGTTGTGGTTATTTATGATGGTTGGTAATGAGGGGTAATGACTCTAGTAGGTGTGAATTATTGATAATTGCAATCAATTTTGGGTTTGGATTGAAATGTGAAAAGTTAGGGTTTCATAACCCCCTTTTCTGTCCGGTTTTGGATCATATGGTTAGAGGCCTAATTTGTGACAGCCCCACTTTCCCCTAAGGCGAACCAAAGGGGTGAGCGGACTGCCTGCCCAACTCTCGCCAGGACTAACGATGCAGACCAGAACTATCTATAGCGATTCGGAACTTACAAACGAGCGTAAACAAGTCAAAATGGTAAAATAACCCAAAATAAAAAATGAAATCCGGAGTCGGCCATGAATAGTAACCGACCCGTCAGAACCCAACCGAAATAGCTAACAAACATTCACATCTGAACTTTAGCAATTACAATCCAAAAGGACATACAAAAGTTTTCAAAAGTTGATACATATACACGGTTTGCCAAATCAGAAGAGAAAACGCCCCAAAAGTACACTTAGCGTTTTAATACATGAGCTATACAAAAGATATGTTCAACTAGCTCAAGTCGGCAACCGATTATCAAATCCAGTCCAAAAGTATTTATTTTCCTGTAAGGAAAACAAAAGGGACAGAACGGGGTGAGCTTGCGCTCAATGAGGTACCAAACAAATAGCAGAAAAATCATGGCATTTCACATTTTTCAAATCAGATACACATGCCAGATGTAAAGCAAAGGAACCAATGATTCAAATCAAAAGGATACGGGTGGCTCTCAGGAGCCAAATTTCCAGCGCAGTACTTGATCCAAATTGGTTGACTCTCCGTCAACGTATATAGAACCAAAACGTCCGTAGACCCCTCTTTACACCGAATTCCGTCCACCAAACACCCCTTTACCGGGCCCGCTCACCGTAACCGAACAGAAATGGTAATACTCGAGTATACCCGGAATCAAGGGTCTCAATACCCAAAATCCCCGAACAGACTACCGTGGTTCGTTATCTAATCGTCCAGGCCCTTGCCGGCCCGACTCGAATAACTTAGCCACAGGATTGAACTCATAGGTCATAGAAATCCGAACAGATGCAGATACAGATAACAGATTCAGATACAGATACAGCATAGCGGATTCAGATAGCAGATTCAGACGGCAGATTCAGATAGGCACTCAAAATTAGCATATGGACAGACAAGAGAACGAGTGTGATAAAGTACACCCTCGTCTCAAACAAATTAAACAAATTGCAGAGCAGAAATCAAGTTAAACAGCAATGGAGGGGAGTGGTACACTCACCGATTCAACTTCAAAAAGTTTCACTTCAGATTGGCCTTAATCGCCAAGAAACCCTAAAATAATCAAAATAAACCAATTGAAGGTTTTACTTCCAGAATCGAGTAAACAGAATGCACATGTGAGGCTCGGCTACTAGTCGTATACCTCGCCAAATAATTACTAATGCAAGGGTGCAAAACATGATTTTCTTGGAAACGAAGAGGTAGCATGAAGACCTAGGCGCAAACAACCCAAAAGCCTTTCATTCTACCAAAAGGCAAACCCAACTTAAAGGAACCAAACGGCCTAGAAAATCGGGCAGCACTTCCCCTAAATCTCTTACTTTTCCAGCCATTAAGGCTTCATTCTATCCTCAAATCAGTCCCAACATCTCACACAAAATTCATCTCATTTCCCAAAAGCCGTTCGCTAGCCTCAACGTGGTACAAGTACAAAAGTTAACTAGGAAACAATCGAAATGAAAGCAAGCCCTAAAAGAGACTCGATAACGAGTCATAAACCAATGCCAACCACAACCCCAATAAGGTTTCATATGCATAAATGAGCATAATAGCAAACCAGAAATTAGAAAATGGCCTTAGTCTTGGCCCCAAATAGAAAACTGTTTTGCCCTTATTATGCGGTAATGGTGTAAAATTCTCTACGGTTATCGGATGGGGGTGCAAGACCCACCGTTTCGAAGCTATGAAATAGGGCTACAACAATGTAGAAGGTCACTCAATCCAGTTCCTGGCCCAACTAGGTCAAAAATACGAAATACTATACCAGAATTCCCAAAACAGGTTTGCAAAACGCAGAAAACTGTAATCGGTATATCTCAGTCCATACTAGTCCAAATGCCAAAATTCAAAAGGCATATGTTAGCTAAGACATTCAGCTATATTTCATCAGAAGACACCAACTTCAAAATCCAAACCAATTCCAGTCAAAAGGGCCAATTACTATCGCAGTTTTCGCATTCTGATCAAAGCAGAACAGCTACAGTAAAAACGACATAACTCACTCTACACTCATCCAAATGACCTGAAATTTTACAGACATCTCAAACACATCAATACCTACAACTTTCATGTTTTGAGCAAAGTCTAATTCGGCCTCTAACCCAGTGATCTAAAACCGGACAGAATTGGGATTTTATGAACCCTAACTTTCCATTTTTCACACCAAATCCAAAATTGATTGCATTTTCCTATCATATGCACCTACTAGAGCCAAAGCCCCTTATTACCAACCATCAAAAACAACCACACCATCAAGATCATATGAAACCAGAAAATTCCTCAAAAAAAATAAAAACTTCACCAATTCATCACAAACCAAGAAATAAATCACATAATCCATCACTTTAGCTCCAATTAGGCACCAATTAACCATCACTAAGTATAGAAGGGAGTTCATATACCACTTACCAAGTAAACAAGAGAGGGAGAGATGTAGACCACCTTAGTTCTTCAAAAAAACTTCACCAAATCACTTACTAGCACCAACTAGAGGGATTTTATGGAACAATTCTAAGTTTAATCGGTTGGAATGGAAGATTGAGCTAGTTTGAAGCTTGAAACTTGGAGAAGTTTTCTTCCTTTTCCTTGCAAGAGGTTCGGCCATAAGAGAGAGAAGAAATGGTGATTTTTGTGAAATTTTAAGATATTTAATCACTTGGTAAAAAAAGTCAAAAAGTGAATAGTGTCCATCCAATCAAATGGTGACACTTGTCACCTAATTAATGAATCTCTATCTCTTTGTTCCCCCTCATACCAATCCAAATGACATCCTCTACTTATCTCTTAACACCCGATAATTTTTTTCACAGTATCCGGAACTTAACCTAATTGGCCGAATTTTTCTGAACTTTTTGCACTAGTGGGTCCCACATCCAATATATATTCTTAATTTTTCTAAAATTCCTCCAATGCTAGGAAAATCATCTTAAAACTATAATTGCTCATAAAATCCACTAAGAAAGTTTCTAAGCCAGAAATTGCAGAAAACATGCAATTAAGGGGAAATAAACCCTAGGAAAATAATTAGGGTTTTACGGGTTCTCACATAATTGGCCTTTTCTTAAAACATGAAAGTTGTAGGTATTGATGTGTTTGAGGTGCCTGTAAAATTTCAGGTCATTTGGAGTAGTGTAGAGTGAGATATGTCGATTTTACTGTTGCTGTTCTGGGTTGATCAGAATGTGCGAACTGCTCTTGTACTCGTCTGTTTTGACTGGAATTGCTTTGGATTTGGATGTTGGTGTCTTCTGATGAAATGTAGCTGGATGTTTTAGCTACCGCTTGCCTTTGGAATCAATGCATTTGGACCTGTATAGACTGAGTTGGACTAATTACAGCATAGTGTGATTTGTAAACCTGCAATTACGGTTCTGGTTTGGTATTCTGCATTTTTGACCTAGTTGTGCTAGGATTTGGACTGAGTGGCCTTCTACATTGTTGTAGCCCTGTCTTTTAGCTTCGAGATGGTGGGTTTTACACCCTCATCCGATAAGTATAGCGCATTTTGTGCCATTACCGCAAAAGGAGGACGAAAACTGTTTTTTTTGTTAAGGTCAAGTTAGTGCATTGCTGAAATTTCTGGTTATCTATGCTACTTGTCTATGCATATGAAACCCTATTGGGGTTGCGATTGGCATTGCTTTATGACTCGTTATCGAGTCTCATTGTATTTGTTTGCTTGTTCTAGGAGGTAACGGTGGTGCACGACGTTCGTTTAACGACGGTGCATGAAACGTCACTTTCTTGAGTGGTGAGTATACTACTCACTTAATTGTTACAATGTGGCTTTGTTATATGTGAATTTGATGCCTTGAAAGCTTGTTTGGCTATTGGAAATGATTAGGGTGAGGGTGTACTTGACCGCCCTCACCCCTTGTGATAACATTCATGACTGTTTACCGTTTACTGAAATTACTGCAATTGATATATGAGACATTGAATTCCTTCCATGAAAAACTGATTTGGTGTCATTTGGACGAATATCCAACGGCCTTACTGTATTACTGAGCTCAACCTCGTTGGTAGTCACTTGAATCGAGCCAGCGAGGGCTTGGTCGTGAAAATTGACTAGCCACGGGGACTGAAATGGGAATCTTGTGGTAATGAGACCCTTGGTTCCGGTGTACTCTGTGAGGACTCGCAAATTCCTTGTATTTTTCCTCAAAAATACCCTTTTATTTGAAAATTAGTATTTATCAAAGGCCACTACCCAAATGTTACACATTAAGAGTAGATAAACCTAGAAAATAGGGTTTCATACTTCGGTTTCAAGGTTTGAGCAAAATTAGGGTTTTTCGATTTTTCCGCCGGATGAATTTTCGGTACTGGCCAAGGATCAATTTGATGATTATAAGTGACTTTTAAGTGAGAAATAATATGTGAGTAGTAGCCATGAGATAAGGTTAGTGAATGGGAAGTGAAAACCCTAGTACGTGAGTTTTAAGAAAAACGGCGCGAACCGGCGGGTCCCGCGCACTACCGATTGAACGCACCACTTGACCATCATTTTTCTTACCAAACAAGTTTATTGACTTTTGCACAAAATATCTTCTTAAATTGCAGCAGCTTTGACCGAAATTTGTGGCTCATAAGGAAGGGAAGAAAGAGAAAATCTTGTGGACAAAATTAGCCCAAGTGTTGAAAAATTGTGTGGACACAATTAAGCCTTAATCATCTTACCTTCCTATAAGACAACTTGAGCCTTTTCTCCCTCATTCTTTCTTGCTAAGAGCCGAGCTCAAGGGGAGAGAAAAGAAGAGCAAGAACAACAAATTTTCCTTCTTGATTTGCTTCAATCAAAGTTAGAAATCCAAAACTAAACCGATTAATCTTGTTCTTGAGTAGTTAGTTAGTGTTTGGTGGTGAAAGTTTGGAAAGGGAAAAGCTTGGGGCTGCCCTTAGTGATCTCTAACCAAGGTAAGAGAGCTTATCTCTCCAAGTTTTAGTTCAATCTTGTTCAATTAAGCTTGGTAACTTGATTTTACGGTAGAATCATGGATGCTAGCATGTTTGGAAGTTTTTCCCCAATTTATTTGATGAACTAGGGTTCTGATTTTTCTGCCTAATTTGATGTATGATGTGTAAATGTTGCAATTAAGGTTATATAAGGTTGTTTAGTGGTGATTAGAACCAGAAATTTGAGGAAATTACACTTGGAGTTAAAAATTCCAGATTTCTGGAAAATTTCCCAAACATTCTGTCCGGTTTTGTTGCTATATGTTAGAGGCCGAATTGGCCTTGGGTCAAAGAAGGAAAGTTGTAGAGAATGGTATTTTGTAGGTGCCTGTAAAATTTCAGCTCAATCGGAGTAACGTAGGACGTGAAAAGTCCAAAATACCCTCACTGTTCTAAGTATTTTCCAGCAGTCCGTTTCAGCAGTTGAGTCCAGTTTATCACGATTTTTGACCAGGATCTATTCTGATTTAGCTCTGGACCAAAACATGAAAGTTGTAGTGCTCTGAAGTGGCTTTAAAATTCCTCTAAGAACACCTGATTCGGACTTGTGTACTCTGAGATATGTCCATTACAGTGTTATGCGCTTAAACAGCCGACGAATTGGTTTTTGGTTTAGTAATTTGAGAATTTGACCAAGTTACATTAGAAACTGGACGAAGTAACCTTCATGAACATTGTATCCCTGAGTCTTAGCTTCGAAACGGCATAGGTTGCGTCTTAATCCAATAAGCGTAGCCTCGGATAAGTTATTTCCGCTTTCATACGTCAAATCTGTCTTTTGCTAAATTGAATTTCTGCACTTGTTATGACTGTATTTCTTATTCTTCTGATATTGTGAGCCTATGGAACGGCTCTTGACTTGAATTGCTTATGTGTGATGTTGGGTTGTGATTGAGGAAAAATAATGAAGCCAAAATGGCTGGAAAATTAGGTAAACACAAAGGGCGTGCTGCCCAAATTTTCGCTCGAGGGCTAGGTTTCTATTTGAACTTGTATACTTTTGTTTGGCCAATACCATGACCGGTTTTCCATTTTAAAACATGATTTTTCATCCTGGGGATCAAACAACCCTCTTCTTACTTAAAAGTCATCTTTACACGTTTTACTCTTAATTAGTCGGGTTTCTTTGTTTCCCTTAAATGTTTTGCTCGATAAACTATAATAATGTTCTCTTGTTCAACCTTAGGTTTCATTGGTGATTAAGGGTAATATCCGGGAGGATATTTTGCACGATATTTTGCATTTCTTGGTGAGTGTTCCTTGTTTGTTATATTTCCTTGACTTATTGGCTTGTTATTATTGATTGATAATGTGTTAAGTGCTTTCAATGATTGTTAAAACGAGTTTTCTAGGCGAGTGTGTACTTTATCGCATTCGACCTAAATAAATGTGAAATTTTCAATGATTAAATGATTAAATGCTAGTTGCGCATGAATGTAAGCCTTTTGGGCTGAACTGGCCATTGCCCCTTGTTACCGGTCGTCTCGAGCCAGAAGCGGACTCGGTCGGGCGATTAGGGACTTGGGTGAACGTTTGGTATACTCGAGTATTACCTTGTAGGTTGGTGGAGACTGGCCAACGGCCAGGACGGGGGTGAATGAATGAATGAACGAACGAACGAACGAACGAGGGTTTATTGATAAACGAGAAATGCATTTTCAAATGACTGGAGGAATAAGGGGAAATGTCAGGAGAACGAATGAACGAATGAACGAATTGCTCCTTGTGAGCCGTATCCTTTCAATGAATGTTACTATTGCTTTCCATTGTAAATGTTCCTTGAATTATTGATACTCCATGTTTAATGTATTGAATTGATTGTTTGATTGTTTGATTATCTGTCTGGAACCTCACTGGGCTTTTTAGCTCATACCACGTTAATTGTTTTCCTTAGCAGGGGAAGGCGAGCAAGGACGGGAACTCGGGTTAGACTAGCCTAGACTAGTTTTTTTTTTATTTTGTAATGGTTCTCGCCCTAGTGCTTGGCACGGGCTGGTTGTAAGAGGATTGAGAACCCTTGTATTTTCGATGTTTGTACTTGAATGGTATAAACTTTGAAGACTTCTGGTGTGTAGAAATTTCTTATCTTTTTCTTGAGCATCATTTGTCTATGGATGTATACATGATACGAGTGAGTGAGTCCTGGCGTGAGCTGGGCAGGCGGCCCGCCGAACCCTTTGGTACGCCTTAGGGGGAGGTGGGGCCGTCACAAGTGGTATCAGAGCTTAGGCTTCAGATCTCTGTAGTGTGTCCTAGATTAAAGATTAGGATACCGGACTGTGGGATTTGATTGGACTTGAAAGTTAAGCGATTGAGGGATAAAATTTATAGTTGCTTCGCGTGGTTTCTACGTGGAGTGACCCTGGACTAAGTGGTGAATAAGTATGAGGGACTAAGTGAAGCTATGAATTGCGAATGTTATAGGCCTTAAATCTTTCTAATGGTATCTGAGGACCATAGATAGGTATGTCAGGTAGGAATTCCGATTGTAGATAGTTTACTCTTGGGACTGCAGCTCGAGATGTGAATTATCTTATTTCGGATTCTCGTGCCCGAGTACTCTAGAGATTGCGGTGCTGCTAAGTACTTGAGACTTGCATTTTGGGAACATGAACAGGCTTTGTCTGACTAGAATGAGCACAAGAGATCAGGGACATCTAGTTTGGATAGTAAGTGACGTGAGAGACCGGACGGGCTGATACTGGGACGACTTCACCTTTTCCTTTTGATTTACCTGAATATTGTCACTACATGTCGTCAGTTGTGTACTTGCGTATTGAATATCCGCTTGACTTGAGACGTATTTGTGTATTTGATTATTTGTTTCCTTGATATGTTTATGTGGTGTGTTATGTGGGTATGTGTTTATTTGAATATTTGGTGCCCTCAATAGTTACTTTAGTAACCTTATCGTGTTTATTTACTAAATTACCTCTTGGGGGAAAAGAAAAGAGGGGGAAAACATATATATGGACGGGAGACGTAGCCGTGGACGTGGACGTGGCCGTGGGAATGAACGAGCTCAAGAGCCAAGAGAGGAAAGAGAAACAACATCTGCACAAGAGCAAGGAACGAGGGTTGAAGCCGAAGACCAAATGGCAACGGTAATGCAACAAATGACAGATATCTTGGCAAGACTGGTGGATCAACAAGGCCAAATGGCCGTGAATCAACCCCGGAACCCTGAAATTGGAGAAGATAAGGCTCTAGAGAGGTTTCAGAAGTTTACTCCTCCGAAATTTCTTGGAGGATCTGATCCGGATATAGCCGAACAATGGTTAGAGGCCATGATTAATATTTTCACCGTCTTGAACTACACCGAGCAAAGACAAGTAAACTTTGCGGTGTTCCAATTTGAAGGATCGGCCCGAGCATGGTGGAACGTTATTAAAGCAAAATGGGAAAGAGAACAGACTGTATGGACATGGACGAATTTCATAAGGGAATTTAACGAGAAATACCTCCCTCCTTTAGTTCAAGAGAGGAGAGAGGAAGAGTTTATTGGACTACGCCAGGGAACGCTAAGTGTGGCCGAATATGAAACAAAATTTACGAAATTATCCAAGTTTGCTTCTGAATTGGTGGCCACAGAACGGCGAAGAGTAAGACGGTTTATACAGGGATTAAATTTGGAACTCCAAGAAGCATTAGCGGCAGTACAAGTGAATACGTTTACGGAGGCCCTTGAGAAAGCTCAAAGAATCGAGACTGCAAAGGCACAGATAAAAGCTTCCCAGACCCAGAAAAGGAGTGCATCGAGTCGTGTAACGGAGGAATTAAGTGAAGCGAGAGTCCCTTCCAAAGTGCAAAAAGTGAACTTTTTGTCCCACCCACCATGGACATTAGGGGCGATAGGTGAAGGATCTACAAAAGAAAGCCAAATCGGATTTGGGAAAAGTTTTCAAGAAAGCCAAAAGATGGCTTCTCACGTGGTCTGTGGGTACTGTGGAAAGGCAAATCATGTCGAAAGCGATTGTTGGAGAAAGGGGCGGAAATGTTTAATCTGCGGAAGTGGCGATCATCAAGTTAGCAACTGTCCGAGGAAACAGTCACGTGAAAGCAATACTCTGCAACTGGATGGAGCTAAATCACAAGTGAATGAAGGAGGGAAATGAACTAGCGGACCAGCAAAGGTTTATGCTTTAGACAACCGACAAGTTCCAGACTCGTCTGAGGCAACTGAAGGTAAAATTTCGAGGACGAAATTTTTTTAAGGGGGAGAGAATGTGAGGACTCGCAAATTCCTTGTATTTTTCCTCAAAAATACCCTTTTATTTGAAAATTAGTATTTATCAAAGGCCACTACCCAAATGTTACACATTAAGAGTAGATAAACCTAGAAAATAGGGTTTCATACTTCGGTTTCAAGGTTTGAGCAAAATTAGGGTTTTTCGATTTTTCCGCCGGATGAATTTTCGGTACTGGCCAAGGATCAATTTGATGATTATAAGTGACTTTTAAGTGAGAAATAATATGTGAGTAGTAGCCATGAGATAAGGTTAGTGAATGGGAAGTGAAAACCCTAGTACGTGAGTTTTAAGAAAAACGGCGCGAACCGGCGGGTCCCGCGCACTACCGATTGAACGCACCACTTGACCATCATTTTTCTTACCAAACAAGTTTATTGACTTTTGCACAAAATATCTTCTTAAATTGCAGCAGCTTTGACCGAAATTTGTGGCTCATAAGGAAGGGAAGAAAGAGAAAATCTTGTGGACAAAATTAGCCCAAGTGTTGAAAAATTGTGTGGACACAATTAAGCCTTAATCATCTTACCTTCCTATAAGACAACTTGAGCCTTTTCTCCCTCATTCTTTCTTGCTAAGAGCCGAGCTCAAGGGGAGAGAAAAGAAGAGCAAGAACAACAAATTTTCCTTCTTGATTTGCTTCAATCAAAGTTAGAAATCCAAAACTAAACCGATTAATCTTGTTCTTGAGTAGTTAGTTAGTGTTTGGTGGTGAAAGTTTGGAAAGGGAAAAGCTTGGGGCTGCCCTTAGTGATCTCTAACCAAGGTAAGAGAGCTTATCTCTCCAAGTTTTAGTTCAATCTTGTTCAATTAAGCTTGGTAACTTGATTTTACGGTAGAATCATGGATGCTAGCATGTTTGGAAGTTTTTCCCCAATTTATTTGATGAACTAGGGTTCTGATTTTTCTGCCTAATTTGATGTATGATGTGTAAATGTTGCAATTAAGGTTATATAAGGTTGTTTAGTGGTGATTAGAACCAGAAATTTGAGGAAATTACACTTGGAGTTAAAAATTCCAGATTTCTGGAAAATTTCCCAAACATTCTGTCCGGTTTTGTTGCTATATGTTAGAGGCCGAATTGGCCTTGGGTCAAAGAAGGAAAGTTGTAGAGAATGGTATTTTGTAGGTGCCTGTAAAATTTCAGCTCAATCGGAGTAACGTAGGACGTGAAAAGTCCAAAATACCCTCACTGTTCTAAGTATTTTCCAGCAGTCCGTTTCAGCAGTTGAGTCCAGTTTATCACGATTTTTGACCAGGATCTATTCTGATTTAGCTCTGGACCAAAACATGAAAGTTGTAGTGCTCTGAAGTAGCTTTAAAATTCCTCTAAGAACACCTGATTCGGACTTGTGTACTCTGAGATATGTCCATTACAGTGTTATGCGCTTAAACAGCCGACGAATTGGTTTTTGGTTTAGTAATTTGAGAATTTGACCAAGTTACATTAGAAACTGGACGAAGTAACCTTCATGAACATTGTATCCCTGAGTCTTAGCTTCGAAACGGCATAGGTTGCGTCTTAATCCAATAAGCGTAGCCTCGGATAAGTTATTTCCGCTTTCATACGTCAAATCTGTCTTTTGCTAAATTGAATTTCTGCACTTGTTATGACTGTATTTCTTATTCTTCTGATATTGTGAGCCTATGGAACGGCTCTTGACTTGAATTGCTTATGTGTGATGTTGGGTTGTGATTGAGGAAAAATAATGAAGCCAAAATGGCTGGAAAATTAGGTAAACACAAAGGGCGTGCTGCCCAAATTTTCGCTCGAGGGCTAGGTTTCTATTTGAACTTGTATACTTTTGTTTGGCCAATACCATGACCGGTTTTCCATTTTAAAACATGATTTTTCATCCTGGGGATCAAACAACCCTCTTCTTACTTAAAAGTCATCTTTACACGTTTTACTCTTAATTAGTCGGGTTTCTTTGTTTCCCTTAAATGTTTTGCTCGATAAACTATAATAATGTTCTCTTGTTCAACCTTAGGTTTCATTGGTGATTAAGGGTAATATCCGGGAGGATATTTTGCACGATATTTTGCATTTCTTGGTGAGTGTTCCTTGTTTGTTATATTTCCTTGACTTATTGGCTTGTTATTATTGATTGATAATGTGTTAAGTGCTTTCAATGATTGTTAAAACGAGTTTTCTAGGCGAGTGTGTACTTTATCGCATTCGACCTAAATAAATGTGAAATTTTCAATGATTAAATGATTAAATGCTAGTTGCGCATGAATGTAAGCCTTTTGGGCTGAACTGGCCATTGCCCCTTGTTACCGGTCGTCTCGAGCCAGAAGCGGACTCGGTCGGGCGATTAGGGACTTGGGTGAACGTTTGGTATACTCGAGTATTACCTTGTAGGTTGGTGGAGACTGGCCAACGGCCAGGACGGGGGTGAATGAATGAATGAACGAACGAACGAACGAACGAGGGTTTATTGATAAACGAGAAATGCATTTTCAAATGACTGGAGGAATAAGGGGAAATGTCAGGAGAACGAATGAACGAATGAACGAATTGCTCCTTGTGAGCCGTATCCTTTCAATGAATGTTACTATTGCTTTCCATTGTAAATGTTCCTTGAATTATTGATACTCCATGTTTAATGTATTGAATTGATTGTTTGATTGTTTGATTATCTGTCTGGAACCTCACTGGGCTTTTTAGCTCATACCACGTTAATTGTTTTCCTTAGCAGGGGAAGGCGAGCAAGGACGGGAACTCGGGTTAGACTAGCCTAGACTAGTTTTTTTTTTATTTTGTAATGGTTCTCGCCCTAGTGCTTGGCACGGGCTGGTTGTAAGAGGATTGAGAACCCTTGTATTTTCGATGTTTGTACTTGAATGGTATAAACTTTGAAGACTTCTGGTGTGTAGAAATTTCTTATCTTTTTCTTGAGCATCATTTGTCTATGGATGTATACATGATACGAGTGAGTGAGTCCTGGCGTGAGCTGGGCAGGCGGCCCGCCGAACCCTTTGGTACGCCTTAGGGGGAGGTGGGGTCGTCACATACTCGAGTATCACCTAAAGTTACTGCTTGGAGTGCGGGCCCAGTTGGGGTGTGTAGGGTGGAAGGAATGGAAGTGAAGTGAGGTCTACGGTTTGGTACTTTTAACATTGACGGAGGGTCAATGGGTTTGGATCAAGAATGTAAGCGTGGAAATGGGCTCTTGAGAGCCGTCCGTATCCTTTTACCGATTGGTTTTGCTTCTTATTTGTATACTTGAAATGAACGGTTATGCTTAAGTGATCTTGTTAATTATGTGATAGTTGCTCACTGAGCTTTAGCTCACTCCGTTCCATTTGTTTTCCTTACAGGAAAATGATCATTTTGGAAGATCATACTTGTTGGTTGCCAAATTGAGCCATGTATATGTCTATTTTGAATAGCTCTTTGCATGAAACCCTAATGTGTATTGGGTTCATCTTTTGATTGGCAAACCGAACATTGTATAACCATGATGACTAGTTTTGGCATGCCAATTTGGTTGTAAATGTTGAATTTCAATGTATGTATATGTTGGATTGATGTATGGTTGAACTCCGGATTCTGATGTGTCCGGCATTGTTCATCATCGGCGCATTTTTCATTTTTATTTATTTTGTGATTTGGACTTGGTTGCGCGCGTGGGTATGTTCTGGACCGTATTAGATCGACGTAAACTGATCCGTAAGTCCTGGCGAGAGCTGGGCAGGCAGTCCGCTAACCCCTTTGGTTCGCCTTAGGGGAAGGTGGGGCTGTTACAATTTGTGACGCCCCGAAAGGATGAGTGTGAGGACTCGCAAATTCCTTATATTTTCTCAAAAATGCCCTTTTATTTGGAAATTATTCTTTTACTATGGCCCTACTACTCAATCATCGTAGAAAAAAAATGCCAATGATCATAGGAAATTAGGGTTTTCCTTTTCGATTTCCAATCGAAGTGAAATAGGGTTTTTCGTGTATCCGTAGTGTAATTATCCGGTACGGAGTGAGGATCAAATTTGGTGCTTAAGAGTGACTTTTGGATGAGGAAATATTATATGATTTGAAGTGATAATAATAAGTTAGTGATTAGAAAGTAAAAACCCTAGTATACGCAATTTAAGAAAAATCGGCTCGAACCGACGGGTACCGTTTGTTACCGGGTAAACACACCACTTGACCCATACTTTATTACCTTAATCTTCTCATTTTATTTCAGCTAATTTACCCTCAAAATATCTCATACACCAGCCACAATATTTGACCAAGAAAACAAGAGAAAAGAAAAAATTTTGACTACCAATCAACTTGTGACACTTGTCACCTTTGACCCAAATCAATTCCTATCCTTTTATCCTTCTTTGAAGCTTCAATTGCACTTCATTTCAGCCTCTATTTCTGCCATATGAACCGTGAGAAAGAGAGGGAAAAGCCAAGAGAAAGAAATCATAATCCATCTTGAGTTTGGTCCACTTAAGTGAGAAAACAAGAAATCTAAACCGATTAATCAATAGTTTGAGAGCTTGGGAAGCTTAAGGAACCAGAAATTTCAAGAGGAGGTGAAGTATTACTCTTGCAAGCCCTTTTTTTGAGGTATAAGGTCTGACCCATGGCTTTGGTTCTTTTATTTTTGTTTAAAATGTTATATAGCTCGTGTTTTGGTTAGATTAGTAGCTATACAAGTTGTTGTGATGATTTTGGGGTGATGTATATGACTTTGGGTTTGACTGATTTCCTTCTTATACTTGTTGTAGGAGTGGTATATGATGTATATAGGCTTGTATAAGAGGTCGTGGTAGTGATTGAATCAAGAAAATGAAGAGATTGCCCTTGAAATCCCAAATTTCCAGATTTCTGGAAAATATGACTTCCATTCTGTCCGGTTTTATTGCTCCAGGTTAGAGGCCGAATCAGGCTTGGTGTAAAACATGAAAGTTGTATAGAATGGTATTTTATAGGTTCCTACAAAATTTCAGCTCAATCGGAGCAATGTAGCCTGTGAAAAGGCCAAAATACCCTCACTGTTTTAGGATGTTTCCAGTGTTCCGTTTTAGTCAGTTTATCCAGTTTATCATGTTTATTCACTATGTTCCGTGCTGATTTAGCTATTTTTCAAAACATTAAAGTTTTAGTACTCTGTTTTAGCTTTTAAACGCATCCAAGAACACCTTAAACGGACTTTGGTAGCCTGAGATATGGTCGTTTGAGTGCAGTGCGGTTGATTAGCCGAATAGTTGAAACCTGGTTATGTGGATTGGGAATTTGATCAGGTTACATTGAAAATTTGACTAAGTGATCTTCATGAAAGTTGTAGGCCTTTGCCTTAGCTTCGAAATGGTATAAGCTGCGTATCGATCTGATAAGCATAGCCTCGAATGTGTCCTTTCCGCAAAACCCTATCAGATCTGTCTTTTGCTAAGGCTCATTTCCGCACTTGTTATTAACTTGAATTTTGTCCTTGTATTATCTTGAGCCTATTGGATGACTATTGAAGTGAGATTGTTGTGTGTGTACCTTTGGGTTTGAATGAGAAAAATAATGAAGCCAAAATGGCTGGAAATAGGAAAAATACAAAGGGCATGCTGCCCAAATTTACGCTTGAGGGAATGAATTCCGGTTTCTAGGGTTTAATTGGGGATTTTTCTAATGGTGGCTCTTAAGCTTCTAATTAGCTTTGATTGAGGGATATTTTTGCCTAATTGGATATATTTTATTGCTTATTAACCGTATGTGTGATCGGTAATATATTGTAGGTTGGAAATGAAGCATTTATGGGGAAATGCTGTCCGAACTTTGAGAATGTATGATTGCTTTGAGTTTGTGATTTAGAGCTTGGACTCGGGCAAGCTAATGATATATGATGGATGGTTTCTGAGCCGTGGAGGTGAGTGACCTCTAAACTATTGGCAAAGTTACTTTTGAACGTTTTCTTGCATTATTCACTCGATTGCATATCATGCGTGCTTGCATGTGAGTTCATGACATGTTTTGGCTTGAAATGAGTACTTGGGAAGTCTTGTGCTGAACACCAACGTCTCCTCCACTTGTCTATGTTCATGTTTATTTGGAGCTCAAAAAGGGGCTCCCTATTCCTGTTTACTGTTACTGGATCATTTTGAGCGTTGGGTGTTTACGTACAGTGATTTCACCGGCTCACGAGAGCAATAAACGTACATTAGATTTCTGATTCATGACATCATTGAAATGAACTATTGTGAAAGATATTTGATTACTGATTTTCTGATTACTCACTGAGCTTTTAGCTCACCCCAAAACTATTTTTATTTCCCCTCCACGGGGCTCGTGGCGAAGGAAGGCTTGTAGTACTTATTCACATGGTTGGATGGCCTATATTTTGTATAGTTTAGATTTGGAATTCCTCCGGTATAATAGCTGGAATCAAGGATCAGAGTGGCGCATTTTATGTATAGTTGGGAATTAGTTTCCGCTGCATTTGTGATATGTAATTTTTGAAGAATTTGATGTATATTTGAGATTTATATTATAATTTGTTTAAGGACTGTAGTGAGCAACTGAGTCCCGGCGAGAGCTGGGCAGGCGGTCTGCTGAACCCTTTGGTTCGCCTTAGGGTGAGGTGGGGCTGTCACATTAACCACCACAAATGTTGTTCTGGGATGACCCTTAAACCTTTTCTATGTAAATGAACCATGTTTAGAGGATTTTCCTTGGTCAAAAGTTTAGAAAAGGAAATTTTTATATACAAGGCAGCTTTACCTTAAAATTTTGAAAACTTGAGTGATTTTGTTAAGTGACTTCCCGTGCCTATTTTTCTATGAAATTTGGTAGAGAGACAACCCTTATATGGCAGTATTATACTGCTAATTATGGTGTTATTCCGAGACCGTTTCATGGGTCAAATAAATTACCAAAGTTCATGACTCGAGTTTGAAAAACCCATGTTTCACAAAGGAATTTTGGTAACTTTGAGTTGCCATATCTTAGTATTCAAAACTCCGTTTCTTATCTGTTTGTTTTGTTATACTCTTGGATTACAACGCTAATAGAGTTATAAATTTCAAAAGCTAGTTCCAAACAAGTGAAGTTTTCCGAATTTTCAAAGTTGACCAAAAATCAACTTAAATCTGCCTTATGAACTAAAACAGAGACTTTGAGCTTATTTTTGAATGTTTTCCATGTGGAATCTTAGAAAGGTGTATTGTAGGAACTTTTAGTACTTTGGAAGTAGTTTCCAACGGTACCAAGTTTTCCAATTGTGGGCCTACTGAGTACAAGATCTGATTTTTCTAAGTTTGACGTGCAAAGCTGAAATTTTGCCGATTTCTTATAAACTGAAATTTTGAAAACCCGTTATTCCTTCTTGATGATAATTAGTCGCTTTAAACTTGATTTCATGAAGGAAATTATTTTTCCTTGTGTTAATAAAACCTCACTTTTGAACCTTTATTTTGAGTGGTTAAGGTTCTTAATTTGAGGTATTGACAAGTCTACATGAGTGTAACTCCTTTCTTGAGTAATGCGTGATTATGAGTGAAAAATACTTGTCAAATTGCTTCAGGTGACCAAGCTAGTCTTGAAGAGAATCCCAGAGGGGACAATTAAAGATTTCTCGCTCAATTACTTTTGAATTGGTGAGTGTCCCTGCTTGTTCTATTCCTACTTGATTAAAGTGCTTCCTTGACTTGAAATGTGATACTTGCAAAACTAGTTTTTGATCCATCGAAGTGAGCAGTGTGTACTTTATCGCACTAGCCGTTCGAGTGGTGACTTGCGTGAATCATTTTCTCGTGAATCCATGAATCTAAATGTAGTTGCGTCGTTGGGTGAATCCCTCGACTTCTGAATCCAACTACCATGAATCTAAATGTAGTTGCGTCGTTGGGTGAATCCCTCGACTTCTGAATCCAACTACCATAACGTCGTTGGGTGAATCCCTCGACTAATTTTCTAAGGGTATATCTCGAGTATACTGCTTCCTTAGTCGGTGTTCGGGCTCGGGATAGGGGTAAGAACGGTGACGGGTTAGGAGTAAAATGAGAGGATCTACATGGACTATAAGTAGTGAGAGTTGACGGAGGGTCAACTACGATGAATGGTGATCAAGCGAGGAAATTGGCTCCTGAGAGCCCCTGTGTCCTATATTGTGATGTTACCCGCTTTCCTACTTGGTTACCTTAGTCAATATTGCTTCTTGCTATTTGTTTATTTAGATGCATGTTTTGGGGCACCACTGAGCTTTAGCTCACCCCACGTTTAATTGTTTTCCTTAACAGGCTCTGGAAGTTGAAAGCTTTGAGACTTACTCATGTTTTCTTTTTGGGATGTATCTGAGTACTATGACTACTTTTGTGGGTTGTAATGTGTTTAATTTGGATAATGTACTTTTTATTTTGGATTGCCACTTGGAGCTGGAAAATGTGTAAAACTTAATTTGGATGTTTGATTTGTATGTTTGTACTTGTGGTGTATGAAATTGTATTTCCGGGATTGTTCGACCTTATTCCTTGGATGTAACACGTGAGATGTTTAAGAGCCGTTGAATGGCTATTTTAAATTACTGTTATCGCTGAAGTTAATGTGAGCTTGGTAATTGCCTACTTCGGGAGAATTGTCTTGTAATAGATTAGGTTATTCTTCGAATGGATTTGGATTGGAATGCTTGTGTGAGTTCTGGCTAGAGCTGGGCAGACGGCCCGCCAACCCTTTGGTTCACCTTAGGGGGAAGTGGGGTCGCCACAATTTATGGCTTCATTCTTTTCCTCAATCAAACCCAAAGTCATATACAAAATCATCTCATTTCAATAGCCATTCCATAGGCTCCAAGTCATACAAGTACAAAATCAAGCTAGGAACAAGTGCGGAAATGGAGTTTGTGTCAAGAATCAAAAGATAGATTTGACGTTGTTTTGCGTAACGGACACAACCAAAGCTACGCTTATCGGATTGGGGTGAAATATATACCGTTTCGAAGCTAAGGAAGATAGCTACAACTTTTATGAAGACCACTGAGCCCAGTTCATAGTGTATCTAGATCAAAATTTGAAATTACTGAACCAGAATCGCACAAACAGGTCAGTTAACCGCGCTATGTTTAAATGACAATAACTCAGGCTACCGAAGTCCAATCGAGGTTATTCCAGGGGCGTTGGAAAGATAAGACATAGAAGTCCACTAGACTAAACCTATGAGAGTCAGGGGTATTTTGTCTTTTCATAGGTTACGTTGCTCCGATTGAGCTGAAATTTTGTAGGTAACCATAAAACATCATTCTCTACAACTTTTATGTTTTGTACTAAACCTAATTCGGCCTCTAACATGATGAAATGGAATCGGACAGAACTGAAGCTAAATTTTCCAGAAATCTGGAATTTTTGTTATTTCAAGCTATAATTCACATTTTCACCTTGAGACTACCACTACTATCACCTTTACAAGATCAGATACCATATATATACATCATACCACACCTAACCCACAAGAAACCCTAACTCAAAAGTCATCCATCTAATCATCAAAATCACTTGAAACAAGCATCACAAACACAATTCTAAACTTAATACCCAAATTAATCATGAGTAATGGAGAAAGAAAGGGTGATCAGCCATTATACCTCAAGACAAGAGCTTGCAAGAGTGATCCTCCACTTTTCCTTGAAATTTTTGGTTCCTTAGGCTTCCCAAGCTTCCAACTAGTGATCAATTGGTTTAGTTTTTTCTTGGTTGCACTCAAGAGGTTGGATTCAAGGTAGAAGATTGAACTTTCTTCACTCTCTTGCTACTCCTATCTCTCAGCCAAAACAGGAAGAAAAATGAGGAAAGATGAACTCAAATGGAAGATAAGAAGGTGAGACTTGGCTTGGTCAAGAAACCATAGGTGGTTGACACTTGTCACCACCAAAGCCTTCCAAGTTTCTCTTTCTTTTCCTTGCATTTTGGCCACATATTTCAGTCATATGGCTGAGGATGAGGGGGGGATATTTTGAAAAAAATATCAAGGGTATGTGGTGGTAGTGAAGTGGTGGTCAAGTGGTGTGTTCAATCGGTAGTGATCGATACCCGTCGGTTTGAGCCGGTTTTTCTTAAACCGCGTATACTAGGGTTTTTAACTTTTAATCACTAACTTATTATTATCACTTCTAATCATATAATATTTCCTCGTCCAAAAGTCACTCTTACCTACCAAATTTGATCCTCACTCTGTACCGAATAGTCGCACTACAAAAAAACGTGAAAACCCTAATTCGCTCTAACTTGAAAACGGACAATGAAAACCCTTACTTCTATATTCATTTACACTTATTGTGGTGTGATTGGGTGGTAAGGCTATTATAAAATCATAAGGTCCAAATAAAAGGGGATTTTTAGGAAAACGTGAGGGGTTTTACAATTCCATAAATTGAATTTAGGGTTTCAGTTAAAATATGAGAAATTTGAGAAAACGGTCAGTCACAAGTGAAACTAGGGTTTTGATTAGACGTTTAGGGTTTCTAGTCTTTTTAAAATAAAAATAAACTGAAGAAACCGTAATATCCTCTTTGAGACTAAACAAAATATTATCCTAAAAGTTGGGGTATCACATTGGAAGTTAAAACACCTATTGGGGAAGATCAAAGTTTGATTGCTAGTTGGATGAATAGAAATTATGAAGTATGGGTTGGAAAGCGTAAGTTAGTGACTGATCTGATAGGCATAACTATTAAGGGAATGATAGTGTCCTAGGTGTGAATTTCGAGAACGAAATTCTTTTTAAGGAGGAAAGGATGTGAGGACCCAAATTTTTTTTTTATTTTTATCTTATTTTACTGGCTTATTTAAGTATTTATTCACCTATTTTCTCTGAATTATTTAATTTCAACTATTTTAAATCCATTTACATGGAACCATGTCCCACTTATGTTTCAAAAACATTTCGTTAGCAAGATTTATTTTTCTAAGACTCATTTAGCGAGAAATAGCGAATACACGTTTTTCGAGATAATATTCGATTCGAGAGTTCAATGATCTTGGAGAATTAAGAATAATCAGTAGTAGACCAAGAAAGGTTAATTAAGGGATTAGAGGTGAGTGAGTTCAAATTTTTTGCTTTATCGCACGCACGTCGATAGTTTTCGAAAAGACGCGCCGATACAAACTAATTGGAGATTTGAGGAATTAATATTAGACTCGTGTGAGAACTCATGTTTTCATATCTAAAATAGTTATTTTAGAATTATTTATCCTATTATTAGCAAATTACAATATCGTTACATGAATTCCTTTTAAATTTCGCTTTATCACACGTGAATCGGAAGTTCGCGTAAATCGAGCCGGAACAGCTAAGTGGAGATTTAAGAAACTTACACTAGACTACTAAGAGTGAATAAAAATAGTGTTAAAGGAATTACATTGAAGGTTTAGTGCACAACTGTAACAAACAAGAGAAAAAACGGTGGTTTGACACTATTCCTAGTTGACTTTTGAACACCTTTTGGCCACAAATTCCTTAAGCTTCCAAAGGAAGCTTCACAACTCAAACAACCCTCTCTCTCCTCTCTTCAAGCTCGGCCGAACAGCAAGAAAAAAAGAAAGGGAAGAAAGCTTCTTCATCTCCTTCATCTTGCTTCCATTTCACCTCTCAAATTGCACCCAACTTCAAAACCCGATGGAGATTAGCTTGAACTCGGTGAAAGGCTTCATCTTGTAGTGATTCTTGGGGTTTTTGGTGGTAAAATTTCTGGTTTCTTCAAGAACTAAGGAGGTAATCATCGACTCCTATAATCTCTCCATTTAATACAAGATTTACGGTTGGATTTGCAAGGGTTTGAACCCTAAGCATGGATTAGGCTAGCGGACTTGAGGTGTTTAATTTCTTGCTTTAAATGTTAGGCTAGAAGTCTTGTGGTGACCTCTAGGTAGCTGCCTTGAGGATTAAATGCTTGTTTAATGTTGTTTGTGTGTTATATGAGGTATATATGGTTAGAAAGTGAAGAAAGAATCAAAGGAAAGTGGTGAAAGTGTGATGGCTGAAACTGTCCAGCGATTTTTGTGGGTTGTTTTGATAGATGTTGTATATGGTGTGTAGAAAATTTCTACCAAAAATCATTTAAATTGGTTGAGAAAAACTTGAAATTTTGAAATTTTAAGAAAACTGGAAAACGTGTTCAGGCAGTCTAAACAGTACCACTTTGATAGAACATAAATCTTTGTACAAAAGTCAAAATCATGTGTCATTTGTGGCATTTGAAACTACACATTTGTAGCTTTCCAACGGTATAAACTTCACTTTCTAGCTCGAAATGAGTGAGCCGTATTGATTCGGCAAAGTCGCTGTCTTGTTCTAATGGTCTATCCGAGAGAAAGGTAGAAGCTGCATTTTGTGGCTCTAGTTTCTCACACTTATGAACTGATTTTGAAAACTATTTGTTCTGATGAAATGTAGCCTGGTGATTCTAGTTTCCAACGCCACCTACCACTCTCAATTTCAATTTGTATTGAGTGAGATATGGTTCAATTTACAAACTATGCCAAAGCTGGTAATCCAGAAAACCCTTTCTTCTTGCTAGCCGACTGGTTAGGTTTGGTTTGGGGCATTTTGTTTTAAAACTTTTGGTATCAATTACCTACCAATTACTTATTAGATTATATAAGACCTTGGTTTCACAAATGAAGTGAATTGGGATTGATTTCATGGTGTAACATGTTTGAAAAAAGAAAAAAAAAAAAGAAAGCAAGAAGATAGATTTGCTTTAAAAATTTCCTAAAATTTGGTAGTTTTGTTAACTACCTTCCCGTACCAGTTTTTACTTGAATTTGCTAGACAAGTATTCCTCATATAGAGGTTTAAGTGTACCAAATTTGGTGTTATTCTGAGACCATTTCGATACTCAAATGATGTCCCAAAATTTACTTTCAAACCTGGAAAATTCACTATTTAGTAGTGAAAATTTACCAACTTTGAATTGCTATATCTTGATACTCTCGGCTCCGAATTTAGTTCCGTTTGTCCTGTTTGAGATTTGTTAGGAACTAATATTGTGTAATGAATTTCAAATGCTAGTTCATTTTCTGTGAATTTTACCGAATTTCCAAAGTTTCCCGAAAAACATGACCAAAATTGTCTTGCTTGTTCAAATCAGCCACTTTTGAGCTGAAATTTGAATGTCTTCCGTTTAGAATCTTGTAAAAGTGTCTTCTAGGAACTTTTAGTACTTTGAACTAAGATTTTAATGGTATAAAATTTTCCAATTTTGGACCTACTGAGTGCAAGTTCTGATTTTTCTAAATTTGATGTGCAAAACTGAAATTTTCCAACTTCATGGGAAATGAGTTTTTGGAAACTCTTCCCTATCCTTTGATATTGATTGACCGTTTTAAACTTGATTTCATGAAGGAAATTAATTTTTCTTGTGTTGTTAAACCCCACTTTTGAGTCTCAATTTTCGAGTAATTAAGGCTTTTTTTCATGACATTTTCTTAGTATTGTACAAGTGTATAATCTTCCTTTTTAGCAAGGGATTTGTAAGTAATAGTGCATGATAGTCAATTACTATTTGTCCAGGTGCTCAAGGGGGCCTTCAAGAGGATCTTAAAGTGGACGCCTAAAAGCTTGTTTGAGCACTTACTCCCTTATTTTGATTGGTGAGTGTCAAGTGCATGATTTGTTGCAATTATGTTAATTGTTTCTTATGGATTGAATGGTTTATAACTGTTGAGTCGAGTGTGTACATTATCGCACTCGTTCTCTTTTAACTGATTGAACATGAACTGAACTGCTCATAACTGAACTATATTTGACTATCTGCATGTCGTTGGAGTGAATCTCCTCAACTTATAACTGAACTGGGGGACGCCCAAATCTTAATTGGCCGACCTTGCGACTCGAGCCAGCATGGGCTTGGTCAAAAAGCTTGGTGAACCATGAGATAAATGTAAACTTGATCTATTGAGAGATCTTGCTTGGCCTACTCGAGTAGTAGTGTCTTTTATTGATATTCAGGCCCGGTGCGGTGTATGGTGGATGGAACTGTGAAGTAAGTGGAGATCTATGGACTTAAATGCCGACCCGGTTGACGGAGTGTCATCGCGGGAAGATATTCGATCAAGGCTTGACGAATCAAGTGGAACCTAGATCCTGGGAGCTCCTGTATCCTCATTGAATGTGTTTGATTGAAATTTGTGAATTGCTTGAGTGTTACAGTTTTATTTCTTGCTTAATTGCAATTGCTATTTGAACTATGTGTTTTGCATGTTTTCTTGGCCTCACTGAGCGTTAGCTTATCCCATTAGATTTGTTTTCCTTAACAGGGACTCAAATGGAAAGAGTATTGGAGAAGCCAAATGGATGGACTTTTGATTAGGGTTTCGAATGTATTCGACTAGACAAATTTTAGAAGTCGAATATTTTGAGAAAGTGAATGTATTTTAAACTTGTGATGTAAGATTAAATATTTATGTGTGGAAATGATTTATTGTCTTTATTTCGACTTTGGTTATTAGTCATTATTTTTTAAGTTTCCATTGGCATTGTATTGAGTCTCGGCGAGAGTTAGGCAGGCGTCCCCCCGATATCCTTTGGTTTTCCTTAGGGGAAAGTGGTGTGACGCCCCCGCTTCTCCCAAGGGCGAACCCTAGGGTATCGGCGGGACTCCTGCCTAGCTCGCGCAAGGACTCGAAACACAAAACTAATAAAACTATATTAAACCAAAAGAGAACTGTTTATAATATATACAACCACCAAAAGTTCTATTTACATCTTCAAAAGTATCGAATCAAACCACTCTAATATACTATAACCACAACCAGCAGAAGATACACCCTAAGGAGGGTCCTTATACAAACCACCAAAACAAAAACAAACATACTATATGTCCAACTATTACAATCAAACCTAACTATACTAGTGTACGTGCTAAAAGTCCCCGCGTCGGCCCCTGCTAAGGAAAACAAAAGGAAAGGGGTAAGCTATATGATTAGTAAGTAAACAGGGGCGAAAGCGTAAATTTCACGTAACAACAGTTACACAGTAAGAGTAAAGCAAAAGCAGAAAAGTAACATCACATGATAAGGATAAAGGTGGCTCCAAAGCCAATTCATGTGCCATGTATGATCTCCTGCCGACACTCCGTCGACCACAATTAATGGTCCGTAGAACTTCACTTGTACTCCCACCGTACACCTTATCATCCTCTCTGGCCAGACACCTCACAAACTTGCTCGAGCGAATGAAATTGAGCTTGGTTCACAAACTTGGTCCACATAATCGGTGAACCGGATTCACAAACTTGGTGACCTCAACCAGGTTGGACTGACTTCGACCAAGCACTAATCGGCTCGAATAGTCCATCTAGGTCATGAGATCGGGCCCCTAACTCACAAACTTCACTAAATTTATTCAAAAGTCACCCCGAGCCACAAGTTCAAGGGGTTTAGTTCCAAAATGATTCATATACATATGTCATGTACAAATATGTGCGCAAACTAGGGTTTAGGTCGAGTGTGATAAAGTACACCCTCGACTAGGTACCCTTTTCATACATATCGAAACACATAAGCAACTAACACGTAAGAGCGGCTTGAATACTTACTCAACGAACAAGGATAACAAAAGGACAAAATTCGTGTCGCGAAGAGTAGCTAGTAGGCCCACTGACTCCACCTAGCTCACCACCGTCTGAAATAGAAGATTGCATCACATAATATCATAAACGCCTACTAACATACTTAAAATGAGCAAAACGGCAAAATCGGCACATACGAGTGCAGAAACGGCATACGGAAATCGGAAATGGTAACCTAATCGCTTTGCCGTCAAAACTGTTTTGAGTCTAATTGAGGCTATGAGTGTCGGATCAAGGTATATGAGGTACCGTTACGAAGCTAAGAGAAAGGGTTACAATTTTGATGAAGACACCTCAATCCGGATCTAAACGAAAATAGGTCGAAAGTATAGAAAACCGTTCCAGGAATTCGCACCCTAGAGTAACGGACAGGGTATGTTTACTGGACTGTAACTCCCAGCTCACAAATCCAAATCAGGAAATTCCAAAGGAATTAGAAAGCTGAGACATAAGGATAAAACTTTGATGTTTTGGCCAAGACCTGAATCCACTCAGAACAGAACGAAATTTGAGTGTCAAAGTACCCGTCAGAACTGTCCAGATTCAAAAGGCAGTTCTGATGATCGAGCGTGTTTTGGTCAAAACAGGAGCTACGGAACTCGGATTTTGACGCACTTTATACCGTTTCGAAGCTAAAACCAAGATATACATTTCTTATGAAGGAGTCAACACCCAGATCATACGAGATCAAAACCGAAAAAGTCACGGGCAGAAGCTAAACTAAAAACGCACAGAATTTGATGTTCAAAACAGGCTTGAGTATTTCATCTATAACTCAGGATACGCTAATCCGATTGACCTGAAATTTTACAGGCATATTCCAAACTTAAGGGGTTACAATGTTGAAGAAGGAAAATTTGTCCAGTTTTGAGGGTAACAAGGTCAAAAATGCAAGATACTATACCAGAACCGGAAAAACAGGTTCACAAAATGCATTCTGCTACGAACTGCATAACTCAGCCTACTTAAGTTAAAATCCAGAAATTCCAAAGCAATCCAAAGCTTAGAAACAGGGATACAAATCATCAGAAGACCTTAACAACCAATTCCGAAGCAATACCAGCCAAAACAACCAATTACAGGAGAAATTCTTCCATTCGGGTAAAACCAGGACAGCAAGGGTAATTTCAACTTTTCTCATTATACGCTACTCTGATTGACCTGAAATTTTATAGGCACCTCTAAAATATCATTCCCTACAACTTTCATGTTTTAATCCAAGGCCAATTCTGCCTCTAACTAGGAGCTATAAAATCGGGCATAATGTTCTTCACAAAAACCCTAACTTGTGTACTTTTCTTCCAAACAGAAATTGGTTTTAATTAATCACTTTTTCCACCTCCTAGAGTCATTACATACCATTTCCAATCATTATAGATTGCCACACAATCATGTTCATATTAAAACAGAAAAATCACCAATAAATAGAAAACTTCACTACAACCAGAAATCAGGATGTAATCCATAATATTGCACCTTATACTACCACTAATCACAAATTAAGTATCATTAGAGGAAGGAAAGTGGTTCTTCACAACTCACCTTAGAAACAAGAGAGAGGGAGCAATAGGTCCTCTTAGCTTTCCAAATAACTCCACACAACACTTCACTATCACTCCCTTAAGTGGTTTTATGGAGCACAAACAAGATTGGAAGGTTGAGTGAGTTGATTGAAGCAAGATTGAAGCAAACTTGGAGAGTTTTCTTTCTTCCTTTCTTGAGAGAGTGGGCCGGCCAAGTCTTAGAGAAAAATGGGGAATTTTTGGTGATTTTTATGATTTATTTGGTCAATGGTAAGACAATGAATAGTGGTCTTAAAGTTCCTCCAACCATTTGGTGATACTTGTCACCAAATTTAATGCTTGCCTAACTTTTTTTTTTGTCTCTCTTACACCTATCCACTTGGTACCTTTAAATATCTGATAACACCCGGTAAATTAAACCCAATATCCAAAACTTAACCTAACTGGCCGAATTTTTTCCGAACTTACCGCACTAGTGGGTCCCACGTCCGATATACGTTCTTTATTTCTCAAAAACTAACCTATACTAGAAAAATCATCTAAAACCTATATTTACTCATAAAAATTATCTGGGGAATTTTTTCTAATAAAGAAAATGTGGAAAAAGACGGGCGATAAATAAAACTCCACTTAAGCTTTCTAATATTGTAACACTAGAGGTTTGCTAATCCAGAGTTTACTAACCATTTTCAAACTTGTTAAACCTCTGTAAAATATAACGAATCCTATTTTTTTCTTGTGCCAAAACACACTCTAGAATACCGCATAAACTAGGGTTTTATCATATGCAAAGTTAGGGTTTTCAATCTTAGCCGAGCTTAGGGTTTCTCCTTAGCCCTAAAACCTTAATTTCACCACACCCAATAATAAATGACCCTAATATCAACTTACGAACTGACTGGGGCCTCACAATCTCCCCCACTTAGGACAATTTTCATCCTCGAAATTAATTCTTTGGTCAAAGCGTACCTTCGAAACCCGCCGAAGGGTCAGTCACCTCTTGTTGACCCATTGCATACACTCTTGCTGGCCCTTTGGGTCGATTTTCCCCTGCATTTGACGGCTTCATTGTGGTCCCTTCTGTTGGTGGTTTGAGTCCTTCCTTCTGCATCTTAGGGCACGGGGCAATCAAATGTTCGGTGCTACCACATTTGAAACATTTCCGTACCGAACTATTTTTCCAGCAATTTTCATCGGTGTGATTACCCCCACAGAAACCACAGGTTGGCTTAGTGGCCGTACTTGACCCTCCACGCTGGGCACTCCTCTGGGGCTCTTGCATTATCTGACCTCGCCCAAAGCTATTCAGGGTTCTTGTAGGTCGTGGACCATCTGTGCCTTTACTCGTCTTAGCTGGTGGCTCATTTCGCGAACTATGTCCAACCGTTGAGTCATTCGAGCTGGGTTGCCTCCTTTTCCGGTCATGGAAGGCTTTAACCTGTCCCCTGGCAGCCTCAATCCGTTGTGTTTTTTCTAGCGCTTGGCTAAATGTGTCCAACTGAGCAGCTGCTAGAGCCTCCTGGATCTCCACATTCAAGCCTTGGACAAAGCGACGAATTCGCTTTTGCTCTGTTAGTACCAGCTCTGGAAAGTGAGAGAGTTTTGTGAACTGAGTCTCATACACCGCCACACTAGATGCCCCTTGACGCAGGCGGATAAAATCATCTTCCTATTTTTCTTGCACAATGGGTGGTAAATATTTTTCATTAAATTCCCGTGTAAAGTTGATCCAGGTCCAGGGGGTTTGTTCGCGCTCCCACTTGGTTTTAATCACGTTCCACCAGGCTCGAGCGGCCCCTTCAAACTGGAAAACAGCAAAAGATATCTGCCGCTCCTCCGAATACCTAAGCGCAGCAAATATATCTAACATACGGTCTATCCAGGCCTCTGCTAGGTCAGGATTGGGTCCACCTATAAACTTAGGAGGTGCAAACTTTTGAAACCGTTCTAAAGCACGGTCCTCTCCTTCGTGGTTGCCTAGATTATTTCCCGGATTATGTCCAGGATTCCCAATACTGCTCCTTTGGCCCTGTTGATTTGTCATTCGCTCTAGTAGATCGGCCATCCGCTGGATGGCTGTAGCGACTTGATCTGGCTCTTGTCCTTGTTCCCTTTCAGGGCTTCATGCTCGCCCTCTACCTCCACCTCGAGTACCGGAGGCCATTTAAGTGCAAAAGTCTATAGATCGGAACATTACATATACTTATTATCCAGACTATGAGCAAAAGTACTGACGTAAAGCGTATGCACAGAAGACACACAAAAGATAAGTTCAAAATGCTTTTCAAATACATACATATATTTACAAAGTCACACCAAAAGATTTACACATTACCGACCTCCAGTCGATACAAAACCCAATGTACACATGAGCACTGGCTCCAAAATCTAGTCAGCCAACCAAATAACAAAGTCATACACTAGCTAAACAAAAGTACAAAAGCGACCCTAATCACCTCCCCTAGGGCCCAAGTTCCCAACGGAACCTAACGTGTCCACCTCGTCCATCCTCTCTGGACCGGTGGCTCGTGGCGGTGCCTCTGCGGCTAGATCTAGTAGGAGCTCGCAGTCGACAGACAAACTCCGAGCCCTATCCCTCAGCTGCCTCTTCATAGCGAAGAGGTGCTGGTGTGTGTCCTGAAGCTGACGGTGCAAAGCGTCCGTCCTGTCCCTCTCCTCTCGGAGACCCTGCTCCAAGTCCCTAATACGCATCGCCTGCCCAAGGCCAACCTCTCTAGGCTCGTCTAGCTGTCTAAGCAGGCTGCGTCGCTCGTCGTCCACAGCTAGGACGACCTCGTCAGGATACCAGTATGTGTACCAACATCCACAAGGTCGGTGCGCCACCTGACCAAAAGGGGAGTATAAAGTGTAAGGCTCTCCAGGTCTCTGCCTATAGCGGATCGCCCGCTTACGCAGCACTTGATCCTCTACGCCTCTCGTACTCAGAAATCTCGGTCCCACGCCACTGGGTCCCGCACCACTCGAACTGCCCGGATACATACCTACAAAACATTAAATCGTCAGTCAACCGGCATTTCAGCTTAAAATATATCATTCAACTTAAAAAGGGTCACATATGCCTAGTGCCTATTGCGTATGTCCCACTTGCCCAAGTCCTCTAACCTAGGCGCTCTGATACCACCTGTGACGCCCCCGCTTCTCCCAAGGGCGAACCCTAAGGTATCAACGGGACGCCTGCCTTGCTCGCGCCAGGACTCGAAACACAAAACTAATAAAACTATATTAAACCAAAAGAGAACTGTTTGTAATATATACAACCACCAAAAGTTCTATTTACATCTTCAAAAGTATCCAGTCAAACCACTCTAATATACTATAACCACAACCAGCAGAAGATACACCCTAAGGAGGGTCCTTATACAAACCACCAAAACAAAAACAAACATACTATATGTCCAACTATTACAATCAAACCTAACTATACTAGTGTACGTGCCAAAAGTCCCCGCGTTGGCCCCTGTTAAGGAAAACAAAAGGAAAGGGGTAAGCTATATGCTTAGTAAGTAAACAGGGGCGAAAGCGTAACTTTCACGTAACAACAGTTACACAGTAAGAGTAAAGCAAAAGCAGAAAAGTAACATCACATAATAAGGATACAGGTGGCTCCAAAGCCAATTCATATGCCATGTATGATCTCCTGCCGACATTCCGTCGACCACAATTAATGGTCCGTAGAACTTCACTTGTACTCCCACCGTACACCTTATCACCCTCTCTGGCCAGACACCTCACAAACTTGCTCGAGCGAACGAAATTGAGCTTGGTTCACAAGCTCGGGTCACAAACTTGGTCCACATAATTGGTGAACCGGATTCACAAACTTGGTGACCTCAACCAGGTTGGACTGACTTCGACCAAGCACTAACCGGCTCGAAAAGTCCATCTTGGTCATGAGATCGGGCCCCAAACTCACAAACGTCACAAAATTTATTCAAAAGTCACCCCGAGCCACAAGTTCAGGGGGTTTAGTTCCAAAATGATTCATATACATATGTCATGTACAAATATGTGCGCAAACTAAGGTTTAGGTCGAGTGCGATAAAATACACCCTCGATTAGGTACCCTTTTCATACATATCGAAACACATAAGCAACTAACATGTAAGAGCGGCTTGAATACTTACTCAACGAACAAGGATAACAAAAGGACAAAATTCGCGTCGCGAAGAGTAGCTAGTAGGCCCCACCGACTCCACCTAGCTCACCACCATCTGAAATAGAAGATTACATCACATAATATCATAAACGTCTACTAACATATTTAAAACGAGCAAAACGGCAAAATCGGCACATACGAGTGCGGAAACGGCATACGGAAATCGGAAATGGTAACCTAATCGCTTTGCCGTCAAAACTATTTTGAGTCTAATTGAGGCTACGAGTGTCGGATCAAGGTACATGAGGAACCGTTGCGAAGCTAAGAGAAAGGGTTACAATTTTCATGAAGACACCTCAATCCAGATCTAAATGAAACTAGGTTGAAAGTATAGAAAACCGTTCCAGGAATTCGCACCCTAGAGTAACGGACAGGGTATGTTTGCTGGACCGTAACTCCCAGCTCACAAATCCAAATCAGGAAATTCCAAATGCATTAGAAAGCTGAGACATAAGGCAAAAACTTTGTTATTTTGGCCAAGACCTGAATCCACTCAGAACAGAACTAAATTTGAGTGTCAATGTACCCGTCAGAACTGTCCAGATTCAAAGGCAGTTCTGATGATCGATCGTGTTTTGGTCATAACAGGAGTTACGGAACTCGGATTTTGACACACTTTATACCGTTTTGAAGCTAAAACCAATATCTACATTTCTTATGAAGGAGTTAACATCCAGATCATACGGGATCAAAACCGAAAAAGTCACGGGCAGAAGCTAAACTCAAAACGCACAGAATCTGATGTTCAAAACAGGCTTGAGTATTTCATCTATAACTCAGGATACGCTATTCCGATTGACCTAAAATTTTACAGGCATATTTAGGACTTAAGTGGCTACAATGTTGAAGAAGGAAACATTGTCCATTTTTGAGGGTAACATGGTCAAAAATGCAAGATACTATACCAGAACCGGAAAAACAGGTTCACAAAACGCATTCTGTTGCGAACAGCATAACTCAGCCTACTTAAGTTCAAATCCAGAAATTCCAAAGCCATCCCAAAGCTTAAATACAGGGCTACAAATCATCAGAAGACCTTAACAACCAATTCTGAAGCAATACCAGCCAAAACAACCAATTACAGGAGAAATTCTTCCATTCGGGTAAAACCAGGACAGCAAGGGTAATTTTGACTATTATCATTATACGCTACTCTGATTGACCTGAAATTTTATAGGCACCTCTAGAATATCATTCCCTACAACTTTCATGTTTTAAGCCAAGGCCAATTCTGCCTCTAACTAGGAGCTATAAAATCGGGCAGAATGTTCTTCACAAAAACCCTAACTTGTGTACTTTTCTTCCAAACAGAAATTGGTTGTAATTAATCACTTTTTCCACCTCCTAGAGTCATTACATACCATTTCCAATCATCATAGATAGCCACACAATCATGTTCATATTAAAACAGAAAAATCACCAATAAATAGAAAACTTCACTACAACCACAAATCAGGATGTAATCCATAATATTGCACCTTATACTACCACTAATCACAAATTAAGTATCATTAGAGGAAGGAAAGTGATTCTTCACAACTCACCTTAGAAACAAGAGAGAGGGAGCAATAGGTCCTCGTAGCTTTCCAAATAACTCCACACAACACTTCACTATCACTCCCTTAAGTGGTTTTATGGAGCACAAACAAGATTGGAAGGTTCAGTGAGTTGATTGAAGCAAGATTGAAGCAAACTTGGAGAGTTTTCTTTCTTCCTTTCTTGAGAGAGAGGGCCGGCCAAGTCTTAGAGAAAAATGGGGAATTTTTGGTGATTTTTATGATTTATTTGGTCAATGGTAAGACAATGAATAGTGGTCTTAAAGTTCCTCCAACTATTTGGTGACACTTGTCACCAAATTTAATGCTTGCCTAACTTTTTTTTTTTTGTCTCTCTTACACCTATCCACTTGGTACCTTTAAATATCTGATAACACCCGGTAAATTAAACCCAGTATCCAAAATTTAACCTAACTGGCCGAATTTTTTCCGAACTTACCGCACTAGTGGGTCCCACGTCCGATATACGTTCTTAATTTTCCAAAAACTAACCGATACTAGAAAAATCATCTAAAACCTATATTTACTCATAAAAATTATCTGGGGAATTTTTTCTAATAAAGAAAATGTGGAAAAAGACGGGCGATAAATAAAACTCCACTTAAGCTTTCTAATATTGTAACACTAGAGGTTTGCTAATCCAGAGTTTACTAACCATTTTCAAACTTGTTAAACCTCTGTAAACGAATCCTATTTTTTTCTTGTGCCGAAACACACTCTAGAATACCGTGTAAACTAGGGTTTTATCATAAGCAAAGTTAGGGTTTTCAATCTTAGCCGAGCTTAGGGTTTCTTCTTAGCCCTAAAACCTTAATTTCACCACACCGAATAATAAATGACCCTAATATCAACTTACGAACTGACTGGGGCCTCACAAGTGGGGTCATCACACTTAATCTATTGAATTCTCAATGTGCAAAAGTCCATTTTAAGTTTTTGACCGCGCACTATTTATATGAGACTAAAAAGTGCTTCATTAATGCTTCCAATGGATAGAATGTAGCTGAAGGGTTAACTAACTGTAGGGAGTATCGGAAATCCGGTACTTCCATTGCTTGCGTCCGAAAGCGGGCAAAGAGTTTGAAAAATATTTTTCAATTCTTTCGAACGTCCGGTACCTCCGATGCTTGCGTCCGAAAGCAGATAGAGAGCTTGAAGGATTATCTCAATTCTTTTGGACATACGGCGATGGAGTTCTTCGTGCGTCCGAAAGTAGGCAGAGAGTTTGAAAAAAATTTTTTAACTCTTTCGGACATTCGGTGAAGATGTTCTGCGGCCGATATAATCTACACTATTTATCGGATGTCCGGCATTGTCTTTGTGAGCGTCCAACAGCTTTCATCTACCTTTATCTTCTTTCAATTGCTCTTGATCTTTGAATCAAATTGCTTCAGAATTGAAAGGATTTCTTATTAAAAAGATTTTAGTTTTATCCAATTATTTTGTGAAAATCAGAAGACAGGGATCAAGATCATCATTCTCCCCCTTTCTGATGATGACAAAATAATTGATGAAAAGAAAAGAAGAAAAGAAAAAAAAAGTTGAGCAGAAACGCCCGTTTACTTATAACATCCAAAACCATTAAGTACCAACTCATAGCATCTCCCCCTTACTCATATCAGAAGAACTCCCCCTTACACATAATATCGATTTTCTCCCTTTTTGTCATCATAAAATTAGAGAGTAATTGCCAGTAGAATATATCAGCCAAAATCCATTAATAACAGAAAAAATTCATTCATAACACCAAAATCCAGCAACAATCATCAGCTAAAAATAGAAAAATAATACCAAGATCCATCAATGTCAACCAAAATGCATTAGTCATTCAACCAACAGTCATATCAATCAACATTCCCACCAAAAACACCAGAGAGATCCATTAGTACAGAGCATTAAAAACATCAAAAGAAAAATTACAAAAGACCATGGAAAATGCATTCTAATATGAAGTGTAAATGCCCCTAGAGTATGACGGGCCCACTTTCCCCTAAGGCGAACCAAGGGGTAGGAGGACCGCCTGCCCAACTCTCGCCAGGACTACGGATCAAATCATTCATAAACCTTGCCAAATGGTCCAAAGAACTTCGCGAAAACGAATCATCGGAAAGCGCAAAGTGTGACGGCCCCACCTTCCCTAAGACGAACCAAAGGGGTTAGCGGACTGCCTGCCCAACTCTCGCCAGGACTAACGGTTCAGTTTAAAACGGTCTAATACGTTTCGGAGCTTACAACCGCGCGTAAACAAGTCAAAATGTCAAATAAAAAAATGAAATCGGAATCGGCCATGAATAGTAACCGACACGTCAAAATCCAACCAAACGTCAAGAAAATATTCACATCTCGAGATTAAGCATATACAACCCAAAGGGCATACAAAAGTTATTCAAAAGTGGATATAGGTACGGTTTGCCAAATCAAAAGAGAGACGGCCCCAAAAGTACATTTAGGGTTTCAATCAATGAGCTATACAAAAGATATGTCCATCTAGCTCAATTCGGCAACCAACTATCAAATCCAGTCCAAAAGGATTTATTTTCCTGTAAGGAAAACAAAAGGAATGGAGTGAGCTTACGCCCAGTGAGCTACTATCACATAAGCAACAAAGATCACATAAACATAACCTTTCATTCCAAGTACTTTATTAAGAAGTAAAACAAGTCGGTAAAAGGATACGGACGGCTCTCAAGAGCCCATTTCCACGCTTACATCCTTGATCGAACCTCATTGACTCATCTGGACCTAATCCGGACCCCAACGTGCAAATAGCTGCCGCTATGCAGCAAATGACCAACTTGCTAGCACAAGTGGTGCAGCAACAGGGTCAAAACCCTAACCCCAACCCTGAGAACCCTGGTAATCACATAGAGGGCGAGAATAGAGCCCTTGAGAGATTTCAAAAGTTCTCCCCACCCAAATTTCTCGGAGGCCCTGACCCTGACGTGGCTGAGAGGTGGTTGGAGAAGAAGATCGATATTTTTGCTGCATTACACTACACTGAGGAGAGACATGTGACATTTGCTGTCTTTCAACTAGAGGGAGCCGTTCGTTCCTGGTGGAATGTCATTCGAATGAAGTGGGAAAGAAAACAAACCCCGAGGACGTGGGCGAACTTTATGAGAGAATTTAATGCCAAGTTTTTCCCTCCTCTAATCCAAGAAAAGAAGGAAGATGAATTCATTCAGCTTCGCCAAGGAACTCAAACCGTAGCCGAGTATGAGAGTCAATTCACTCGGTTGTCTAAGTTTACGCCCGAACTGATTGTAACCGAACAAAGACGGATAAGGCGATTCATCCAAGGATTAAATGTTGAAATTCAGAAGGATCTGGCAGTAGCCCAACTTAATGCCTTTAGTGATGCGGTGGAGAAGGCCCAGCGAGTTGAAACTGCGAGGTTACAAGTTAGGAACTTTCAAGCCAAAAAAAGGGGTTTTCCTGGGAGCAGCTCGAAACAAGAAGATAAGAGCACACCCCCTAAGAGTGGAAAAGGAAACGGGGGAGTACGACAACCAGGGGTGGCCAGTGGTGTCTCACCGGGAGGATCGGTCACTGCTACTCGAGGTCCCTGTGGATATTGCGGAGGGCCAAATCACACGGAGGCAAATTGTTGGAAGAAAGAAGGAAAATGCCTGCGCTGTGGTAGCGCCGAACATCGAATTGCTAACTGTCCAGCACGACTGCGCGAAGGGAGAGGGACTCCGCCACCAACCAAGACCAACTCTCAGCAACCAGCCAAGACCAACCCTGGACAGTCGAAAGAAGAAGGGACTGGAGCGAAAGTACCGGCTCGAGTATATTCCCTAGAGCATCATCAGGTCCCTAACTCATCTGAGGATGTAGAAGGTATGATCCATTGGTTACCTTGGATTTTGACAGATCCCAATGGTGAGAAAATTTCGAGGACGAAATTCCTTTAAGGGGGAGAGAGTGTGAGAACCCGTAACTTCTTCAAATTTTTAGGTTTTATTATCTTTAATGGCATGTTTTCTGCATTTTCTTGCTTAGGAAAAATTTCTAGATAATTTTTATGAGTAAATAGAGTTTTTAGGTGATTTTTCTAGTATCGAATAGTTCTTGAGAAATTAAGAGTATATATCGGACGTGGGACTCGCTAGTGCGGAAAATTCGGAAAAAATCGGCCAACTAGGTTAAGTTTCAGATACTGGGTTTAAATTATCGGGTGCTAAGAGATAATTAGAGGTTGCTATTTGGATTGATGTGAGAGGAAACAAAAAGATAGGGATGCATTAAATAAAGTGACAAGTGTCACTTAGTGGTTGGTTGGACTTGAAGACCACTATTCATGGTCTTACCAATTGACCAAATAAATCAAAAAAATACCAAAAATTCACCATTTCTTCCTCCATCTTGGCCGGCTCTTCAAGCAAAGAAAGAAAGAAAACTCTTCAAGTTTTTGGCTTCAATCTTGCTCAAGTTCAACAATCCAACCATTTAATCTTGCAAGTACTCCATAAAACCTCTTCATTTAGTGATTGTGAGTTGTTTGGTGAAGTTGTTTGGGAAGATAAGGTGTCAAGTTGCTCTCTCTCTCTTGTTTTACTAGGTCAGTAGTGAAGGAACCCTCTCCTCCACCGAATGATGGTTAATTTGTGATTTGTGGTGACTTAAGAGTTAATTTTGTGGATTACATCTTGATTTTTGGTTGAATTAGTGAAGCTTTACATTTATTGGTGATTTTTCTGTTTTAATATGATTGTTATAGTGTGGCCATGTAGGATGATTGGAAATGGTCTAAAATGAGGCCAGTAGGTGTAAATGATTGTTAATTGCAGGAAATTTCTGGTTTGGAAGGAAAATTGGAAAGTTAGGGTTTCATACCCTTCAATTCTGCCTGGCACTTTACCTCATAGTTAGAGGCCGAATTGGCCTTGGGTTAAAACATAAAAGTTGTAGGGAATGGCATTTTAGAGATTCCTGTAAAATTTCAGGTCAATCGGAGTAGCGTAGCTTGTTAAAAGACTGAAATACCCTTGCTGCCCTGGTTTCATCCGAACTTAAGAATTGTTTCTGTAATTGGTTCTTTTGGCTGGAAATACTTCTGATTTGGTTGTTGATGTCTTCTGATGAAATGTAACCCGATGTCTTAGCTATCGTATGGCTTTGGAATCAATGGATTTGGACCTAGGTAGACTGAATTGTAGTTCGTTAACCAGAATGTGGTTTGTCCACCTGTTATTGCGGTTCTGGTCTAGTATCTTGCATTTTTGACCTAGTTGTGCTAGGAACTTGACTGAGTGACCTTCTGGAATATTGTAGCCCTGTCTCTTATCTTCGAAACAGTGGGTCTTACACCCCCATCCGATAATTTTAGTGCCGTTGGTGCTAAAACCACATAATGACGTCAAAAACTGTTTTTTGAATTGAAGTTCAATTCCATTTCCGGATTTTCCTGGTTTACTCTAATGCTTATACTTTCTAGTGGAACCTATTATGATGGTATTTGGAATTGGTTTGTGACTCGTAATCGAGTCTTATTGAGCTTATTTGAATGTGTTAGGACGTGACGGTGGTGCAAGACACTCGTAGACGAAAGTGCATGAAATATCACTTACTTGATTGGTGAGTGTACTACTCACTTGTTGATTACAATGTGGCTTTGGTATATGTGAACTTGATGCCTTGAAGGCTTATTTGCTTTATTGAAATTGATTAAGTGAGGGTGTACTTGATCGCCCTCACCCATGTGGTAACTCATATGACTGTCTACTGTTTCACTGCAATGATTGAATGGTACATGAAATACTGAATTGAATTCATGAATTGGGTGTCGCTTGGACGAGTATCCAACGACCCTTACTGATACGACTGAGCTCAACCCCATTGGTAGTCGATTGAATCGAGCCAGCGAGGGTTTGGTCGTGAAAGTGGACGAGCCATGGGGACTATTATATAGAATCTTGTAGTAGTGAGACTCTCGATTCCGGTATACTCGAGTATTACCAAATTGCTACTGTTTGGAGTGCGGGCCCGGTAGGGGTATGTTGGGTGGAAGGAATGGAAGTGAGTAAAGTCTACGATTGGTTATTATTAAACATTGACGGAGGGTCAATGAGGTTCGATCAAGAATGTAAGTGTGGAAATGGGCTCTTGAGAGCCGTCCGTATCCTTTTACCGACTTGTTTTACTTCTTAATAAAGTACTTGGAATGAAAGGTTATGCTTATGTGATCTTTGTTGCTTATGTGATAGTAACTCACTGGGCGTAAGCTCACTCCGTTCCTTTTGTTTTCCTTACAGGAATCCTTTTGGACTGGATTTGATAGTTGGTTGCCGAATTGAACTAGATGGACATATCTTTTGTATAACTCATTGATTGAAACCCTAAATGTACTTTTGGGTCCGTTTCTCTTTTGATTTGGCAAACCGTACCTGTATCCACTTTTGAATAACTTTTGTATGCCCTTTGGGTTGTATATGCTTAATCTCGAGATGTGAATATTTGCTTGATGTTTGGTTGGGTTTTGACGTGTCGGTTACTATTCATGGCCGATTCCAATTTCATTTTTTATTTGACATTTTGACTTGTTTACGCGCAGTTATAAGCTCCGAAACGTATTAGACCGTTTTAAACTGAACCGTTAGTCCTGGCGAGAGCTGGGCAGGCAGTCCGCTAACCCCTTTGGTTCGCCTTAGGGGAAGGTGGGGCTGTCACACAAAGGACCGTGGCCACGTCGAAATTCAACCAAAATTTTTTTCTTCCTCGTTCAAGCTTTGTACTCGCTCGATTCTCCAATGGATACAAGAAAGTTCACATAACCATAGAAACGTACAATCTCAAATAAGTACGTTTGAAACACTTGATTAAACACTTATATACATATATACATCAGGTTCTTCAACAAGTTAACTTGAAATACAAGCTATAGTGACCATACATATACAAACTACAATTAGGGTTTTGGTTACAGAGGAGCATGATCAAAAGAATGTCTACACTAGATCGACTCTTTTTTCAAAAATCATAACTCTCAAAATATTGAATCCTGTAGGAAAAACAAAGATAACGGGAATGGGGTAAGCTTACGCTCAATGAGGTACCACAAGTACAAGTAGTTAAGAATCATGGCATTTCACTTTAGAGGCACATATACACAACATATAAGGAAATGAACAAACACCTCAAATAGAAAGGATACAGGTGGCTCTCAGGAGTCAAATTCCCATTACTTCACCGGAGCTTGATCAAGTAGTAGTTGACACTCCGTCAACTTTCAAGTACGGTAACCAGTCCAGTAGAGTACCACTTTACACCAAATTCCATCCACCAAACATACCCCTACCGTGCCCGAACACCAAACAGAACAGAGATGGTAACACTCGAGTATACCGAAAATTCAGAGTCTCCAATACCCAAAGATTTCCCAAAAATAGACTACCGTGGCTCGTTATCTAATCGACAAGGCCCTTGCTGGCTCGACTCGAGTAACTAGCCACAGGATTTGAGCTCAGAGGTCATAGAAGGGTCGTTGGGTACAAGCCTCCAAATGATGTCAGAACAGACACGGATAACAGATTCAAATTCACACAGTAAACGATCACACAAGCAAGAGAACAAGTGTGATAAAGTACACCCTCGTCTCATTCAGAATAAATAGAATTCATAGTCATTCAAGCCACAGATTTCAAGTACAAATAAACCAGTTAAGCAGCAAATCAGGGGAGTGGTACACTCACCAGTTCAAGCAAAGATAACTTCAAAAGTTTCCTTCCAAAGGATGGCTTTGGTCACCGTCACATCCTAATAACAACCAAGACAAACAATTATGGTTTCTCCATCCACAACCCCAGGAAACGGATAATACAAACTAGGCTCGACTACAAGTCGTGTGCCTAGTCAAGTTAACTACTAGGGAAGAGAAATAACAATGTGGCGTTGGAGTAAAAAGGTAGCAGTTGGTCTTCAAAACATGAACAACCCTAAACCTTTCGCTCAGTCGTGAGTACATAACCCTAACCCTCGAGTGAAAATTTGGGCAGCACGCCCTTTGTGTTTACCTATTTTCCAGCCATTTATGGCTTCATTATTTTCCTCAATTCAGCCCCAAAATCCCACACAAGCAATGTTACCACAATAGTCTTTCAATTAGGCTCCAAAATAATCCATTTATAACACAAGTCTAATAAAACAACCAAAATCAGTTTTTGGAGAGAAAAGCTAAACATTAGATTTGACATCTTATAGCATTTTAGCCACAACTGGAGCTATGTTTATCGGATTGGGGTACATTTTACACCATTTCGAAGCTAAGACAAAAGGTTACAACTTTCGTGAGGGCAACTCATCCCAGTTCACAATTTATCAAGGTCAAATTTACAGATTTCAGAACCAGAATGTCCTTGTCAGTATGGTTGTTAGCACTGAATTCAAATGGCAATAAATCAGGCTACACAATTCCGATTAAGGCATTTTCAGATGCGTTGGAAAGCTGAAATATAAAGCTAAAAATTTTGTGTTTTGGCCAAAGGCTGATTTGATACGGATCAAAGTCAAAAATGAAGCCAAAATTGCGTAATCTCAAAACTGTCCGAAAAACTATACATTTGGCAGTCAAGGGTATTTTTGTCATTTCACATGAGACAGTGGTCAGATTGAACTAAAATTTTACAGGAAGTTATAAAACATCATTTCCAACAACTTTAATGTTTTAACCTAAGCCCAATTCATCCTCTAACATGGACGAATATATAGGTCAGTAGCAGGACAGATTCCTCTCAAAATTCTGTAATTTGGTGATTCAATGCTTGAACTTCACATTTATGTCTTAAATTACTACCCCAATTCCCTATCCAAGCTCATCAACATCATATACTAGATAAATAACACTAATAAAAACAGAAAATTACAAATCCTAGCTGAAAATTATAAGTTAATAAGCAAAACTATGAAATCTTCCATACAATCCACCACAATCAAGCCATGCTTTGTTTAAATTGCAAAATAAGAAAGAAACAAGGGAGGTTTCTAGTATAATACCTCAAAATCCCCAAAATAACTTGTGATACAAGAACTTTCTTTCACCCAAAAGTTCCACCAAGCTCACCTCCAAGCTTTTCCAAAGATTGATCGGAGTAGAATTAAGTTTTACGGTAATTTTCTCAAGAATCAAGCAAGCTCTCAAGTTGGAAAAATGGAAAATTTTCTCTCTTCTCCTCTCCCTAGTGTTTGGTTAGAAACATGCAGAAATGAAGGAGAATTGAAGTTGGTTTGGTGATAAAAATGAAGAAAATTGGTTGGTCAAGCAACCATTGGATGGTTGCCACTTGTCACTCCAAGATGAAATCTCAAAATTTGCTTCTCTCTCTTATTTTGGTCAATAATTTCAGCTGGTTATAGGAGATATTTAGGAATGATTTTGCTCAATTAATAACAAGGAGATTAAGATAATAAAGTAGTGTTCAAGTGGTGCACTCATTCGGTAACAAACGGTGCACGTCGGTTCACACCGCTTTTCCTTAATTCGCAGGTACTAGGGTTTTCACTTACAATTCACTAACTTATTATTATTACTTCTAATCATACACTTTTTCTTATCTAAAACTCACTCTTAATCACCAAATTTAGTACACGCTCCATACCGAAAGACGTAAAAATCCCAGTTTACCCTAACGATGAAAGTAAAGGGAAAACTCTTAATTCTATTCTTTATTCCAACCATTGGGGAGGTAAATGAGTAATATAGCTATTATAAAGTAATTTATTCAAAATAAAAGGGTATTTCTGTCAAATTTTAAAAGTCTTGGTCAAAGTCCACCATCCATTGGTTTCACGACAAATGGCGCACTAGGGTTTATTCTCATCCTTTTGGCTACCAATGGTTAATTTACCTACCCAACCTCTACTTGTCTTCTAGCATCTTGTAATATAATATCCCTTAACATAGAACTCCAACTAGTTGTCAAAAATTATCGCACGTACCGCACTAGCGAGTCCCACGTCCAATATAAACTACTAATGTCACACGAACTAACTTATATCAGAAAAAAATTGTCTTAACAACTTAAGTCCCTTATAAAAATCTCTCAAAATTTAATATAATAATGAAAGGTACAGAAATTTTATGCAAAGAAATAAAATAATGGCTAGAAAATAAAGAAATTTTCGGATTCTAACACTCTCTCCTCCTTAAAGAAATTTCGTCCTCGAAATTTTCTTGCCGCCAGAATCTATCCAAATCTTAATTAAATGGTGAAATATGGGAATCGTACCTTCCATGTCCTCAAACGAGTCAGGGAGCCGATGTTGCTCGAGAGAATACACCCCGGCTGGTACTTTTGATCCAGTCCATTCCCCTTTCGACTGTCCAAGGTTAGCCTTGGTTGGTTGCTGGGTCCCTTTCCCTTCTCGTAATGGAACTGGACAGTCAGCAATCCGATGATTGGCATTCCCATAGCGCAGACATTTTCCTTCTTTCTTCCAGCAATTTTGTTCGTGTGATTTGGCCCCCCGTAAAATTCGCAGGGACCACGGGAGGTAGAAGACGAGCCTCCCCATGAGGCACCACTCTGTTCTCGCCCAACCTAACCACCTCTGGCCTGGACTCCCCGTGACTCCCTGGGAAATTTTACTCCTCCAATTCCCCTTCCATACTTGGGAGGGGTACTTTCATCCACTTGTCCCGATTTACTTCCAGGCCATTCCCGTTTCTTCACTTGGAAGGTTCTAACTTGAAATCTTGCATTTTCAACTCGTAGGGCTTTCTCAACAACGTCACTAAATATATTGATCTGGGCTATGGCTAAATCCTTTTGAATCTCAACGTTCAACCCTTGAATAAATCGTCGTATCCTCCTCTGCTCAGTCACAATAAGTTCGGGAGCGAATTTAGACAACCTAGTAAAGTAGCTCTCGTATTCTGCCACGGTTTGAGCTCTCTGATGAAACCTAATGAACTCATCCTCCTTTCGCTCTTGAACTAGAGTAGGAAAATACTTGGCATTGAACTCTCTCAAGAAATTGACCCAAGTCCTTGGTGTTTGCTCTCTCTCCCACTTCATTCTGAACACATTCCTCCAAGAACGGGCTGCTCCCTCCAACTGAAAAATTTAGCCTTATGAACCTAGTTTCCAATGCAACTGACAGAACCTAATTCCAACTTTCCCACAATGAGCAATGACTGTTTTCCCGAGGCTACCCGGGCGAGACAGTTTAGCCCGTAATGAAGCCTTTGAGCTTTAGTGAAACTTTTCTTTTGCCAAACTTTCATGTACATACTAGACTTGTTTTCCATGAACTTTCACCGTGGTTTAGACCCTATTTGCATGCCGGATTAAGTAGCTTAAGCTACTCACTTGGCCTCTTAATGAACCTATACTTTAGTAGGGAACAAATCTAATTATTAATGTTTTCACTCGTTGACCTAGGTTTGGGCAACGACGGTGATCGTAACTGAGACGTTTGACGTCGATTATTACTTTTGCTTGACAGGTGAGTGTTCCACTACATGCTACCTATTTATGTGAAATATCTGAATACTTGATTTACGACTGTTTGAGCCAAACCCTAATTTGATAAAAATGAAGGCGAGTGTGTACTTTATCGCACTCGTCATCCTTCACTCCCACTGAGGCTCTGTATACTGCTATTGTGAAATGTGAATTCTCTATATGTGACTGTACTTGAGTTGTTTGGGTAATATCCCATCAACTACTACTGTTTGGGTACCCAACCTCATAGGTGAGTCGGTTGTATCGAGCCAGTAAGGGCTTGGTCGAAAAGGCCGATAAACCTTGAGGACTGTTTACTGGAAATTGAATCTTGCTTGGAGGTCCCTGGTAAAGCATAGCCATTGTGCTTGCTTGTTGTGTTGTTCAGCACCACCAGTGATAAAATCCTCGGCTTGATACTATTTCATTGGAATCCTTGAGCATTGGAAACTCGGATTCCTGGTATACTCGAGTATTACCAAACTACTGTTTATGGAGTGCGGGCCCGGTAGGGGGTTGTTTGGTCGACTGAAACTGGTGAAAATGGTGTTCTACGGACCTATATACTGTTACAAGTGTTGACGGAGTGTCAACAGGAGGCAATTATGATCAAGCTCAAGTAGACCTTTGGCTTTTGAAAGCCACTCGTATCCTTGAATTGAACTGTGATTAAACTGTTATTTTACTGTACGGTGTTTAGTTGGCTATTCTGTGATTTTATGTGGTTATGTGTTTACTTGTTTACCTGGAACCTCAGTAGGCTTTAGCTCACCCCGTTCCCTTTGTTTTCCTTAACAGATTGGGGGCTTTCTTAGCTTTATTTTGCCGCTCTTGCGTTTTAAGGTTGTAACTTTCGTTTCAGCAGACTTGTAAGCTTAAATTCTTAAGGGTGATTTATATTATGTAATTTTGAGTGAAGCGTGGTAAGTTGGCATGCGATGATATGTGTACTAAGCTGAATTGTTAGATTAGTGATTATATTTGAGTTAGTGTTTCAATCTCCTGCATTGTCAAATGTTACATTCGTTTCATTGATGATACTAGTACTTTGAACGATTGAGTCCTGGCGAGAGTTGGGCAGGCAGTCCGCTGATACCCTAGGGTTTGCCCTAGGGAGAGGTGGGGATGTCACATCGGTTCACACCGTTTTTCCTTAATTCGCACGTACTAGGGTTTTTACTTGCAATTCACTAACTTATTATTATTACTTCTAATTTTACACTTTTTCTTATCTAAAACTCACTCTTAATCACCAAATTTAGTACACACTCCATACCGAAATACGTAAAAACCCCAGTTTACCTAACGATGAAAGTAAAGGGAAAAATCTTAATTCTATTCTTTATTCCAACCATTGGGGAGGTAAATGAGTAATATAGCTATTATAAAGTAATTTATTCAAAATAAAAGGGTATTTCAGTCAAATTTTAAAAGTCTTGGTTAAAGTCCACCATCCATTGGTTTCGCGACAAATGGCGCACTAGGGTCTATTCTCATCCTTTTGGCTACCAATGGTTAATTTACCTACCCAACCTCTACTTGTCTTCTAGCATCTTGTAATATAATATCCCTTGATGTAGAACTCCAACTATTTGCCAAAAATTATCGCACGTACCGCACTAGCGGGTCCCACGTCCAATATACACTACTAATGTCACACGAACTAACTTATATCAGAAAAAAAAATGTCTTAACAACTTAAGTCCCTTGTAAAAATCTCTCAAAATTTAATATAATAATGAAAGGTATAGAAATTTTATGCAAAGAAATAAAATAATGGCTAGAAAATAAAGAAATTTTCGAGTTCTCACACTCTCTCCTCCTTAAAGAAATTTCGTCCTCGAAATTTTCTTGCCGCCAGGATCTATCCAAATCTTAATTAAATGGTGAAATATGGGAATCGTACCTTCCACGTCCTCAAACAAGTCAGGGAGCCGATGTTGCTCAAGGGAATACACCTCGGCCGGTACTTTTGATCCAATCCCTTCCCCTTTCGACTGTCCAAGGTTAGCCTTGGTTGGTTGCTGGGTCCCTTTCCCTTCTCGCAATCGAACTGGGCAGTTAGTAATACGATGATTACGCTCCCATAGCACAGACGTTTTCCTTCTTTCTTCCAGCAATTATTGTCCGTGTGATTTGGCCCTCCGCAAAATTCGCAGGGACCACGGGGGGTAGAAGACGAGCCTCCCCGTGAGGCACCGCTCTGTTCTCGCCCAACCTGACCACCTCTGGCTCGGGCTCCCCGTGACTCCCTGGGAAATTTTACTCCTCCAGTTCCCCTTCCAGACTTGGGAGGGGTATTTTCATCCTCTTGTCCCGATTTACTTCCAGGCCATCCCCGTTACTTCACTTTGGAAGGTTCTAGCTTGAAATCTTGCATTTTCAACTCGTAGGGCTTTCTCAACAACGTCACTAAATGTATTGATCTGGGCTACGGCTAAATCCTTTTGAATCTCAACGTTCAACCCTTGAATAAATCGCCGTATCCTCCTCTACTCAGTCACAATAAGTTCGGGAGCGAACTTAAACAACCTAGTAAAGTGGCTCTCGTATTCTGCCATGGTTTGAGCTCCCTGACGAAACCTAATGAACTCATCCTCCTTTTGCTCTTGAACTAGAGGAGGAAAATACTTGGCATTGAACTCTCTCATGAAATTGACCCAAGTTCTTGGTGTTTGCTCTCTCTCCCACTTCATTCTGATCACATTCTTCCAAGAACGGGCTGCTCCCTCCAACTGAAAAATAGCAAATGTTACCTGTCTCTCTTCAGTATAATGCAGAGCAGCGAAAATGTCAATCATCTTCTCTAACCACTTCTCGGCCACATCTGGGTCTGGTCCTCCAATAAATTGTGGTGGAGAGAACTTTTGAAATCGTTCGACGGTCCATTCTCACCTTCTACATGGTTTCCAAGGTTTCCAAGTTGATGAATAGGGTTTTGGTCCGGGCGCTCCACTACATGGGCTAACAAATCGGTCATACACTGAATAGCGGCAGCTACCTGAACATTAGGGTCAACTCCCGATCCAGGGTTTTGTTCAGGTATAGGTTCACGGTTACCCTCTTCATTCACTGGTTGCCTAGATCTGCGCCCCCGATGTGAGAACCCTCACTTTTAAAATACAATTTCCCCAAACTACATGCCTTGCAACAAGATTTAAACCACCTCTTATATGCCCAGCATTATATTTTACAATGTGTTACAACAAATCCCTTGTATTGACCCTCACTTTAAAACACAATTCTCTTATTTACATGCCTTATTATAAGATTTAAACCATTTATTACATACCCTTACAATACATTTTCTATATACTATAATAATTTTCATGCATAACATTCCATTTTATTTTACTCGGAGTAAAATATTTTCTTGAGTTAGTTTAAGTTAATACACTACTTGCATTTTTCCAAGTGTCTTTATATTAGTGGTAGAGATCTTACATGTAGGATTATAGGTGTTAAGGAATGATTGGTACACTTGGAAAGGTTAGTTAGAGGTGTTAAAGAATGATTGGTGCACTTGGAAAGGTTAGTTAGAGGTGTAAAAAAATGATTGGTGCATTTGGAAAGGTTAGTTAGAAGTGTTAAAGAATGATTGGTGCATTTGGAAAGGTTAAGACACCATTAGTCAAAGATTAAGAAAGAATGGGACAAGTAAGTGGACATGTGGCAAAACCTTAGCCAAGTATCTTGTTGGAACCAAGATTAGAAGATTATTTAAACTAGCCAAAGCCTTTTTTTTTCTTTAGTGTTGGCCGAATTTCAGCTCAAGGAAGAGAGAGAGAGAGAGAGCTCCCAAATCAGGTTTTCTTACCTAAACAAATCAAAGACCAAAATTCAAGAGAGGAATTTAGGGTTTGCAAGGAAGCTTTCTTTGTTTTAGTGTTGAATCCCAACCTTGGAGCCTCTACTTGGTGGATTTCTTGGTGATTTGAACACCTTGTAAGTAAGGTAAGTACTCTTTAATTTGGGGTTTTTATGTGTTAGATCGCCTACTATAAGCTCTAAGCACGAATTGCAAGTTGTTGTGGTTGGAATTGGAAGTTAACCCCTTGAATTTAATAAGTAGTGGATGAATTGTTAGTATGCACACCAAGTGTTTGATGAAATGTTCAACCCTTATTCATGTATGTTTATGAGGTATTGATATGCTTTAAAACCCTATATGGTCAGATGTAATACTTGAGATATGCAAAAAATGAAAATAATGAGAAGAGTGAAAGTTGGGAAAGAATTAAGTGTGCTGACCGAAATTTGTCCAGCTTGCTTTCCGAATTTTGCCCTGATGTTTCATGCATATTTTGGCTACAAATGTGAGTGTCATATGTTGGTTTATGTGTGTAGAGATTGTCTACAAAAAATTAGCCAATTTGGTTGAGTAAATTTTGAGTTGCAAGCAAAGGGACAAAACTGGACTAGGTCCAGAAACTTTCTGTCCAGCAATCTTGTAAAGGCCATAACGTTTTACTCACTAATCAGAATTGAGTGCCATTTGTGGCATTTGAAATTAAACTCTTAGAGCTTTAAAACGGTACCAAGCTCATTTTCCGGTTCGTCTTGAGCGATCCGTGGCAAGTCATGGAAGTCGGCTGCCTGGGCGGTACTGTTCATCCGTGGCAGTCCAGAAATTTCATTTGGTTTCTTAATTTGGAGCCACTTATGTTGGGATTTTGGAAATGGTTTCTTCTAGATAAATTTAGCCTTATGAACCTAGTTTCCAACGCAACTAACAAAACCTAATTCTGACTCTCCTACAATGAGCCGTGACCGTTTTCCCGAGACTGGCCGGCCGACACTGTTCAAACCGAAAATGAAACCTTTGAATTTAAATTAAACCTTTCCTTATCAAGCAATCATATGAACACTAAACATGTATTTTCATGAACTTTTACTATACTTTGGACCTCATTTACATGAAGGATTAAGTAGATTACCTTAGTTACTTAGCTTCTTCATGAACCTATAATTTAGTGAGAAATGAATCTTATTGTTATCGTTTTCATTCGTTGCCCTAGGACCGGGAAACAGAGGTGACTGTAACTGAATCATTTGAAGTTGATAATGACTTTTGTTTGACAGGTGAGTGTTCCACTACCTGCTACTTGTTATGTGAAATAGTTGTGTACTTGAAAGTATTGAATTGTTATTGTTTGAGCCAAACACTGTTTTAATTAAAATTTGAGGCGAGTGTGTACTTTATCGCATTCGACCTTCCTGGTGTTATTTTTCTTTTCACGGAGGCTCTACTTACTGAATGAATTAACATGAAATGGGATATTGCTATACATGAAAGTGCTTAAGTTGCTTGGATGATATTCCATCAACTACTGTTACTGTTTGGGTACCCAACCTCATAGGTGAGTCGGTTGTATCGAGCCAGCAAGGGCTTGGTCGAGAAGGCCGATAAACCTTGAGGACTGTTTATTGTTCACTGGAAATTGAATCTTGCTTGGAGGTTCCTAGTGAAGCATAGCCGTTGTGCTTGCTTGTTGTGTTGTCCAGCACCACCAGTGATAAAATCCTCGGCTTGATACTGTTTCATTGGAATCCTTGAGCATTGGAACTCGGATTCCTGGTATACTCGAGTATTACCAAACTACTGTTTATGGAGTGCGGGCCCGGTGGGGGGCAGATTGGTGGACGGAGACTGGTGAAAGTGGTGTTCTACGGACCCTTTTATACTGTGCATACAAATGTTGACGGAGTGTCAACAGGACGCAATTATGATCAAGCTGAAGTGGATCTTTGGCTTTTGAAAGCCACCCGTATCCTTGAATTGAACTGTGATTAAACTGTTATCCTACTGTGTGATATTTATTTGATTATTTCTGTGCTCTTATTTGGCTATGTGCTTACTTGTTTTACTTGGAATCTCACTGAGTTTTAGCTCACCCCATTCCCTTTGTTTTCCTTAACAGAGCGGGAAGGCTTTTGATCAAGGGCATACTTAGCTTTATTTTGCCGTTTTGCGTTTTGAGGTTGTGACTTCCTTTTAAGCAGACTTGTAAGCTTAATTTCTTAAGTATGGTTTTATTATGTAAATTGGAGTAAAGTGTGGTAAGTTGACATGATGATATATGTGCTAAGCTGAAATGTTGGATTAGGGATTATGCTTGAATCAGGGTTTCAATTTCCGTGAGTGGATGATGTTACGTTGCTTCATTAATGATAGTAGTTCTTTGAACGACTGAGTCCTGGCGAGAGCTGGGCAGACAGTCCGCTGATACTTAGGGTTCGCCCTAGGGAGAGGTGGGGCTGTCACACCCGACCTCGTCCACCCTCCATTCGATTTAACCAATCTAAGGTCGAAGCACGAAGGTAGGATGAAAGAGAGATAAATGCATGGACAAGTTAAAAAAATACACACAAGTCAAAAATCAAACAGTTAACACAACTTTAGCATATATATATCACACAGTAACAATCAGATACAAACAAAAGTAAGCCCATGGAAGTAGAGAGTCATTCAGGAGTACAATAAACAAACTAGGCTAGAAGTACAAAAGCATCTGAGCTTTCCTAACTACCCCTCAAATGGAATCAAACATAGCTTATAGGAGGTCTACCCTAGTTCCCAATTGAGTGAACAAACTCTCCCTCATGGGTAGAACTAGGTGCATCTCCCTCTCTAGGAGCTCCGTCCGTAACCAATAAGAATAACGTAGTTTATATCTTAGACCGGGTTAATCATACTTAATGATACCTTAACACATCACACGAAGTTCCGTAGAATCAAATTTCTAGTTCGCCCAAGTTGTTTTTAACCTAGGCTCTCATTTATTTAGTATTCAGACACAACAATCCAAAATAAGATAATTCACAACTCGAGCTGGCCAGTCCCAAGAGTAAATAATCTACATTCGAAATTCCTACCTGACATACATATTTATTACCTCCAAATACCATAATAAAGGTTTGAAACCTATAACATTTCACGATCCCCAACTTATGCTCAAAAGAGCATTTAGTCCTTTACACTCGTTCACGATATCAAGACCATAACACCACTTGGCCCCAAGCTCATTTCGTGCAGAGACCACATGAAACAACTCTAATACCATCTGTAACGGCCCCATTTTTCCCTAAGGCTTACCAAGGGGTCGGCGGACCGCCTGCCCACCTCTCGCCAGGACTACGGATTAAATCATTCACAAACCTTGCCAAACGGTCCAAAGAACTTCGGGAAAACGAATCATTGGAAAGTGCAAAGGACTGTTGCCACGTCGAAAGTCGACCAAATTTTTTTTCTTCCTCGTTCAAGCTTCATACTCACTCGATTCTCCAATGGATACAAGAAAGTTCACATAACCATAGAAACGTACAATCTCAAATGAGTACACTTGAAACACTTGATTAAACACTTATATACATATATACATCAGGTTCTTCAACAAGTTAACATGAAATACAAGCCATAGTGACCATACATATACAAGGTACAATTAGGGTTTCGGTTACAGAGGAGTATGATCAAAAGAATGTCTACACTAGCTCGACTCTTTCTTCAAAAATCATAGCTCTCAAAATATTGAATCCTGTAGGAAAAACAAAGATAACGGGAATGGGGTAAGCTTGTGCTCAATGAGGTACCACAAGTACAAGTAGTCAAGAATCATGGCATTTCACTTTAGAGGCACATATACACAACATATAAGGAAATGAACAAACACCTCAAATAGAAAGGATACCGGTGCTCTCAGGAGCCAAATTCCCATTATTTCACCGGTGCTTGATCAAGTAGTAGTTGACACTCCGTCAACTTTAAAGTAAGGTAACCAGTCCAGTAGAGCATCACTTTCACCAAATTCCGTCCACCAAACATACCGTTACCGGGCCCGAACACCAAACAGAGCAGAGATGGTAACACTCGAGTATACCAGAAATCCAGAGTCTCCAATACCTAAAGATTTCCCAAAAACAGACTACCGTGGCTTGTTATCTAATCGACCAGGCCCTTGCTGGCTTGACTCGAGTAACTAGCCACAGGATTTGAGCTCAGAGATCAAAGAAGGGTCGTTGGATACAAGCCTCCAAATGACGTCAAAACAGACACAGATAACATATTCAAATTCACACAAGCAAGAGAACAAGTGTGATAAAGTACACCCTCGTGTCATTCACAATCAACAGAATTCATAGTCATTTAAGTCACAAATTTCAAGTAGAAATAAACCATTAAGCAGCAAATCAGGGGAGTGGTACACTCACCAGTTCAAGCAAAGATAACTTCAAAAGTTTCCTCCCAAAGGATGACTTTGGTCACCGTCACATCCTAATAACAACTGTGACGCCCCGAAAAGAAAGAGTTTGAGAACCCGGAAATTTTCTAATTTTCTAGGGTTTATTTTTTTTAATCGCCCGCCTTTTCTACATTTTCTTGATTAGAAAAATTTTCCAGATAAATTTTATGAGCAAAGATAGTTTTAAGATGATGTTTCTAGTATCGGTTAGTTTTGAGAAATTAAGAGCGTATTTTGAACGTGGGACCCGCTAGTGCGGTAAATGCATTATATTTTTGACAACTTGTAGGAATTTTGTATTGAGTGATATTATTTTACAAGGTGTTAAGATATTTGTCTTGGAGAGACAAGAAGATAATCTCAAGCTTAAAGGGTGACAAGTGTCACCTTGTTATTGAAGGTTGGACTTTGACATTTGACCATCTTACTACCTTTACCAAATAAGTACCAAATTGATCCAAAATTACCTTCATTCTTCATCATCTTGGCTGAGCTTCACAAGGAGAAAAGAAAGGAAAGCTTTCATCTTACTTCTTCATTTCTTGCTCCAATCAAACAATTTAACCGATTAAACTTGGATTTCCTCCATAAAACCTCTTAGTTTAGTGGTATTAAGGTTGGTTGTGAAGTGGTTTGGAAGACCAAGGTGCTAAATTGCTTCCTTTCTTGAGTTGGTAAGGTGAGTAGCTAAGGAACCTCTCTTTTCTTCTCAATCATGTTTAATTAGTGGCTTATGTGAGTTAAAGAGATGGTTTGATGGATTATATCTTGATTTTGGTTGAATTGGTGAAGTTTTATAATTATTGGGGATTTTTCTGTTTTCATATGGATATGATTATGGGGTCATGTATGATGATTGGAAATGATGTTTAAGGACTCTATGAGGTGAAAAAAGTGGTCAATTGCAATCAATTTCTGTTTTGGAAGAAATTTCAGAAAACTAGGTTTTGTGAAGGAACATTCTTCCCGAATTTCTAGCTCCTAGTTAGAGGCCGAATTGGCCTTGACTTAAAACATGAAAGTTGTAGGGAATGACATTTTAGGGGTGCCTACAAAATTTCAGGTCAATCGGAGTAGCGTAGCTTGAGAAAAGTTGAAATTACCCTTGCTATCCTGGTTTTACCCGAATTTGGGAATTGCTTCTGTAATTGGTTGTTTTGGTCAGGAATGCTTCCAAATTGGTTGTTGAGGTCTTTTGATGAATTAAATCCGTGTTTATTAGCTTTCAGTTGGTTTTGGAATTTCTGGATTTGGACTTGTAGAGCCTGAGTTATGATGTTTCCGCTAGAATGCGTTTTGGTGAATCTGTTTTACGTTTTTGATTTGGTATCTTGCATTTTTGACCTGTTTCCACTCAAAACTGGGTTGAGTGACCTTCTGTGATATTGTAGCCTTGTCCCTTAGCTTCGAAACGGTGGGTCTTGCACCTTCATCCGACAATCGTAGCGCCTTTGGTACCATTACCGCAAAATGACGTCAAAACTGTTTTTCTGGTTTTGAGCTTAACTTTCATTTCCCGACTTTTCCCTAGCTTGACTTGTACTAGTACTACTTGGAGCTTGCTGAATGACTATTGGATGAACTTGTTGTTGTGTGTGTACCTTTGGGACTGGCTGAGGAAATAATGAAGCCATGATGGCTGGAAAAGTTAGCAAATTCAGGGGAAGTGCTGTCCGAACTTTGAAGGGACTTGTTTGCATTGAGTTTGTGATATAAGACTTGGATTTGAGCAAGGCAATATTATATGATGGATGATTTTTGAGCCATGGAGGTGAGTGACCCCAAACTATTGTTAAAGCTTCTTATGAAATGTTTCTTGCATTATTTACTCGATTGCATCTCATGCGTGCTTGCATGTGAATTCATGATATGATTTTGGCTTCAATGAGTTCTTGGGGAGTCTTGTGCTGGACACCAACGTCTCCACCTCTGTTTACTTGGAGCAAATGGCTCCCTCTTAATGTTAATGTTAATGTTAAATGATTGATTTGAGCGTTGGGTGTTCAAGTACTATGATTTCACTGGCTCACGAGAGCAATAAACGGACATTTGTTCTTTGAATCATGACATCATCGAAAGGATCGAAATGCAATATGGTGAAATATATTTGATTACTGATTTTTCTGGTTACTCGCTGAGCTTCTAGCTCACCCGAAAACTATTTTATTCCCCTCCACAGGGCTCGTGGCGAAGGAAGGCTTGTAGTACTTGTGCACGTGTTTGGATGGCCTATATCTTGTACAATTTGGATGTTGGAATCATTTTATGTATAGTTGGGTTTGTATGAATGTTTGGACTTGAATGGATGTACATGTATGTTCCACGCTTGGGAATTGTTTCTGTGACGCCCGAAAGAATGAGTGCGAGAACCCGGAAATTTTCTAAGTTTCTAGGGTTTATTTTATTGATCGCCCGTCTTTTCGACATTTTCTTTATTAGAAAATTTCCCCAGATAATTTTTATTGAGTGAATATAGTGTTTAGATGATTTTCCTAGTACCGCTTAGTTTTTGAAAAATTAAGAGCGTATACCGGACGTGGGACCCGCTAGTGCGGTAAATGCAATATATTTTTGATAACTTATTGGAGTTTTGTATTAAGTGATATTATTTTACAAGGTGCTAAGAGATAATTAGAGGTTACTTAGATGGTTTAATCTTGGAGAGACAAAAGGATAAGATTAAAATCCTAGAGGACCATTTGTCACCTAACTATTGGACCTTGATTTTGACTTGGACTTGTCTTAAGCTTTACTAAACCAAATTTTGACCCAATTTCTTCCATTTTTATTGTCTTGGCCAAAATTTTTGGTGAGGAAAGAACAAGAGAGAGTTTCTTCAACTTCAACTTCAATTCTTGCTCAAATCTTGAGTTCCAACCGATTAAATTGCAAATCACTCCATAAAACTTGCTAGCTAAGGAAGATTGAAGCTATTGGTGGAGTTGTTTTGGAAGAAAAATCCCCATGCCATCACCTTTCTTGATATTCCAAGGTATCATGTCTAGCCATCCTTTCTTTGTTCTTGATTTTGTTAAATTAATGACTTGTGATGGCTAAAGAGATGTTTTTGTGGAAGATTAGCACTTGAATGCATGAATTCCAGTTTAGGGTTTCAATTTTTTCCCTATTCTGCCCGTTTCTGTTTGACCAGGTTAGAGGCCGAATTGGCCTTAGCACAAAACATGAAAGTTGTAGAGAATGATGTTTTCTAGTTACCTGTAAATTTCAGCTCAATCTGAGCTCGGTAGCCTGTGAAAAGACCGAAATACCCTGCTATCCTGTTTCTATCCGAGAATAGTAATCAGCTTTGGTAATTGGGTAGTTTGACAGGGAATACTACCGATTTGGTTATTGAGGTCTTCTTAAGAATTATAGCCTTGTATCTTAGCTTTCAAATGGCTTTGGAATCACTTGAATTGGAGTGGTATATGCTGAGATAAGTCGGAAATACCCAGACTGGTCTAGATAGGAGTTCAGCGAACAGGGTTGTCTTTTCACCCAATCTGACCGTGCCTTTTCACCATGATCCTTACCGAATTAGATTTTGGCCAAAACATGAAAGTTGTAGACAATGGTATAAACTAGTAGCCTACAAATTTTCAGCTTGATCCGACCACTGTAGCTTGTGAAATGACCAAAATACCCTTGACTGTCCATGAATTCTGTTTTTGTGTAGTTTTCCATTTTTGATCATGAAAATGCATGATTTGGCCATGTAGGTCTTCATAAGAAATGTAGGGTTGTGTTTTAGCTTCGAAACACCATAAGATACACTTCAATCGGACTTCGGTAGCCTGCATTATTGCTGTTTAACAATTGTGCGGTTAGCCAACCTGTTTGTGAGATTCTGGTTTCATATATGTCAATTTTGACCTAGTTGTACTATGAACTGGACTGAGTGACCTTCTGAAATATTGTAGCCCTATCTCTTAGTTTCGAAACGGTGGGTCTTACACCTCCATCCGATAATCGTAGTGCCAATGGTGCCAAAACCGCTAAATGACATCAAATCTGTTTTTGGGTTTTAGGGCTTGGATTCGGACAAGATAAGGATATATGATGGATGGTTTCTGAGCCATGGAGGTGAGTGACCCTAAACTGTTTCCAAAGTTACTTATGAACCGTTTATTGCACTATTTACTTGATTGCATATCATGAGTGCTTGCATGTGGCCCATGACATGTTTTGGCTTAAATGAGCACTTGGAATTCGTGTGTTGAACACCAATATCTCCACCTCTGTGTACTGTTCATCTGGAGCAAATGGCTTCCCCTCTGACTGTTTACTGTTAAATGTTTGTTTGGAGCGTTGGGTGTTTAAGTACAACGATTTCACTGGCTCACGAGAGCAATAAATGTACATTTGATCTTGGAATCATGACATCACTGAAATGAACGACTGCGAAACTGATTTGCTTACTGATTTTATTGGTTACTCGCTGAGCTTTTAGCTCACCCCCAAAAATGTTTTATTCCCCTCCACAGGGCTCGTGGCGAAGAAAGGGCTTGTAGTGCTTATTCATGTGAATGGATGGATTATCACATGTATGGTTTGAATTTGGATTTCCTTTTGTGTAATAGTTATTATTAGGGATTGTAATGAATGTTTGGAATCGATCGGATGTTTACATACGTTCCACGCTTGGAATTAGTTTCCGCTTCATTTTGTTTATATGTAAATGTTGGAACATTTGAGTTATATTTGAGGTTTATTCTTGTATTTATTTGAGGACTGTAGTGAACGACTGAGTCCCGGCGAGAGCTGGGCAGGCGGTCCGCCGAACCCTGGGGTACGCCCTAGGGAGAAGTGGGGCTGTCACAGTTTCCGCTTCGCTTTTGATATGTAATTATTGGAGAATTTGATGAAATATTTGAGATTTATATTATAATTCATTTGAGGATTGTAGTGAACGACTGAGTCCCGGCGAGAGCTGGGCAGGCAGTCCGCCGAACCCTGGGGTACGCCCTAGGGGGAGGTGGGGCTGTCACAACAACCAAGGTAAACAATTATGATTTCTCCATCCACAACCCTAGGTAACGGATTATACAAACTAGGCTCGACTACAAGTTGTGTGCCTAGTCAAGTTAACTACAAGGACAGAGAAATAACAATGTGGCGTTGGAGTAAAAAGGTAGCAGTTGGTGTTCAAAACATGAACAACCCTAAACCTTTCGCTTAGTCGCGAGTACATAACCCTAACCCACGAGTGAAAATTTGGGCAGCACGCCCTTTGTGTTTACCTATTTTTCAGCCATTTATGGCTTCATTATTTTCCTCAATTCAGTCCAAAATCCCACACAAGCAATGTTACCACAATAGTCTTTCAATTAGGCTCCAAAATCATCCATTTATAACACAAGTCTAATAAAACAACCAAAATCAGTTTTTGAAGACAAAAGCTAAACATCAGATTTGACATCTTATAGCATTTTAGCCACAACTAGAGCTATGTTTATCGGATTGGGGTACATTTTATACCGTTTTGAAGCTAAGACAAAAGGTTACAACTTTCATGAGGACAACTCAACCCAGTTCACAATTTATCAAGCTAGTCGTTTAGTTTTTGAAATCATCCATTTATAACACAAGTCTAATAAAACAACCAAAATCAGTTTTTGAAGACAAAAGCTAAACATCAGATTTGACATCTTATAGCATTTTAGTCACAACTAGAGCTATGTTTATCGGATTGGGGTACATTTTATACCGTTTCGAAGCTAAGACAAAAGGTTACAACTTTCATGGGACAACTCAACCCAGTTCACAATTTATCAAGGTCAAATTCATAGATTTCAGAACCAAAATGTCCTTGTCAGTATGGTTGTCAGCACTGAATTCTAATGGTAATAAATCAGGCTACACAATTCCGATTGAGGCATTTTTAGATGCGTTGGAAAGCTGAAACATAGGGCTAAAACTTTTATGTTTTAGCCAAAGGCTGATTTGATACGGATCAAAGTCAAAAATGAAGCCAAAATTGTGTAATCTTAAAACTGTCCAAAAAACTATACATTTGGCAGTCAAGGGTATTTTTGTCATTTCATATGATACAGTGGTCGGATTGAACTGAAATTTTACAGGAAACTATATAACATCATTTCCAACAACTTTAATGTTTTAACCTAAGCCCAATTCTGTGACGGCCCCACCTCCCCCTAAGGCGAACCAGAGGGTTGGGCGGGTCGCCTGCCCAACTCTCGCCGGGACTCAGTCATTCACTACAGTCCTCAAATGAATTACAAGAATAAACCTCAAATATTACAGTATAAATCTCCAATATTTACATGTCATAAGCGAAGCGGAAACAATTCTCAACTATACATAAAATGATTCCAAATCCAAATTATACAAGATATATGCCATCCAGTCACGTGAACAAGTACTACAAGTCCTTCCTTCGCCACGAGCCTTGTGGAGGGGAATAAAATATTTTTGGGGTGAGCTGGAAGCTCAGCGAGTAACCATTAAAATCAGTAATTAAATCGGTTTCACAATAGTTCATTTCAATGATGTCATAAATCAATGATGTCATAAATCAAATGAACATTTACAATACATTAAAATGGAGTATCAATAATTCAAGGAACATTTACAATGGAAAGCGATAGTAACATTCATTAAAAGGATACGGGCTCACATGGAGCTATTCGTTTGTTCGTTCGTTCCCCTGACATTTCCCCTTATTCCTCCAATCGTTTGAAAATACATTTTTTTTGTAAGTAGAATCTCTCGTTCATCCTTTTGTTCGTTCATCCCCTTTTCCGGACGTTGACCAGACTCTACCCATCCGACCATTGGCCGGACTCCACCCATCCGGACGTAGCCGGACTACAAGGTAATACTCGAGTATACCAAATTCACCCAGGGTCACCAAATCGCCCGACCGAGTCCGCTTCTGGCTCGAGTCGATCGGTAACAAAGGGCAGTGGCCAATTCAGCCAAACGGCTTACATTCATGCGCAACTAGCATTTCAATAATTAAATCCTTGAAAATTGCACAGTTATTTAGGTCGAGTGCGATAAAGTACACACTCGCCTAGAAAGCTCGTTTTGGAAATCATTCAAAGCACTTAACACGTCATCAATCAATAATACAAGTCATGAAGTCAAGAAAATATAGCAAATAAGAAACACTCACATGCAAGCACGCATGATATGCAAGAAAACAGTTCAAAAGTAACTTTGGAAACAGTTTAAAGGTAAATAATGCAAGAAAACGGTACAAAAGTAACTTTGAAAACAGCTCAAAAGTAAATAATGCAGGAAACGGTTCATAAATAACTTCAGAAATAGTTTGAGGTCACTCACCTCCATGGCTCAGAAACCATCCATCATATATCATTGCCTTGCTCAAATCCAAGTCTTAGATCACAAATTCAATGCAAACAAGTCCTTTAAAAGTTCGGACAGCACTTCCCCTAAATTTGCTTACTTTTCCAGCCATCATGGCTTCATTATTTCCTCAGCCAGTCCCAAAGGTACACACACAACAACAAGTTCATCCAATAGCCATTCAGCAAGCTCCAAGTAGTACAAAGACAAGTCAAGCTAGGAAAAAGTCCGGAAATGAAAGTTAAGGTCAAAACCAGAAAAACAGGTTTTGACGTCATTTTGCGGTAATGGTACCAAAGGCACTACGATTATCGGATGACGGTGCAAGACCCACCGTTTCGAAGCTAAGAGATAGGGATACAATATTACAGAAGGTCACTGAACCCAGTTTCGAGTGTAACCAGGTCAAAAACACAAGAAACTACACCAGAATCACAAAAACAGCTTTACAAAACGTATTCTAGCGGAAACATCATAACTCAAGCTCTCCAAGTCCAAATCCAGAAATTCTAAAACCAGCTGATAGCTAAGAAACATGGCTAAATTTCATCAGAAGGCCTCAACAACTAATTCGGAAGTAATCCTGACCAAAACAACCAATTACAGGCGCAATTCTTACATTCGGGTAAAACCAGAATAGCAATGGTAATTTCGACTTTTCTCACTCTACGCTACTCTGATTGACCTGAAATTTTGTAGAAACCTCTAAAATATTATTCCCTAAAACTTTCATGTTTTAAGCCAAGGCCAATTCGGCCTCTAACTAGGAGCTAAAAATTCGGGCAGAATGTTCCTTCACAAAACCTAATTTTCTGAAATTTCTTCCAAAACAGAAATTGATCGCAATTGTCCACTTTTTCCACCTTCTAGAATCATTATATACCATTTCCAATCATCATAGATAGCCACACAACCATGCTTATATTAAAACAGAAAAATCCCCAAAAATAATAAAACTTCATCACTTCAACCACAAATCAAGAAATAATCCATAATATTGCATCTCATACCACCACCAATCATGAATTGAACATCATTAGAGGAAGGAGAGGGGTCCTTCACAACTCACCTTAGCAATACAAGAGATAGAGCAACTAGTCACCTTAGCTTTCCAAACAACTCCACAAAACACCTCAAGACCACTTAGCAAAGAGATTTTATGGATTGATTTGGAGTTTTATTGGTTGGATTTGAAGATTGAGCAAGAGATAGAAGGAAGAAATTGAGAGCTTTTCTTTCTTTTCCTTTGAGAGAGAGCTGGCTATGAAGCTTTAGAAATAAGGATGATTTTTGGCAATTTTTTGATTTATTTGGTAAAGTAGTGAATAGTGTAGTCAAAGTCCAAGACTTAATCTTATGGTGACACTTGTCACCTTTAGGTTTAAAACTTATCTTTTTGTTTCTCCAATACAAATATCTTAACACTTTGTAAAATAATATCACTTAATACAAAATTCCAACAAGTTGTCAAAAATATAATGCATCTACCGCACTAGCGGGTCCCACATCTAAAATACACTCTTAATTTGTCAAAAAACTAACCGATACTAGAAAAATCATTTTAAAACTGTCTTTGCTCATAAACTTTATGTGGGGAATTTTTCTAATAAAGAAAATGTAGAAAAGGCGGGCGATGAAATAAAATAAACCCTAGAAATTTAGAAAATTTCCGGGTTCTCAAACTCTTTTTTTTTTTCGGGGCGTCACAAATTCGGCCTCTAACATGGACGAATATGTAGGTCAGTAGCAAGACAGATTCCTCTCAAAATTCTGTAATTTGGTGATTCAATGCTTGAAATTCACATCTTTGTCTTAAATCACTACCCCAAGTCCCTATCTAAGCTCATCAACATCATATACTAGATAAATAATACTAATAAAAATAGAAAATTACAAACCCTAGCTGAAAATTATAAGTTAATAAGCAAAACCATGAAATCTTCCATACAATCCACCACAATCAAGCCATGCTTTGCTTAAATTGTAAAATAAGAAAGAAACAAGGGAGGTTTCTAGTATAATACCTCAAAATCCCCAAAATAGCTTGTGATACAAGAACTTTCTTCCTCTCAAAAGTTCCAGCAAGCTCACCTCCAAGCTTTCCCAAAGATTGATCGGAGTAGAATCAAGTTTTACGGTAATTTTCTCAAGAATCAAGCAAGCTCTCAAGTTGGAAAAATGAAAAATTTTCTCTCTTCTCCTCTCCCTAGTGTTTGTCTAGAAAGATGCAGAAATGAAGGAGAATTGAAGTTGGTTTGGTGATTAAAATGAAGAAAATTGGTTGGTCAAGTAACCATTGGATGGTTGCCACTTGTCACTCCAAGATGAAATCTCAAAATTTGCTTTTGTCTCTCTTATTTTGGTCAATAATTTCAGCTGGTTTAAGGAGATATTTAGGACTGATTTTGCTCAATTAATAACAAGGAGATTAAGATAATAAAGTAGTGTTCAAGTGGTGCATTCATTTTGTAACAAACAGTGCACGTCGGTTCACACCGTTTTTCCTTAATTCGCACGTACTAGGGTTTTCACTTACAATTCACTAACTTATTATTATTACTTCTAATCATACACTTTTTCTTATCTAAAACTCACTCTTAATCACCAAATTTAGTACACACTCCATACCGAAAGACGTAAAAACCCCAGTTTACGCTAACGATGAAAGTAAAGGGAAAGCTCTTAATTCTATTCTTTATTCCAACCATTGGGGAGGTAAATGAGTAATATAGCTATTATAAAGTAATTTATTCAAAATAAAAGGGTATTTCAGTCAAATTTTAAAAGTCTTGGTCAAAGTCCACCATCCATTGGTTTCGCGACAAATGGCGCACTAGGGTTTATTCTCATCCTTTTGGCTACCAATGGTTAATTTACCTACCCAACCTCTACTTGTCTTCTAGCATCTTGTAATATAATATCCCTTAACATAGAATTCCAACTAGTTGTCAAAAATTATCGCACGTACCGCACTAGCGGGTCCCACGTCCAATATACACTACTAATGTCACACGAACTAACTTATATCGGAAAAGAAATGTCTTAACAACTTAAGTCCCTTATAAAAATATCTCAAAATTTAATATAATAATGAAAGGTATAGAAATTTTATTCAAAGAAATAAAATAATGGCTAGAAAATAAAGAAATTTTCGGGTTTTGACATAGAGTGCCTAAATTGTGATCGTAGATGATCCGGGCCTTCTTCTTTTAAGACGAAATTAAGAGGGATCCAATTCATTTTCAGTCTCTTCATCATCTGCTTCACTGTCATCAATAGCTGGAGCCTTGCCTTTGTATGAAGTTGGGGGATCATGAGGAGTAGGCTGAGAGCTCGAGGCATTGACTTCAGTACTGGGAGGAGTGGACTCAGTTCGTGGCTCCTTTTGATGTGTATGTTCTTCCTCTTGTGGGACAGGAGGCATAAGCCGATTTCTCTTGTCCAAGAATGTAGCTTGTTGCTCAGGTGTCATGGTCATCATTAGACCATCTTCAAAGAGAAGGACATGTTGCTTGAGTTCCTCAAGTAGGCAAATGACTTCGTGATTAGATGAAGTAGGTTGAGTGGAGGATTTGCGAGGATGAATGGAAAAGGGTAAAGTGACACGAGGCTGTTTGGAAGGTCTAGGAGTGACAGAGGTTTCATGATGACTTTTGGTTCTAGACTCCAAGACGGCTTTCTTATAACACCAGTGGCCATCAAAAAACCTGATACTTTTTCTCTCAAAATATGATTTGGTGAAAACAAAAGATGAAGTTTCTTTTGGAGATACTCCAGTGAAAGAAATTTTGAAATAAACAAAAATTGAAATTAAAAAGAGAGTTTCCTACGACTGTCAATGCTGAGTTTGAGCAGAAATTTACACATATGACAAAATCAAAATCAATTCTGATTTTCTCAACAAAGCAATAAAACAGATAAAGTTCCATTTTGTTGGCATTAGTCCTATGACCATCAGCAAGAACCAATAGTGATACGCTTCTCGATCAACTCGTTTCGAGACACGTAGCACGTTTGCCCAAGGATCTAGCGAGATTGTCCAACGCTTGGATTGCGGGACCTAAAATCAAAACGGATGACACGAATTGATTGAAGGTGGTAGAACGACGACTCCAAATGAAGTGAATACTCACGTGGATAGGTCGAAAGAACAATCACGGACAATCGCGAGATTGCTCAAGAACCCTTGCCAATGCAAGTGAAGGATTCGAATCTCTCAATGGAAGAGAAACAAAAACTGATATCTTTATTATCAAAATTGTGTAACCCTTAATCTTACAACTTGAGCCTTTTTATAGGTTAAGAAACTAATGAAACCCTAGGTTAGATTTGGGAGAGGGTTGGCCATGCCTAATGGCTAAATGGGCCGAACCCCTTTATTAGGGAAACGATAAGGAACTAACTAATGGATTAAAGCCACTAACAATCATCACTTGACTCCTCATGGGCTTGGATCAATGTAGGCAACTTGATGATCCACTTCCAAGCCTTCAATATTCTTATGGACCCCTTGTTGGTCTTGTACATTTCGAACAAGGGCTTGGAGAGACTCTTTGAAGCACTTGGCACGTGCACGTGTAACTGAACCCAATGGAACTCGAACTGGGTCATTACTTGGGCTAAAGTTTGCACACACATCAGTCCCCTCCACTTGAGAAGGATTTGTCCTCAAATTTGGATCATCTTTCTCCAGGAACGGGTTCAAGTCCGCGACATTGAAGGTCGCGCTAACATTGTACTCCCCAAGTAGCTCTAATTTGTAGGCGTTGTCATTGACACGTTGGAGCACTCGAAAGGGTCCATCTCCCATTGGGGACAACTTGCTTTGGCGTTGCTTAGGAAATCTCTCCTTCCGTAAGTGCAGCCAGACCCCAATCTCTAGGCTTGAAAATCATCTTACGACGATGCTTGTTAGCTTGTTGGATGTATTGCTGAGTACGCCTCTCGATGTTGGCTCGAACAGCTTCATGTAACCTGCGCACAAATTCATCTTTCTTTTTCCCATCTAAACTTATGTGCTCATGTGACGCCCCAAAAAAAAATGAGTTTGAGAACCCGGAAATTTTCTAATTTTCTAGGGTTTATTTTTTTTAATCGCCCGCCTTTTCTACATTTTCTTTATTAGAAAAATTCCCTAGATAAATTTTATGAGCAAAGATAATTTTAAAATGATTTTTCTAGTATCGGGTAGTTTTTGAGAAATAAAGAGCGTATATCGGACGTGGGACCCGCTAGTGCGAAAAGTTCGGAAAAATTCGGCCAATTAGGTTAAGTTTTGAATACTGGGTTTAATTTACCCGATGTTAAGAGATAATTAAAGGTTGCTTAGATGGTTAATGATGGAGAGACAAAAGGATAAGTGTTACAATTAAAAGGTGCTAGGTGTCGCGACCCGATTGGAGTTGGACTTTGACTTAACTTTCTTACCTTTACTAAATACCAAAATTTGACCAAAAATATCCCATTTCTTCTTCCTTCTTGGCTGAACACTTGAGAGAAAGAAAGAGAGGAAAAGTTTCATCTTCAACTTCAAATCCAAGCCAAATCTTAAGTTCCAACCATTGGAAACTCAAATTACTCCATACAAAGTGCTAGTTAAGGAAGATTAGGAACTTGAATGGAAGGATTTTTCGAGGACAAAGCCTAAGCTCCTACCTTTCTTGTGGTTTTAAGATATTTTGCCAAGGACATCCTCTTTACTTCAATTAATTGCTTATTAGTGGTTTTTAGTTGTTTTAGATGTTGTTTTGTGGAAGATTAGCACTTGAATGCATGAATTCCAGATTAGGGTTTCACTAACCCCTATTCTGCCCGTTTCTGTTTGACCAGGTTAGAGGCCAAATTGGCCTTAGCACAAAACATGAAAGTTGTAGAGAATGATGTTTTCTAGTTACCTGTAAATTTTCAGCTCAATCTGAGATCCATAGCCTGTGAAAAGACCGAAATATCCCTGCTATCCTGTTTCTATCCGAGAATAGTAATCAGCTTTGGTAATTGGGTAGTTTGACTGGGAATACTACCGATTTGGTTGTTGATGTCTGCTTAGGAATTATAGCCTTGTATCTTAGCTTTCAAATGGCTTTGGAATCACTTGAATTGGAGTTGTATATACTGAGATAATTCGGAAATACCCAGACTGGTCTGGGTAGGAGTTCAGCGAACAGGGTTGTCTTTTCACCCAATCTGACCGTGACTTTTCACCATGATCCTTACCGAATTAGATTTTGACCAAAACATGAACGTTGTAGCCAATGGTATAAAATAGTAGCCTGCAAAATTTCAACTTGATCCGACCACTGTAGCATGTGCAATGACCGAAATACCCTTGACTGTCCATGAAACCTGTTTCGCGCCCAGAATTCTGTTTTTGTGTAGTTTTCCATTTTTTATCATGAAAATGCATGATTTGGCCATGGAGGTCTTCATAAGAAATGTATGGTTGTGTTTTATCTTCGAAACACCATAAGATACACTTCAATCGGACTTCGGTAGCCTGAATTATTGCTGTTTAACAATTGTGTGGTTAGCCAACCTGTTTGTGAGATTCTGGTTTCGTATATTTCAATTTTGACTTAGATACATTGCAAACTGGACTGAGTGACCTTCTGGAATATTGTAACTCCATCTCTTAGCTTCGAAACAGTGTATCTTACACCTCCAACCGATAATCGTAGTGCCAATGGTGCCAAAACCGCTAAATGACATCAAATCTGTTTTTGGGTATAGGGCTTGGATTCGGACAAGATAATGGTATATGACGGATGGGTTCTGAGCCGTGGAGGTAAGTGACCCCAAACTATTGTTAAAGCTTCTTATGAAATGTTTCTTGCATTATTTACTCGACTGCATATCATGCGTGCTTGCATGTGGGTTCATGACATGTTTTGGCTTGAAATGAGTACTTGGGGAGTCTTGTGCTGAACACCAACGTCTCCTCCGTTTGTTTATGTTCATGTTCATCTGGAGCTCAAAAAGGGGCTCCCTCTTAATGTTAATGTTAAATGATCTGTTTGAGCGTTGGGTGTTCAGGTACTATGATTTCACTGGCCCACGAGAGCAATAAACGAACATTTGTTCTTTGAATCATGACATCATCGAAAGGATCGAAATGCAATATTGTGAAAGATATTTGATTACTGATTTTACTGGTTACTCGCTGAGCTTCTAACTTACCCCAAAAATATTTTATTCTCCTCCACAGGGCTCGTGGCGAAGGAAGGACTTGTAGTACTTATTCACGTGACTGGATGGCATATATCTTGTACAGTTTGAATTTGGAATCATTTTATGTATAGTTGAGAATTGTTTCCGCTTCGCTTATAACATGTAATTATTGGAGAATTTGATGTATATTTGAGATTTATATTGTAATTCATTTGAGGATTGTAGTGAACGACTGAGTCCCGGCGAGAGTTGGGCAGGCGGTCCGCCGAACCCTCTGGTTCGCCTTAGGGGGAGGTGGGGCCGTCACAGTTGGTATCAGAGCCATATGCCGACGGTTGGGACTCTACGTCCTTTTACTGGAAAAGCCCCGAGCCTCTCGTTCGTGAAGAGTCACGAAGCGAAACTCTCCGTAGGGGATGCCCGCGTGCGGGTGGCAAGCTGATAGGTACCTTGTGATGTGACCCTAAGAACTGTCACAGTTGGTATCAGAGTTTAGGCTTCAGATCTCTGTAGTGTATTCTAGGCTTGAAGTTTAGGATGCCGGACTGTGGGTTTGGTTTGCAATATTAGTGATTCTTGCAGGATATCTCGACTTGATTGGTATAAGATGAAATGTCGAGGACGACATTCTTTTAAGGAGGGGAGTTTGTGACGCCCCGAAAAAAAAATTAGTTTGAGAACTCGGAAATTTTCTAATTTTCTAGGGTTTATTTTTTTTAATTGCCCGCCTTTTCTACATTTTCTTTATTAGAAAAATTTCCCAGATAAATTTTATGAGCAAAGATAGTTTTAAAATGATTTTTCGAGTATTGGGTAGTTTTTGAGAAATAAAGAGCGTATATCGGACGTGGGACCCGCTAGTGCGAAAAGTTCGGAAAAATTCGGCCAGTTAGGTTAAGTTTCGAATACTGGGTTTAATTTATCGGATATTACGAGATAATTAGAGGTTGCTTAGATGGTTAATGATGGAGAGACAAAAGGATAAGTGTTACAATTAAAAGGTGCTAGGTGTCGCGACCCGATTGGAGTTGGACTTTGACTTAACTTTCTTACCTTTACTAAAACCCAAAATTTGACCAAAAATATCCCATTTCTTCTTCCTTCTTGGCTGAACACTTGAGAGAAAGAAAGAGAGGAAAAGTTTCATCTTCAACTTCAAATCCAAGCCAAATCTTAAGTTCCAACCATTGGAAACTCAAATTACTCCATACAAAGTGCTAGTTAAGGAAGATTTGGAACTTGAATGGAAGGATTTTTGGAGGACAAAGCCTAAGCTCCTACCTTTCTTGTGGTTTTAAGGTATTTTGCCAAGAACATCCTCTTTACTTCAATTAATTGCTTATTAGTGGTTTTTAATTGTTTTAGATGTTGTTTTGTGGAAGATTAGCACTTGAATGCATGAATTCCAGATTAGGGTTTCACTAACCCCTATTCTGCCCGTTTCTGTTTGACCAGGTTAGAGGCCGAATTGGCCTTAACACAAAACATGAAAGTTATAGAGAATGTTGTTTGATAGTTACCTGTAAATTTCAGCTCAATCTGAGCTCCGTAACCTGTGAAAAGACCGAAATACCCCTGCTATCCTGTTTCTATCCGAGAATAGTAATCAGCTTTGGTAATTGGGTAGTTTGACTGGGAATACTACCGATTTGATGGTTGATGTCTGCTTAGGAATTATAGCCTTGTATCTTAGCTTTCAAATGGCTTTGGAATCACTTGAATTGGAGTTGTATATGCTGAGATAATTCGGAAATACCCAGACTGGTCTGGGTAGGAGTTCAGCGAACAGGGTTGTCTTTTCACCCAAACTGACCGTGACTTTTCACCATGATCCTTACCGAATTAGATTTTGGCCAAAACATGAACGTTGTAGCCAATGGTATAAACTAGTAGCCTACAAAATTTCAACTTGATCCGACCACTGTAGCATGTGCAATGACCGAAATACCCTTGACTGTCCATGAAACCTGTTTCGCGCCCAGAATTCTGTTTTTGTGTAGTTTTCCATTTTTGATCATGAAAATGCATGATTTGGCCATGGAGGTCTTCATAAGAAATGTAGGGTTGTGTTTTATCTTCGAAACACCATAAGATACACTTCAATCGGACTTCGGTAGCCTGAATTATTGCTGTTTAACAATTGTGCGGTTAGCCAACCTGTTTGTGAGATTCTGGTTTCGTATATTTCAATTTTGACTTAGATACATTGCAAAATGGACTGAGTGACCTTCTGGAATATTGTAACCCTATCTCTTAGGTTCGAAACGGTGTATCTTACACCTCCATCCGATAATCGTAGTGCCAATGGTGCCAAAACCGCTAAATGACATCAAATCTGTTTTTGGGTTTAGGGCTTGGATTCGGACAAGATAATGGTATATGATGGATGGGTTCTGAGCCGTGGAGGTGAGTGACCCCAAACTATTCTTAAAGCTTCTTATGAAATGTTTCTTGCATTATTTACTCGACTGCATATCATGCGTGCTTGCATGTGGGTTCATGACATGTTTTGGCTTGAAATGAGTACTTGGGGAGTCTTGTGCTGAACACCAACGTCTCCTCCATTTGTTTATGTTCATGTTCATCTGGAGCTCAAAAAGGGGCTCCCTCTTAGTGTTAATGTTAATGTTAAATGATCTGTTTGAGCGTTGGGTGTTCAAGTACTATGATTTCACTGGCTCACGAGAGCAATAAAGGGACATTTGTTCTTTGAATCATGACATCATCGAAAGGATCGAAATGCAATATTGTGAAAGATATTTGATTACTGATTTTACTGGTTACTCGCTGAGCTTCTAGCTCACCCCAAAAATATTTTATTCCCCTCCACAAGGCTCGTGGCGAAGGAAGGACTTGTAGTACTTATTCACGTGACTGGATGGCATATATCTTGTACAGTTTGGATTTGGAATCATTTTATGTATAGTTGAGAATTGTTTCCGCTTCGCTTATAACATGTAATTATTGGAGAATTTGATGTATATTTGAGATTTATATTGTAATTCATTTGAGGATTGTAGTGAACGACTGAGTCCCGGCGAGAGCTGGGCAGGCGGTCCGCCGAACCCTCTGTTTCGTCTTAGGGGGAGGTGGGGCCGTCACAGCTCAGAGGAAGGTAAGGGTGCCAAATCCAGGGGTGTCAGGGGGTTAAAACCATAAACAATCTCAAATGGTGATAGTGTGTTGCACTATGAACAGTTCTATTATAAGCAAATTTAACATGTGGCAAACACTCTTCCCAAAATTTAAGATTCTTTTTAATCAAAGCCCTGAATAATGTACCAAGGGTGCGATTGACAACCTCAGTTTGTCCATCACTTTGTGGATGACTTGTGGTTGAAAACAACAATCTAGTGCCAAGTTTAGACCACAAAGTCTTCCATAAATAACTCAAGAACTTCACATCTCTATCGCTAACAATGATTTGAGGCATACCATGCAAACGAACAATTTCTTTAAAGAACAAGTTAGCAATGTGAGATGCATCATCAGTTTTGTGATAAGGGATGAAATGAGCCATCTTAAAGAATCTATCAACTACGACACAGATGGAATCATTACCCCTTGGTGACCGAGGTAGTTCCAAGACAAAGTCCATAGACAAGTCTACCTAAGGATGCTGTGGAATGGGCAACGGGGTATACAAGCCATATGGGTTTGTTTTAGACTTGACTTTGTGACAAGTGGCACATCTACCAACCATGTGCTCAATATCCCTACGCATATGGGGCCTGTAGAAGTGTTCTTGTAATATCGTTAACATCTTAACAATACCAAAATGTCCCATGAGACCACCACTATGTGCCTCTCTAAGCAAAAGATCGCGAATCGAAGAGTTAGGCACTCACAACTTGTCCACATAGAACAAAAAACCATCATACAAGAAATATTTTTCATGCGGACTCTTAGTGCAAGAAGCCTAGATGTCACTAAAATCAAGATCATGTGCATAGAGTTCCTTAATCATTTCAAACCCTAACAACTTAGCATCAAGAAAAATAAGCAAGGAATGTCTAAGTGATAAGGCATCAGCTACCACATTCGATTTGCTAGTTTTGTACCTAATGACATAAGAGAAGGTGTCAATGAAGCATACCCATTTGGTATGTCGTTTACTCAATTTTGGTTGCCCCTTGAGAAACTTCAATGACTCGTGATCAGCGTGTATGATGAACTCCCTTGGGCGGAGGTAGTGTTGCCATGTCTCCAATGCCCTCACAAGTGCGTACAACTCCTTGTCATACGTGGGATAGTTCAAGACAGCATCTCCCAGTTTCTCGCTAAAGAAGGCACAAGGCCTCTTGTCTTGCATGAGAACAGCGCCAATACCTACACCAGAAGCATCACATTCAATTTCAAAAGTCTTGTTAAATTCGATAATGCTAACACAGGTGCATGTGTGAGTTTGTCCTTAAGGGTAAGGAATGCTTGTTCTTGGGTTTCTCCCCAATGGAATTTATCATTCTTCTTTGTCACGACAGTCAATGGAGCGGCAATGGTGCTGGAGGCTTTGACAAATCGCCGGTAGAAGCCTGCCAATCCATGGAAACTGCGCACCTCAGGAACGGATGTTGGAGTTGGCCATTGCTTGATGGTCTCAATCTTGGATTCATCTACTTTGATGCCCTGTGAACTCACAACATAGCCTAAAAACAAAAACTCATTAGCACAAAAGATGCACTTCTTAAGGTTGGCGTATAGACGCGCCTCTCGAAGTGTATTAAGAACTAATCTCAAATGCTCCATGTGCTCTTGCTCATTTCGACTATAGATCAAAATGTCATCAAAATAAACAATCACAAACTTCCCAATGAAGTGTCTCAAAACATGGTTCATTAATCTCATGAACGTACTAGGAGCGTTAGCTAACCCAAAGAGCATGACTAGCCACTCATAAAAACCATGTTTGGTTTTGAAAGCCGTTTTCCACTTATCGCCTTCTTTCATCCTAATTTGATAATAGCCACTCCTTAAATCAATTTTAGTGAAAATAACAGCACCATCAAGTTCGTCAAGCATATCATCTAGCCTAGGAATGGGATGACGATATTTAACAGTAATAGCATTAACGGCTTGGCAGTCAGCGCACATGCGCCAAGTACCATCCTTTTTAGGGACAAGTATCACAGGCACAGCACAAGGACTCAGGCTCTCTTTTACCCAACCCTTACCTAGTAGGCCATCAACTTGCCTTTGAAGCTCCTTTGTCTCCTCAGGACCCATGCGGTAGGCTGGTTCGTTAGGTAGGGGTGCTCCAGGAACCAAGTCTATCTGGTGCTTAATCTCTCGAATGGGTGGTAAGCCATCAGGGAACACGTCCTCGAATTCCTACAAAAGAGCAACTATACTCGAAGGCAATGCCTTATCGAGCTCAGCAACATCTAGAAGCACATATTTGCAAATCCTGAGTAATACAGGCTGATCAGAATTAACAATCTTTCTAATATCCTTAGCCTTAATGATCATGTTTTGCTTCCTAGTGTTGGATTTAATGGATGCCTGATCATGTGTGACACTAGGTATGCTCACTTGACCCTTGGTCAATTGCTCACGTGTAAAGTGAAGCATTTTCCAGGGTCGGCCGCCTTTTATTTCCTCTTTGGGTGATCCAATTCACATTCCCTTTGCAGTTTAAGTTGGTTCTCATACACTTGTGCAGGTGTGAGTGGTGTTAGGACCATGCATTTACTATTGTGCAAAAGAGTGTACTTGTTTGCCCTACCATGAAATGTGACATGTTTATCAAACTGCCAAGATCTTCCTAAGATAACACGTGTCACATGCATAGGGACAATATCACACACAAGTTCATCAATGTAGTTGCCAATGGAAAAAGGAACACGTACCTGTTTGTAGACACGTACCTCACCTTCTTCACTTAGCCATTGGAGGCGGTATGGATGCGGATGTCTAGTGGTAGGAAGGCCCAAGCTTTCAACCATGAGTAAGCTTGCCACATTGGTGCAACTCCCACCATCAATGATGAGGCTGCACACCTTATCACTTACTTTACAACGAGTGTAAAATAAGTTTTCCCTTAGCAAAACACTCGCCGTGCCACCAAACACCCTATTTCTCCTTGTGTAGGAGAACATTCTTTCTCAATCGAGTCATCCTCCAAGCAATCACCTTTGATCAATCCGGACATCTCCTCACAATCGTCATCATCGGACATGATCTCACCATTGTGAGTGACTAACATGACCCTTTGGTTTGGACATTGAGACTGGATATGTCCAAACCCTTGGCACTTGAAGCACTTTGTGACGACCCCACCTCCTCTTAGGGCGTACCCTAGGGTTTAGCGAGTCGCCTGCCCAACTCTCGCCAGGATTCACTCACTCGTACTTCGAGAAATTAACTTACATCCATAGAGCGATAAATAATATCACAATTCAAACTTATAATATACATTGATGCTCGACTCAAAATACAAAGCTCGTTCACACTAAAATAACAATTCAAGTACAAATCACCCTAGTCGAGTGATAGCGCGAGTACAATTCAAAATTCAAAACATCTAGACTATGCTAGTCTGTACACATCTCATGCCTCGCTCGTACCCCCTGTAAGGAAAACAAAACTAATAGAGTGAGCTAAAACTCAGTGATGTTCCAAATATCAAATTGACCATCAAATAACATAGAAGTAGCACAATAGTGAAATATCAAGCAACAAGTCAAGAAATGAGTAATAATACTTCATATAGCCAAACAATAAATATTCCGCATTTCACATATGAGGATACAGTTGCTTATATATCGGCTCCACCATAGCTTGATCGATTGGTAGTTGACACTCCGTCAACTTTCAAGTAAGGTAACTAGTCCAGTAGAACACCACTTAACTCCAATCTCCGTCCACCGACCAAACCCCTTACCGGGCTCGAACTCCACAATAAACACTGGTGGTAATACTCGGGTTTACCGATTAGTTGAGAAGATAACACTCCACTCGACATCAATAACTACCCAGGGTTCGTTATCTAATCGACCAAACCCTTGCCGGCTCGACTCAACTAACTAGCCACAGGGTTTCTGGAATTCCAGGCAAGATACAATTCATATGCATGTATATCAAGTCAATTGAAATCGATGAACAAGGATAAATCACATTAGGGCAAGTGCGATAAAGTACACTCTTACCCTATCAATTCATTTATGTATCATGTAATCACATTGGTCATGTGTTAAACACAAATGTCAAGTTCAATCAGATAGTTGGAAGCACTCACCAAAATGTAGTGCTTCTAGTGATCACGTCTAGGTTGTACTCCTGGTTTGCAGTCCAAATCTGCGATAAAACATTGTTTAAGAACTTTGAAAGTTGACTAAGATTCGAAACTTAAACGTTTCGTTTAACAAGAATCAAGTAATTGAATTTCATTTAGAGAATATTTGTAAAACTCTTGCTCGCTTTTCAAACTGTGAGACTTGGTAGCAATTATATCTGGAAATACCATTTGAGTCGAAAGAACGAGGAAAAACATATTTCTATTAGTCGTTATTTCCATTTTCCCAAGGGTACAAGGTCGGCCAAGTTCTAAATTATATATCTCGATAAAAGAAGATGCAAATATCCTAGATAGTTCAAGTGGTATTCGTTCTCAAATCCTTATACAAATCACGAGTATATCTACCTAGCCCTCGAGCGCAAATTTGTGCAGCACGCCCTTTGTATTTACCTATTTCTAGCCATTTATGGCTTCATTCTTTTCCTCAATCAGTCCCAAAATCACATGCAAAGAGTCTCATTACAATATCCATTCAATAGGCTCAACGTCATACAATTACAAAACCATGCTACAGAAATGATCGGAAATAAGGTTTAAGGCAAAAAGTAAAAGACAGGTTTGACGTCTCTTAGCGTATTAGTCACAACCAAAACTACACTTATCAGATTGGGGTGATATTTATACCATTTCGAAGCTAATACAACGGGCTACAACTTTGATGAAAACCACTCAATCCAGGTCATAGTGTATCCAAGTCAAATTCATCGTTTAATGAACCAGAATTTCACCATCAGGCTGGTTAACAGCACTGCATTCGACTGACAACAACTCAGGCTACAAAAGTCCGATTGAGGCGTTTTCAGAGGCATTGAAAAGTTAAAACATAGAACTACAACTTTCATGTTTTGGTCAAATGCTAATTCAATATGGATCAAGGTGAAAAAAACGCGGCCAGAATGGTGAAATGTCAAAACTGTCCACAGAGCTCTACCTATGGCAGTCAAGGGTATTTTTATCTTTTCATGTGCTACAGTGCTCGGATTGAGCTGAAATTTGTAGGTAGCTATAAAACATTATTTCCTACAAACTTTCATGGTTTTAGCTAAGTCTAATTCGGCCTCCATCATGGCCAAACAGAACCAGTCAGAACAGGTTAAGATGAAAACCCAAATCTGGAATTTAGTGATTTTAAAGCGTAAACTTCACCTTTCTAGCTTAAACCACTACTACAACTTCCTATACAAGATTATATACACCATATACCATCCAAACAACAAGAAATATAAGTGAACCATTCAAAACCCTAATTCAAAATTTCAGCACCACAAGTATCAAAACCCCTTAACTAGGTATCACAAGGCAAGAATACAAGTTACTAAATAACTTCAACAAGACTAAGGGAAAGGAGGAAGATGAACAGCCATAATACCTCAATAAAAGGCTTGCAAGAGATATCCTTCACTTCTCCTTGAAAAATTTAGCTCCCCAAGCTTCCTAAGCTCCTAATTGAGAAGTTAATCGGTTTAGTTTCCTTGATTTCTCACTCAAATGGATTAAGCTCAACATGAAATGGAGTTTTCTTCCTCTTGCTCTCTCCCTCAAAGCTCATGGCTGGAATGCTGAAATGAGGAGCAATGTGAGTGATTTTTGGTGATAAATATGGAAGAAATTGGTTGGTCAACAACCTTTAGATGACCGCCACTTGTCGCCATGAGATTAACTCTCAAATTTTTTCTTTTCCTTGTGTTGTTCTAGTCAATAATTTTGGCCACTATGAGCTAAGAAATGGGCTGATATTTTGCACTAATTTCAATGATGTTTCATGGTAAGAAAGTGGTGGTCAAGTGGTGTATTCAATCGGTAGTGAACGATATCCGTCAGTTCGAACCGATTTTCATTAAATCACGTATACTAGGGTTTTATCTTATAATTCACTAACTTATTATTATCACTTCTAATCATACACTTAATATCATCTAAAACTCACTCTTAATCACCAAATTTGATACATACTCCGTACCGAATAGTCACACTACGAAAAGGCGTAAAAACCCTAATTTGTGATAACTTGAAAATGAAAGAGAAAACCCTTAATTCTATGTTCATTTGCACTTATTGTGGGGTGATTGGGTAGTAAGGCTATTATAAAGTAATAATTTCCAAATAAAAGGGGATTTTTAAGGAAAATATCAGGAATTTTACAAGTCCTCACACACTTGATATCCCTACTCCAAGTCTTAGGGGCTTCATGTGGTGCCTTAGAAGTGGCCCTGGATGCATCAACAACTTTTTTAGGGGTAAAATGGGAATTTCAACTAGGAGTGCTACCTGGAGTTCGGCTGGAGGAAGTGGTCATAGCCGAGTTTCCAGCATCGTGGGTGGTCCTCCTTGGTAGATTTCCTCTCCATGAAGTCGAATTGGTGGCTTGGAAGGCGCGGCCTCCCCGCCTCAACCTATTCCTCCTCTCGGCCTTGATAGCAAGTTCAAGAAGGTCGTGCATGTCCAAGAAGGGTTGTAGTTCCAAGGCCCCCTGAAGGTCAGGGTTGAGACCTCTAAGGAATCTTACCATTGTAGCCTCACTATCTTCTTGAATATTTGCCCTTATCATGGCCATTTCGATCTCCTTGTAGTAGTCTTTTACACTCATGTTGCCTGGAGTCAGGGTTTGAAGCTTGGAGTGGAGATCGCGGTTGTAATAGCTAGGAACAAACCTCTTGCGCATCAATGCCTTGAGTTCTCACCAAGTCCGGACTCGTGGTTCTCCCATTCTCCTTTGATGAGTCCTTACTTGGTCCCACCAGACTAGTGCATAGTCTGTGAACTCAACAGTGGCTACCTTAACCTTTTGTTCCTTGCTATAATCATAGCAGTCGAAGACCATCTTGATGCGGCCTTCCCATTCCAAGTAAGGCTCGGGGTCGCTTTTGCCTTGGAATGTAGGGACTTGGATCTTAAGTCCCTTGATCTCATTCTTAGGAGTACCCTCCTTGGCCTCTCGGCCTTCTCCTCTTCATCACTGGTTGAGTAGTCATCATAATCGCCTCTCTTGGTACCATGGCTACTCTGGTTATGAGATCTAGAGCGGGAGCCTCGCGGAAGGCTCTTGGTGATTTCGTCAAGCCGGCTGTGCATTTCCTCCATTTGATGGTCGCTAATCCGTTGGAGCTCGGTTTTCATGGCTTGGAACATCAAGGTGTAGTCTGGACTCAGATGATCTTGCTCCATGCCTGCAAAAGGTTAGCAACAAGAGAGAACGATACAAGTATAACCTCACTTCACTCCCTTAGCATATCACTCACTCTCGTATTTGTCACTCAAAGCACTCTATGACCTTACCAAATACCTTTACCTGTTGGATTAGGTAGTTGAGAAATGCCGCTCAAGTCCAATGAATGTTACCCGAACTTTTCCACAAGAGTATTCAAGTAGCATGACACAAAGGAATGCGAAAGGAATGGATTGAACACTGTTTTTGGAAGGATTTAAGTGGCGGTCAAATTTTGTAGAGGCGCTAGTGTGAATGGAATCCAATGAGGTCCTAGCTTCCTAAAATATAGGAGTGTGTCCAAGTGGAAATAAAAGAGTTTATCCAAGAAGCCTACTTAGTTTCCTAAATGAGTCTGGAAAACAAGTTAGTTTTGGAAACTTTGTAGAAAACCTTTTCCTTTCTTGAACAACTTTAGGAACTTCCCAAATTCTTTTCCAAATAGGATTCCCCTAGCAAAAGTCGGTTCTCTCCCCAAGAACCCCTTCCCAAGTCGGTGGAAGTTGGCTTATTAAAGCCATCCACTCAAGCCGTCACTAGCACACACACAAATACCAAGCACAATTCGGATTTTTCTGGTTTTAGTGCTCAAGACAGTTTCGGCTATTGTGCAAGACAATGGAGTCTCAACAAGAAGGTGCAAGCAATCCTACTCAAGCTCCCCCCCAACGGATTATTCAAGATTTCCCCAAGAAATTTACTCCCAAACCAAGGAAACCCTTCACCACTGCAAGAGAGTACAAGAAGATGTTCTCTAGGAGGGTGAAACAAGTTCCCAAAGAACAAGATATTCAAGAACTTCAAGAAATGGTGGATCAAAACTTTTGAATCCCTTTCCTTGTTTAGTTTTCTGTTTGGGTAGATAAACGATGTAAGAATCTGGTTTTGGGCAATAAAAATTCGACTTTTCCTTCTTGTTTTTCTTGGCAACCGAAAGCGCCCCTCTCTTTTCTTTTTCATTTCTATTTATTTTTTTGACTCAAACGAACAAACACAAACTTCACCTAGCTGAATGGAAGTAAGTTTCCAGATTTGGTTTCGGCTAAATCATGCACACAATAATCTACTTCCCTCAAGAACTTCCAAGATACTTGTCAAGAACTTCAAGATGGTAATTAAGAAATTCAAGATGTGATACCCCGACTTTTAGGATATTATGGTTTCTATATTTTATTTTTTTTGTTTTAAAACATTGTTTTGTTTTAAAGATTAGAAACCCAAAATTCTAATCAAAAGGAAATCAAAAGGGAAAACAAAAACCCTAATTTACTTGTGACTACCCGGTTTTCCTAAATCCCTTATATTTTAATCGAAACCCTAATTGTAAACAATGGAATTGTAAAATTCCTCACATTTTTTTTAAATTCCCTTTTATTTGGAAATTATTACTTTCTAATAGCCTTCCCCCCTAATTACACCGTAATAAGTGTAAATGAACATAAAATCTAGGGTTTCTTTTTTTTTCATTTTCAAGTTAACGCGAATTAGGGTTTTTACGCCTTTTCGTAGTGTGACTATCCGGTATAGAGGCTGGATCAAATTTGGTACTTAAGAGTGAGTTTTAGATGATATTAAGTGTGCGATTAGAAGTGATAATAATAAGTTAGTTAATTATAAGATAAAACCCTAGTATACGCGATTTAAAAAAAAACGGGTTGAACCAACGGGTACCGTTTGTTACCGAGTGAGTGCGCCACTTGAGCACTACTTTATTATCTTAATCTCCTTGCTATTAAGTGATTAATATCAGCCCCAAAATATGTTCAAGGCAGCCGAAATATTGGACCAAAAATAAGAGAGAAAAGAACAAAATTTGACTACCAATCAAAGTGTGACACTTGTCACCTTTGACCCAAATTCATTTCTATCATTTTTAACCTTCTTGAAGCTTCATTGAGCCTTCATTTTCTGCCTAGCAGCCATGAGAGAGAGAGGGAGAAGAGTGAAGAGAACTTTCAATTTCCAACCTTGAATCCAACATTTTGAGTGAAAACAAGAAAAACTAAACCGATTAATCACTAGTTTGTGAGCTTGGGAAGCTTAAGGAACCAAAAATTTCAAGGGTGTCGTACCTCATTTTTTAAATAAGAAAAATAAAAGATGGTTTAGAAAAAATGGCTTTGATTCGATTTTTGATTGGAAAATGATTTTTTGATTTAAAAAGAAAATGAAGAACATGGGTCTCAATGGGACTTGAAAATATGACGATTTGACCCAAAATAATAGTTTAAAAAGGGTTTTTGAATAAAAAATCGGAGTCGCCACTTGGTATTGGGTTGAGGTGTACCAAGTCACCTAAAAATGAATTTTTTTTAAAAAAAAGTAGAAAACCCTTTTTAAACGACTCCAAGTCTACGAAATAAGAGAAAATGATTCGGGAGTCACATTTGAAGAAAGGGAAGGCAAGGATAAGAATCCAAGGCACCCTTTCAACCTAGCCAAGGCTAGTTGCGCGATTTAGTCGAAGATTTTTTTTATTTTAGCCTAAAGATTTATCACATTTGGATGTACTATATGAATGCAACCCTAGACCTAAGAGGGCATCGGGGGGTTGGAATTTCTCTTCAAAGCTCAATTGGTGCCAATCACATTAATTGCGATGCCCAATGCAGACTCTTTGGAGAGGTCACGAGTAATGCAAAAATATGAGACTCTAAGAAAAGAAAAGGAAAATAAAAAATAATTATACAAATATATATGTCCTAAAGGATTGCATCATGTCAGGTACGGGGGACTAATGTTCGTGACTCAATTTTCCCTTTAATAGAGGGAATACGAGCGTGCTAAGGCTAGAAAAGCCAAACTCGTCCATATCCCATATCCAAGGGTAATTTCCCTAATCTAAACATGCAAATGTACTAGCCTAGTTCTAATACTTAAATGGGAATGCAAATTTAATGTCATGTTGTCATACAAAGGGGTAAGGAATATACATATAAGGAGAAATATGGGGGAAGAGATATACATATATAAGGAAAGCGTCATGCAACATGGTAAAAAAGGCCCTAGAAAGTAAAGATATGCATGAGATGAAGTGATTTTATCACACAATCATGATCTAACGTGCGGACGGTTCCTAAGGGTCTAGCGTTGAACTAGCCCTTAACTATGAATTCCTACTAGCATTGGACTAGTGGAAAATCGGAACAAAAGGGCCACAACTAGCATTGGACTAGTGTGGTGACGCCACACATCGGTTACAATCAAATAAATCATGTAAGACCTAATAAAAGCATGTAAACACATAAATCACGTATAGCACATAACACATAAGCATGATATCTAGATGCAAGGCCCTAAGAAAGCGATAAACACATAGGCACATACATGCAAATCACACATAAGGCAAATAAAGAAAATAAAGCCCTAACTATTACATTCGAGGAATCCTACTACAATCTAAGGGGAATGAATTAAATAAAATGATATAATAACCTAACTATTACAATTGTGGCATTCAAGTGCCTTTCAAATGATCAAAATTGAACTAAAATAAATATACAAAAATTAAAACGAAGAAAGCGAATAAATAAATAAATAAAATGAACACATTCAAAAGGCATGCAATTAAACATGTAAAGTCGCGTAGGGCATGTAGGGTCAAATAAAGTAAGAAATAAGGGATAAGGTGTACCTCCCTTGAGTTGGAGCCCCAATGACATGAATTCACTTATTTACCCTCCAAAATGCAAAGAAAAGGTCAAGACATCACTTTAATTAACAAATAATCATAAAGGTAAAAATGAATTGTGAAATTGAATTAATTAAACCATATAAACAACCCACATTCAAGAAGTCAAAAGAATAAAAGACTTGATTGCAAACATTAACAAAGTTTCGAGGTCAAAATTAAAGGAAAATAAAGTTTAGGGGCCTATTTGCAATTAAATCTAAGACCCAATTGAAAGAAATCAAGAATCTTTAGAATCATGACATAAATATTCAGAAGCACAAGGACTGATTTGCAAATTTGGTTACCAGATTCTTAGTGGATCAAACCATTGGGCCGTTTTCTTATTTGGTTGGGCCTAAGAGCCTCCTAGCCCAATCGAAACTTAAAGCAAAAGGAATGAGCCAATCCACTATTCTGACCCCTCGAATAATCCAACAAAATGATGGGCTTTAACCCTTTAGCCCAGGACAAAATCCAAATAAAAAAAAAACCCTAACCTAATTCCAAGTAACCCAAATAAATAGCCAAATCTAATTCCCCTTCCAAGTAATCCAACAAACTAATAGGTGAAATAAATATGTTAAAGTCTAATTTCATTCCAAAAATCCAGAATTAATTAACTAAAAATCATACTTACAACATAAAAAAAGAAAATTTAAGCTTGAAAGGGGTAAAAATGAAAATGATTTATTTGCAAAAATGTTTGGGCCTTAGTGAAATTATTCAAGGATTTGGGGGTCAAAACATAATTTATTAACAATTTTTGTGGGAGCTCGCGATGCATCTTCTTCCTCGGCAATCCAAAGTAACTCTCTGCAACTAACAATCATGCGGATTCTGGCTAGCTTTGAGCTGGCCAGATTTCCTCTTAAACGCATACAGAAGAAAAAATAAAAATAAAAATAAAAAATTATTCTTTTGGTTCAAAATCTCCATTCGGGCATTTCATCAAACACTATATGGGCATGGAGGATCTTAGCAATTTCTAGATCAAATGATGTAAATCAGAGCCTAAAATTTTATCAGATACACAAAAGAACACAGTCCAATCAATTCATGAAACATGCGTATGCTAAAATCATGAACAATCAGCAGAATGCAACAGACAAAGCCACGGCAGGCATGCTTTGAAAGAAAGCTGAAATGTAAAGGAAAACGTTAACTTACAGGGTTCTCTCAACGAGCTTCACTGGTGGTGATGGAGGATTCCGGCGGGATGGTGGCGAGTAGTGGCGGTTCCAGTGAGCGGCGGCAGCTACAAGCTTCAATTCTTCTGCTGCTTTCTTCTTCAATTTCTTGGCCACAATTCCTCTTCAAATGCTCTCTTTTTGCTTGCTCTTTTTTTTCTACGTCTTTTTCACTTTGCCGAAATTATCCTCTCCCTGGTTCTTTTGGCCTTGGAAGATAGGCGGTCACCGTCGCCGCCATCTTGATTGACAGCAACGTTGCAGTTCGACGATGAAGAGGAAAGTAGGGTTTGGACGGCTATCAAGTTATACGATGAATTGGGTGGCTCTGTTCTTTCTTTATTTCCCTTAGCTCCGTTTTTCCTTGCTGAAGATCTCTCAGTTCCTTTTCTGCTTTCTTTTTGCTCCTTTTTTCCGTTCCTTCCCCGATCCTTTCTTTTGCTTCGTTTCTTTCTTTTTCATCCAATGAAGCCCTCTCTCTTCTTCATACAAAGCTCTCCCCCCAGATTCACTCCAACCCCCCCAGCCGCTCTCTGTTTTTCTCCTTCGATCTATCTGTCCGCTGCTCCCTCATTTTTTACTCTGTTTTTCCCAGCCGTAAGCCTCCCTTGTTTTTCTCAAAACTCCCCTTTCTCTGCTTTCTCTTCTCCTCAATCTTGGCCTTGCTCCCCCTAGACCCAACTCAACCGCCAACCTTACTCATTTTCTTTTTCCAAAATCCCTATCCTACAAGTGTCTAGACACCTGTCATCTAGGTGATGTGTTGTTAAAAAAGAAGAAGGGACACTTGTCCCACATGCAAGTTTCCACTTGTTATTTTTCTTTTTTCCTTCTTTTTTTTTCTTTTTTCCTTTTTTTCCTGAAATTTAGTATGAAGACAAAAATAAATAAAATAAAACAAAATAAAGAAAAAACTAAAAATTGAAACAAATAAACTAAGAATTAAATTAGTTCAACAAATAAAGTTAAAAAAATAAAAAATAAAGATAAAAAATTAAAAATTTGGTGTCTACAGTTTGCTCCTCTTTATCTGAATTTCGAAGAAAATCGAGACAAAGACGTCGACACCAAATACTTACCTGCGTCATTTGGCTGCGGCTACTCGAACAATCGACGCTTTTGAATCGAGGGCTGACCTCTTTAATAAAAAATTTAAAAATGGGACTGACCCAGACAAGGAATTTAAAACGGGACTGACCCGAACCAGAAAATTAAAAAATGAAATGCTCACTAGTGGGACTGACCCACGGCTAGTGGCAGTGAAAAATGAAATGCTCACTGGTGGGACTAATCCATGTTCAGTGGTAGTGAAAATAAAATGCTGGTATGTACGAAGAAACTGTATAAGACTTGCTTGGAAAATTATCCAAAGATTTGCTTTATTGTGATGAATCGGTCAGTGGGATTAAACCCAAGCCTACCATGATAATTGGTCAGTGGGATAACACCCGAGCCTGCCTTGATAATCGGTCAGTGGGATTAAACCCGATCCTGCCGAAACTTGGTCAATTGGTCAGTGGGATCAATACCCGAGCCTTCCTTCAATTGGTCAGTGGGATCCATACCCGTGCCTGCCTTCAATTGATCACTTGGATCAATAATTAGTCAGTGGGATCAACACCCGAGCCTGCCTTTGCTTGGTTAATTGGTCAGTAGGATCCATACCTGTGCCTGCCTTCAATTGGTCACTTGGATCAATAATTAGTCAGTGGGATCAACACCCGAGCCTGCCTTTGCTTGGTTAATTGGTCAGTGGGATCAACACCCGAGTCTGCTTTCAATTGGTCACTTGGATCAATAATTGTTCAGTGAGATCAACATCCGAACCTGCCTTCACTTGGTTAGTTGGTCAGTGGGATCAATACCCGAGCCTGCTTTCAATTGGTCACTTGTCAATAATTGGTCAGTGGGATCAATACTCGAGCCTGCCGAAATTTGGTCAATTGGTCAGTGGGATCAACACCCGATCCTGCTTTCAATTGGTCACTTGGATCAATAATTGGTCAGTAGTATCCATACCCGAGCCTGCCGAAATTTGGTCAATTGGTCAGTGGGATCAACACCCGACCCTACCTTCACTTGGTTAATTGGTCGGTGGGATCAACACCCGAGCCTGCCTTCAATTAATCACTTGGTCAATAATTGGTCACTGGGATCAACACTCGAGCCTGCCTTCACTTGGTTAATTGGTCAATGGGATCAACACCTGAGCCTGCCTTCAATTGGTCACTTGGATCAATAATTGGTCAGTGGGATCCATATCCGAGCCTGCCGAAATTTGGTCAATTGGTCAGTGGGATCAACACCCGAACCTGCCGTAAGAATTGGCCAATTGGTCAGTGGGATCAATACCCGAGCCTGCCTTGCTGATTGGTCAATTGGTCAGTGGAATTAACACCCGAGCCTACCTTTCAATTGGTCAATTGATCAGTGGGATCAGCACCCGGACCTGCTTTGATGATTGGTCAAATAATTAAGTGTGATTGTCAAAAAAGAGGAGGATGGAAGGGTGCGCGGCGTATGCTGAGACATTGCCAACAAGAATTTAATTTGATTTTTGAAGAAACAAGAAATTGAATTTGATTTTTCTGATTTTTTATTTTTTGATTTATTTTTGATTTATTTTTTATTTTTTTTGTTTTATTTTTTGCTTTTTTGTTTTGTTTTGTTTTGTTTTGTTTTGTTTTTTGTTTTTTTTGAGCTTTTTTTCTTTTTCTTTTTCTTCTTTTTTTTGAGCTTTTCGAGAGAATCTTTTCAAAAAATTTGCCCCAGTGTCGAGCCTTTTTCTTCTTTCTTCTTGTTTCTCTTTTTCCAGTTTCGGCCTTCCACATCACGAGATGCTTCTTCATTATGTTCAGCCATGAATACCTGCACGGGGGAACACCAAAGTACAATATGCACTTAAATTTCTTATTTTACAACTACTACTCATGAAAAGAGTAGCGTGATTGATTCGAAATTCTCAAATGTATTACAAAAAATCTGCCCCAGTGTGGGCTTATTTTGCGAAATCTCACAATAAAAATTTGCCCCAATGTGGGCTCATTTTGCAAAATCTCTCAAATGAAAATTTGCCCCAGCGTGGGACCATTTAATTGCAAAAATTTGTTTGGATGACTCTCCATTTATTTGAACAAAGTAAGAAACTATGCTTTCTAACAGAAAATTTCATAATGAATTTCTCAAAATAATACCAAATTACAAGTGATTCCTTCCTCGATTTAGCATTGATGCTTAGGGTGATGGGTCACCACTCCTTGCTAGCTCGTCTTTCAGGACCAATCGAGTGGGTGTTATTTCTGATTTTGAGGGGGCTAAGGAAAATGAGAGGTCAGGATTTGTCTTATTCTTGTGCCCAAATTGTATGTAATCCATTCAACATCACATCTTGGTGAAAGCAAAAAATTTGTTACCCTTATTTCTTGAGAAAACTTAGTCAACATATAAACTTTATAAGCTTGTAACATATGGGTAGAAACGATAGCTAAACATGTGACAACAGGTTATAGCCTTATGATCCTGAATGATTGAGGGATTCTTCAGAAGCATAATCCTTATTTCGAGTTGTCATGAGGGATAAGTCAACGATGGACTTTATGTGCTTGTAATGCGGCTTGAAAACGATAGTTTAAAGCATAAGACTTTCAAGGACATTGCACCGTAGATCGCATTTTTTCAAAATTGCCCCTATTTTGAACTTAAAGATCTTAGATTCAGTGACTTTCGTCATCACTTAACGGGGACTTCACCATCAAATCTTTTCCATTTCCTTTGCATTTATTTTTGCTTTTTGCTTTTCCTTTCTTTTCAAATGTGCCCTAACGGATTTCAGATGATGAGTACTGTCAACTTCATAGCTAATCAATTCAGAAATACATTTAAAAAATTTCTGGCATCAGTATACAAGCATTACTTGCCAATTAGAAAATTTCTTGACAGAGATATTGCAAAGAAACAGAAGTCAGGATTTTCGCCTTTTGTAATGGGGTCTGGTGAGGTGCTTAGAAAAGTTAAGATTTGAAAGCAGATTTTCAAAAGTGGTTTAAATGATCTGAGATCGCATTATTGTATCAACCCTCTTTTAGGGTCCAATCAGAGTTTGCCCCAGTTTATTCTCAATCGAGACTCTTTTCTCTTTCATTTTGTTCTCTTTTTCGGCCTTCAGCCATTCTTTTGAACTTTATCAAAAATTTGTCCCAGTTTATATTCAACTGAGTTTCTCTTTTCTTTTATTTCCTTTCTTTTCTTGCTTTTGTTGCTTTATCACTTTTCACCTCTTGGGACTTTTCTTTCTTTTTCAACTCAGACTTGCCTCAGTGTGGGGTTTGCGATTCTCAGGGGTTGCCAAATGAAATATTTTATTCTGAAGGCTCAAAAGGGATAACTAGAGATAGAATGTTCCAATGAAAAAGAAGAAGGCCTGACTTTTTATTCCGTTCCTTACATTAACTCTGAAAGGAAACTTTCATCAATGCGAAATTTCTTCCATGTACCTGAATCAATTGATTGAGGAAGACTCCTGTTCATCCATATCTGTGAGACATAAGTGATCCGCCAGACAATACTTTTCCTTTTTCTTTTTTTTTCCTTTTTTCTTTTCAAAATTGAAGTTCAGATATCGATGGTAGAATCAAAGTTTCCCCATTTGGGGTTCTCTCTCTTCTTCTTTTTTTAAATTTAATTTTAGCATTTTTGCTTTTTCTACCCCTTTCTCACAAAATTCTCCAATTTCCTTCCCAATGTGGGGTGCGATAATAAGTGCTTTTAAAAAGAACCACCCATTTTGGCTCAAATGAGGATGCAAGGGATAAATAGTGTTTAGGTTGTAGAAACGATGGCCAAAGCATTATTCTTACACTTCATGACAACCAGAGTAATGAAATACTCATTAAAAATCCACTCCCTTTTGATATCTAAGAATTTTCCAATGTAGGGTAGCGATCATTAAGACTCTTATTTGAAACGAAATTATTCTTTCAAAGGCTCTAATAGGAGAGCAAAGGATAAAATCTATATGGATAGAGAAACGAACGCTTGAAATATCATTCAATATTTTCAAAACAAACAAGAATAATGCACATTTTGCTTTCACTTAGATGTAGATTGAACCGGATTAGACACAATGGGCATTTTCAAACCAAGATTGCCTCAATTTGCAATTTATCAATCAATGTGACTGATTTTTTAGGGCCAATGGAAGTGGACAAAATAGGGATTGTACAGTGAAGGAGAAAAGGTATCTCATTGGGCCTTTTGAGTGACCTCTCAGTTTGAGTGGCTTCTTTTAATCCCTAGCACTCTTATTGTACAGTTTGGATCACTAATCTTGTGAATTTTCAGGCAAGAGGTTGAAATATCTCAACTTGGTCTTATTTCTTAAAATTCATCATGAAATCTCCAACGAGCAAAAGAAAGAATGAAATGTACATGATTATATACAAAACAATAATTGTCTAAAACAAAATTTCTCGCTCAATTATAATACAAATGAGGAGAGAAAATGTGACGACCCCACCTCCCCCTAAGGCGTACCAAAGGGTTCGGCGGACCGCCTGCCCAGCTCTCGCCAGGACTCACTCACTCACTCGTAGCACGTGCATACATCCATGAACCATGAATAACATTCACAATTCAAACTTATAATTTCCATTGGTACAAATCAAGGTACAAAGTCTCAATATACCCAAACTAGTTCAAAGTGTGTACAATCCAAGTACAAAACATTCTATTCGAGGAATAGGGCGAGTACAAGTCAAAAGTCAAAAGTCACAAACAACTAGACTACGCTTGCCTTTACGTGTCTCACGCCCGTACCCCTGTAAGGAAAACAAAACTAACGGGGTGAGCCAAAACTCAGTGAAGTTCCAAATATCAAATTGGTCAACAACCCAAGTGATAGCAGAGTAATAGTAAAATATCGAGCAAACAAGTCAAATCAGAGAAATATTACTTCAACAAGTCAAGAAATATCAAGTTCACGTTCACATATAAGGATACAGTAACTCATCTCTCGGTTCCATTCCAATTTGATCGGTCGGTAGTTGACACCCCGTCAACTTTCAAGCAATAACTAGTCCAAAAATAATACCCCACTTCACGCCAGTCTCTGTCCACCAATCAACCCCCTTTTCCGGACCCGCACGCCAAACTAGACATGGGTGGTAATACTCGAGTATACCGTTCTGCCGAGGAGATACACTCCACTCGACATTACTAGTTACCCAGGGTTCGTTATCTAATCGACTAGGCCCTTGCTGGCTCGACTCGATTAACTAGCCTCAGGGCTTCTGGAATTCCAGACAAGATGAAATTTGTATGCAAGTATATCATTTCAAGTGAAATCGTGGAATAATATCAAGTTTGATTAGGGCAAGTGCGATAAAGTACACTCTTGCCCTAAAATTTCACGTACATAACATATAATCACATTGATCACGTATCAAATACAAGTATCAAGCGCAATTCGATATGTGAAAGCACTCACCAAAACAAGTATAGTGTTTTTAGTGGTCTCATCCAGATGATACTCCTAGCTTGGAGTCCAGATCTGCGATAAAAAGTTGCTTAAGAACTTGGAAAATCATGTAAGGTTCGAAACTTAGACGTTTCGTTCAATAATAATCAAGAAATTGAAATTCGTTTGGAAAATATCCGTAGATCACTCGTTCGTTTTTCAAATGGTAAACTTTGGCATCAATTATACTTGGAAATAGCTTTTAGGTCGAAAGTGTAAGGAAAACAGATTTATAGTGATTAATACCACCTTCCCTAGGGGTACAAGTTCGGCTAGATTCTAACGTATAACCCTCGATAACCAAAATAGCAAAAGTCCTAGATGGTTCAAGTGATATTCATTTGTCAACCTTACCCAAGTCGTAAGTGTATCTCTCTAGTTTTCGAACGTGAATTTGGGCAGCATGCCCTTTGTGTTTACCTAATTTTTCTGTCATTTTGGCTTCATTATTTTTCTCAATCCAACCCAAGGTTACCCATAACACAATTTCATTTCAATAGGCTCAAGACAATACAAGGACAAAAGTTCAAGTTAATAACAAGTGCGGAAATGAAACTTAACAAAAAATAGTTTTGACGGGTTTTTACGGAAATGACACAACTGATACTATGCTTATCGGATTGAGATTCAACTTATACTGTTTCGAAGCTAAGACGAAGGCCTACAATTTTCATGGAGATCACTTGGTCCAATTTCCAGTGTAACCTGGTCAAATTCCCAATTTACCAAGCCAACTTCCAACTATACGGCTAATTAACCGCACTGCACTAGAATGGTCATATCTCAGGCTACCAAGGTCCGTTTAAGGTGTTCTTGGAGGTGTTTAAAATCTAAGACAGAGTACTAAAACTTTCATGTTTTAGAAAATGACTAAATCCGAACAGATCATAGTAAATAAACACAATCATAAAGACGGAACTGTCCACGCGGAACACTGGAATTTAACCTAGGGCAGTGAGGGTATTTTAGTCTTTTCACAGGCTACGTTGCTCCGATTGAGTTGAAATTTGTAGGATCCTATAAAATACCATTTTCTACAACTTTCATGTTTTATACTACGCCCAATTCGGCCTCTAACATAGGGCAAAGAAACCGGACAGAACCGAAATGAAATTTTCCAGAAATCTGGAAATTTTGGGATTCAATGAAACTTTCTTCATTTCTTGATTCACTTGCTACCAAAACCCCCTATACCATATTGGATACAACATATAATAACCATACATCAAGTTTGGTAGCAATTCATCAAACCCTAATTCATGCATCCACAAGGGAAAACAACACCCAAGACATAATAACAACCGTTATACACCACAATTTTGAGTTGCTAAGCTAATTTGAACAAGATTAGGAGTAAAAATTGGGGAAATCATCATCCTTACCTTGCTTAGTGTCCACCAAGAGCAACCCTAGTTTTCCCCCTTCAAAATTCACCAACACTTCACTAAACAAACACTCAAGGATAACTTTAATCGGTTTACTTTCTTTGTTTTCTCACTTTGTAGCTCAAAATCAAGAAGAAATGGAACAATTTCCCTTGGTATTTTTTCCTCTCACTCACTCGGCCAAGGAGCAGAAATATGAAGAGGAAAGATGCAACATTGGAGATAAGAAGGAAGACTAATCTCTTGGTCAAGAAACCCTTAGGTGGTGACAAGTGGCGCCACCACCACCACTCTTTTTTTTCTCTTTCCTTTCCTTGCATTTGGTCCACATTTTTGGTCAAGACTAGCTGGAAATAAGGGGGATATTTTGCTCAAATATTAATGAGCTCATGTTGTAAGAAAGTGGTGGTCAAGTGGTGCGTTCAATCGGTAGTGCGCGGTACCCGTCGGTTCGTGCCGTTTTTCTTTATAACACACGTACTAGGGTTTTTACTTCCTATTCACTAACCTTTTATCATTGCTCCTAGTCACATATCATTTCTCACCTAAAAGTCACTTTTAATCACCCAATTTGATCCTTGCTCCGTACCGAAAAATCATCCGGCGAAAAATCGCAAAAATCCTAATTTGCTCCAATCTTGAAAACGAAGAAGGAAACCCTACTTTTTAGGTTCATTTACACTTATTGTGGAATAATTGGGTAGTAGGGCTTTAATAAATAATAATTTCCAAATAAAAGGGTATTTTTGAAAAAAATATGAGAAATTTACGAGTCCTCACACTCTCTCCTCCTTAAAAGAATTTCGACCTCGAAATTCATACCTTTCGTTGCGAACAGGTCGGGATATTTTTCTTGCATGTCTTTTTCTAGCTCCCAGGTTGCTTCTTCCACTTCATGATGCTTCCATAGAACCTTTACCAAAGGAATCTGCTTGTTTCTCAGGTCCTTTACCTTCCGATCCAATATTTGAACGGGTCGTTCTTCATAGGTTAAGGACTCGTCAAGTTCAACATCTTCGGGTGGAAAAATGTGAGTCGGATCCGGATGCTATTTTTTAAGCAAAGAAACATGGAAAACGTCATGGATCCTAGACAAACTAGCGGGTAACTCAAGTCGATAAGCTACCTTTCCTATTCGCTGGAGTACATTAAAAAGTCCTATATATCGTGGTTGCAACTTTTTCCCTTTTCCTGCTCTAATCTTTCCCTTCAATGGGGTAATCCGAAGAAACACTTTATACCCTACTTCAAACTCCAAATCCTTCCTTCGATGGTCAGCATAACTCTTTTGTCGGCTTTGGGCTGTTTGAAGTCTCGGCGGATCACCTTTACCCTTTCATAGGCCTCCTCAACCATGGTATTGTGGCCGGATCTATAATTTTTCTCTCTCCTATTTCCTCCCAATGAATTGGGGATCGACATCGTCGTCCATACAAGGCTTCATATGGGGCCATTTGAATAGAAGAATGATAACTATTATTATATGCAAATTCAACCAAGGTTAGGTATTGACTCCAACTTCCTCCAAAGTCCACAATACAGGCTCTCAACATATCCTCAAGAGTTTGAATCGTTCTCTCAGATTGTTCATCAGTTTGCGGGTGATACACTGTACTATAATTCAACTTAGTTCCTAGAGTCTCTTGCAATTTCTACCAGAATCGGGATACAAATCTAGGATCTCTATCGGATACAATGCTCACTGGTACCCCGTGTAGTCTCACCACTTCATCCATATAAAGTTTAGCAAGTTTCTCCAAAGAATATTCACATTTACTGGCAGGAAATGCGCGGTCTTGGTTAATCGATCTACTATCACCCAAATTGCATCATACCCCTTTTGTGTTCGTGGCAACCTTGATACAAAATCCATCGTTATGTGCTCCCATTTCCATTCAGGGACCTCTAAAGGCTGTAACAGACCTGACGGCTTTTGATGCTTAGCTTTTACCTGTTGGCACGTGAGACACTTTTGCACAAATTGGACAATCTCCTCCTTCATATTCTCCCACCAATACAGACTTTTAAGATCTTAGTACATCTTATTATTTCTTGGGTGCACCATATACCTAGAGCGGTGAGATTCTTCAAAAATCTCCCTCTTTAACTCCTCATCCCTAGGTACAACGACACGATTTCGGAACTTCAAGATTCCATCAAGGCTTAGGTTAAAGTTAGGTAACTCCCCTTTCTTCACCCTTTCCACCCACTTTTGCACCATTGGGTCCTTCACTTGGCCCTTTTTGATCCACTCCATCAGTGTCGACTTCACCTCGATATTTCCAAAAATCACTTTCTTTGGTTCCAGATGAGGTCTCCACTCACATACTTCTTCCAATAGGCTCCACTCTCTCACCCTAGAACTTGCTAGTTGAGCCTTTCGACTTAAAGCATCTGCTACAACGTTGGCCTTTCCAGGATGGTAGTTAATTGTACAGTCATAATCTTCTATGAACTCTACCCACCGACATTGTCTTAGATTTAACTCCTTTTGAGAAAACAGATATTTAAGGCTTTTATGATCTGTGTAGACCTCGAAAGTCACACCATAAAGGTAATGTCGCTATTTTTTCAAGGCGAATACAACAGCTGCAAGCTCCAAGTCATGGGTCAGATAATTCTGCTCATGAGGTTTTAACTTCCGAGATGCATAGGCAATCACATTCCTATTTTGCATCAACACGTACCCTAGCCCTTCTTTTGAAGCATCGGTATAAACTGTGTAGCTATCGTTCCCACTGGGGAAAGCTAAAACTGGAGCCATAGTAAATTGTTTCTTAAGCTCTTGGAAACTACTCTTGCACTTAACATCCCAAATATACTTTCCTTGTTTCTTGGTCAAGTTAGTCAAGGGTCCCGCAATTCTCGAGAAATTCTTTATAAATCGGCGGTAGTACCCTGCTAGACCTAGGAAACTTCGCACCTCTGTGGAATTTTCTGGCCGCTTCCATTTGGCCACAGTTTCTACTTTCGCCGGGTCTACAGCAAGTCCATCTTTTGAAATCATGTGACCTAGGAATGCCACTTTTTCCAGCCAAAATTCACACTTACGGAACTTAGCAAACAGTTGGTGCTTTCTTAGGGTTTGCAGCACTATCCGCAAGTGTTGTTCATGCTCCTCCCTTGACTTCGAATATACTAGGATGTCATCAATGAACACCATTACAAACCTATCAAAGTAAGATTTGAACACTCGATGCATTAAATCCATGAATGCCGTTAGGGCATTGGTTAAGCCAAAAGGCATTACTGCGAACTCAAAATGCCCATATCGAGTGTTAAACGCCATTTTTGGCACATCCTCCTTTCTAATTATCAATTGATAGTACCCTTGCCGCAGGTCCAACTTAGAAAACACCACAGCCCTTTGTAACTGATCAAACAATTCATCGATGTGGGGCAAAGGATATTTATTCTTAACAGTTACTGCGTTTATCCCTCGATAGTCAATGCATAACCTTAAACTTCCGTCTTTCTTTTTAACAAATAATACTGGAGCTCCCCACGGTGACTCGCTCTCATGTATGAATCCCCGTTCTAGCAAGTCCTGCAATTGCACATTTAACTCTTTAAGCTCAGCAGGTGCCATACGATAAGGGGTTTTAGAGATGGGAGTAGTTCTGGGTACTAGGTCAACTTTAAATTCAATCTCCCTTTCGGGTGGCAGAGACTCCAACTCCTCTGAAAATACGTCCGGGTATTCACTGATTACCGACATGTCCTCCAACTTAATCTTTTCTCCCGGAGTGTTAATTAGAAAAGATAGATAACCGTGCGCCCCACGACTAAGCAATTTCCTAGCCCTTATTCCCGAAATGAGCGCAGATAAGGCTAGCATACCCCTCACGTCAAACTTTAGAGTTGCCTCCCCTGGTATACAAAATTCGACCACTTTCATCCTACAATCTACCCGAGCATGATAATGAGCTAGCCAATCCATACCTACAATAACATCATACCCCTTAATGGCTAGACTAATGAGGTCAACTACCAATTTTCGTTCACCAATCCAAATATCACAATCCCTATACACCTTATTTGCAAGCAAAATTTGGTTACCCGTAGGTGTTCTTACTTCTAAGTCATAAGGTAACCTTTCAACTTTCAGGTCAATTCCAAGCATAAATGCAGGATTAACAAAAGAATGAGTAGCACCTGGGCCTATCAAAATTTTGGCTAACTGGTGGAAAACAGGGATTGTACCTTCTACCACCTCCGTTGGTTCAGGCATGGTTTGTTGATCCAGCGAATATACTCTGACCGGTACCCTCGACCTGGTCCCTCCAGCATTGGTCGGCTTTGGGTTTGACCTAGCAGTTGACTGGGTATCACTAATCAACAGGCAGTTGCTTATTTGGTGATCCACACTTCCGCATCTTAGGCACTTCCGAGCTTTTCTCCAGCACTCATCCTCTGTGTGGTTTGGTTTCCCACAATATCCACACGTTACTTGGGGAGTGGAGGTTTGGCCTCCCTGGGGAATACCTTTATCTTGGCCCCTACCACTTTGGCCTCCCCTCTGGGCACCACCTCTCGGAGCACTTCCTTTAGATATGCTCGGAAACCGTCCACCTCCAGTCTCACGACCGGATTTAGCAGGTGGCATGCTCCGATCACCTCGCACTGACCCTTGGGCTCCACTAGGTGCCCCTTTCCGTTTAGCGTGGAAATTCCTCACGTGTGCCCTAGCAGTCTCTATCCTTTGGGCCTTCTCCAGTACCTCCGTAAACGTATTAATTTGAGCTGCCGCTAAGGCTTCTTGTAACTCCACATTTAGCCCTTGCACAAACCTCCATACTTTTCTTTGCTCCGTGGCTATCAGTTCAGGAGCAAATTTGGACAAATTTGTAAACTGTGTCTCATACTCAGCCACACTCAACATTCCCTGACGGAGTTTAATCAATTCATCCTCTCTCTTCTCCTGAACGATAGGAGGAAGATATTTCTCGTTAAACTCCCGTGCGAAGTTTAACCAGGTCCATGCAGTCGCCTCTCTCTCCTATTTGGTCCTCACTACGTTCCACCAAGCCCTACCTGGCCCCTCGAACTGGAAAACAGCAAATTACACTTGCCTTTCCTCTGTATAGTTTAAGGCTGCAAAAATATTAATCATGGCTTCCAGCCGGGTCTGGTCCTCCTAAGAACTTGGGTAGAGAGAACTTCTGGAATCTCTCTAAGCCCTATCTTTGTCCATTATCAGGGTCTCTAGGATGATTTACAGGGGCTTGACCCTGTTGTTCCACTAATCGGGCCAAAATATTGGTCATTTGCTGGATGGCAGTTGCCACTTGATCTCCCCCTATAGCCTGGGGTTCAGGTTGTGGCTCAATTGTTGCCTCTCTCTTCTCTCTCGGTTCTAGCACTGGTTCCTGTGCCTGTCTACTCCCACGGCCTCGACAAGGAACGCGTCCTCGGTTAGTTCCTCTGGTTTGACTTCTTCTACCCTCCATGTTTTGAGAGTTAAGCAACTATAAACATATGAACAAGATAAGGTACAACTCATATAGTACGTTGCAAAAGGATAAATAGAGGCAAATAAACACGTAATAAACAAGTACTTTATATGCATAGCAAACAAGTCATATATACATGCCAACTTAAGCAAGTCAGAGGCTCTACTAGCCCAGGAACATAGAACAAAAGAGACCCTATTTACATCCACCATGATACGTCTAAGTCAAAAACAAAAGAAAACGTGTCGTCCTACTATGTTCCTAACTATCCCACAAAAGAAACCCCCTCAACCCTAACAAGTCGTTCGGCTAGACGCCGACCCAACAGACTTCGAGGATGCACTCGGCTCCTCTTCCGGGTCCTCCTCAGGATCCTCCCCAGGAGCACCAGGAGTGCCAGGAACTACAGGCGCTTGACCCTCTCCGGCCAAGTCCTGAAGTACATCCTCCACTAGTGCCTCGCACTCAGTCAGGATGTGGCGAGTCCGGTCTCTAATATCCACAACCACTCGCATCAGGCGTCCAGTCGTCGCCTGAGCCTGCTCGCGGAAGGCATCTGTCCGCTACTGCTCCTCTAACACCGAGGCTTCCAGCTCTCGGATCCTGGCTCCCTGATTTCGAAGAGTAGCCTGGAGACGCTCAATCTCCGCATGGCACCTACGATTGGTGCTACCCAATCGTCGCCGCTCGTCGTCCACGGCAAGCACTACACGGTCAGGGTAAGAGTAGGTCTTCCAGCAGTCGCAGCATCGAATCTTGCGCGCTAGAGACCACCGCTGCACTGGCCCATCGGGGATCTTCTGATATGTGATCACACGACTGCAAGTCCCACAGACAACCAAGAGGGGGGGTGAATTGGGTTGATTAAAATCTTAACCAAATTTATGCACTTTTTCTTTAATAAAAAATTACCTTCTTTTCTAGTAATGATCAACCAAGTAGATTAGAAGACAAGAGCAATATTGATCAGAAACACAAGTATAGACAAGTAATGAGAATTTTATTAAACAGAAAAGTAAATTAGGGAATCAAACCAAGTGTCTAGCAAGCTATCCTCAAACTTGAAGACCAAACACTAGGAAGAGCAACTTCTCTTTGATGAAAGAAGATCAACTAGATGTACAATGGAGGGAGCACTTCCTCCTTGCCCTAAGCCTCACTTAGTCAAGCCAAGAAGTTTTACAATCACTCAAAAAACCCTTAACACAGCTACATTAAAGATCCTTTCAATCACAAAAGAAATGCTCACCAGAAATTCACACCACTTTAAAACAAATCTTGCTTTGGAGACTATTTTCTAGCTAAAATATCTCTTGAGATCTTGTAAACAAAGTGTGCAAAAGTTCCTACTTGGTTCAGACCAGTTTGTTTTTAAAGGGGAACAGAAATGGGCTTCATTAAAGCTTCCAACGGATAGAAGGCAGATGAAGGGTCAGCTAGCCGTTGGGGTTATAATAATGCTTATATAAAGTGATTTTGGATGATTGGAATGATGCAATTGAGTTAGGGTTTGAATGATACCCTCCTCATACTTGTTGTATGGATGGTGTATGATGTATATATGTTGGTATAAGAGGTGGTAGTGATGGTTTCAAGCTAAAAATGAGATTTATATCTTGATTGTAGCAAATTTCCAGAATTGAAGTTAGTATGTACCCTGTTCTGTCCGGTTTCAGTTAACCATGATAGAGGCCGAATTATGCTAAGCATAAAACATGAAAGTTGTAGAGAATGATGTTTTATAGTTGCCTACAAAACTTCAGCCCAATTCAAGCACTGTAGCTCTTGAAAAAATAAAAATACCCCTGAGACTGCGTAAGGTAGAGTCCAGCAGACAGTTTTGACATTTCCTCAGGTTGGTTCCATTTTTCACCTTGATCCGTACCAAACCAGTCTTTTCCCAAAACATGAACCTTTTAGCCCTATGTTTCAGCTTTCTAACGCAACCGAAAACACCCCAATCGGACTTCGGTAGCCTGGGTTATTATCATTTACGCATAATGCGGTTAACTAGCCCGAATGTGAGATTTTGGTTCTGTAATCCGGACTTTTGACCTAGATATACTATGAACTGGACTGAGTAGTCTTCATCAAAGTTGTAGAACTCTGTCTTAGCTTCGAAACGGTATACATTTCACCCTTCTCCGATAAGCATAGCTTCGGTTGTGTCCGATACGCTAAGTGACGTCAAATCTGCCTTTGATTTTAGGCCTTCAAATTCATTTCCGGTCAATTTTTCTAGCTTGGTTTGGTAATCATATGACATTGAGCCTATTGAACGGCTATTTATGTTGTGCGTAATGTTCGGACTGATTGAGGAAAAGAATGAAGCCATAAATGGTTGGAAAATAGGTAAATACAAAGGGCGTGCTGCCCAAATTTACGCCCGAGGACTAGAAAGAGATACTTATGACTTGAGTAAGGCTTGAGAGCGAATACCACGTGAACCATCTAGGATATTTGCGTCTTGTTTATCGAGATCTATAAGTTAGAATCGGCCGAACCTTGTACCCTTTGGAAAATGGAAATAATGACTAATTGAAATATGTTTTCCTCGTTTTTTCGACTCCAATGAGAGCATTAAAGTTTTAACCGCTTCCTTACCGAAACTAAACGAGCGAGCATGAATTTTTCGGGATTTGATAAGTATCTTAAATACTATTTAAACGAGTTGCATTTACTTAATTTTCTTAGAGCGAAACTCCTATGTGTAGACACCAAATTTTGAACAATTTTATGTAGCATCTATTTCATGATTTTCATTTTAGATTGCTTGCATTTTAGTTCGTTATTGTGTGTTTTGTACTATTAGTTGTTATGATATTTTAGTTTTATTCATTTTCGCCCTTTTAGTTGACCTATTTCATTTGCTATTTATTCTTATTTACTTTTAGTTTTAGTTTTTAGTTTTAGCTTTTAAGTTTAAAATTAGCATAGAGTTTTTAGAAAAAAGAAAAGGAAAACATCAAAAATATGTTTTAGTCATTTTGTTTTTATTCAATGCTTTCTTGAAAGAAAAACGAAAATGAAAAATCATAAAAAAGGAAAAAAGAGAAAATTAAAGAAAAAGAGGAAAAGGAAGAAAAAAATTCAAAAAAAATAGGCTTTAGTTGGATTGGAAAAATGAAAAAAAAAAAGAAAAAGAAAAAAAAAAGGAAAATTTGTTCACAAAATATGTTTATTTCTTTAAACTCAATCTTTGGGCACTTTAGTTATTTTTATTAAGTTATTTTGAGAAAAAGAAAATGATGAAAAGAGAAAAATTGAAAGTTAAAAAATGGCCATTTTTGTTTAGTTTTTTTTGTTTAAAATTATTTTTGTTTTGTTATTATTATTGTTACCTGGTTTGTGTAATTTTGTTATTATTATTATTTATATTTTATTTTATCATTTCTGTAATTATTATTATAAAAAAAAAAAAAAAGATATATTTTGTCGCGGCATGCACGCTGCAATTTTTTGCAGCGTGCAAAGGACATTCGTAAGAGACAATTGGAGGGTTGGATTTCACAGGGGTAACAAGCCATCATCCTCATCGTTGAGATGAGGGTTTTAGGAGATTTGGAAGTGGATATAAAAGGTAAAAGAGCTACAGCCGCAAGGGGAGTTTTTTCGGTGAGCAAGGGGGAGAGAGTGGAACGGCTAAGGAAAGCTGAGAGGGGAGAAAGAGAGAGTTGGAGAGAAGAGGACGACTGGAAAAATTTGGAGTGAGCAAGAGAGAGGAAGAGCGTGAGAGATAGAAAGACAGCAAGAAATTCTGAAAATAGGGAGAGGAAAATCTGAACCAAAGTCCGACGGGGAAGATTGACGGCAAAAGAAAAAACAGAGAGAGACTGACGGAGTAGGGAAAAACTTCAAGGAAGCAGCGGGGAAAATGGAGAGAAGGGAATAGAGGCTACAGGCTAAGAGAGCAAAAGAGAGAACGAGAGAGAGCTGGGAGGAGGGTTTCGGCTGCAAACCAGAAAAGGAAAAGGAAGGTTTTTTCTGTTGGCATCGTTTGCATCATCGCTGGAGTTTTGCAACCCAGTTCGTGGATTTCAATCGCTGGAGTTCTCTCAGGAGACGGGAGGTTCGTTGGTGGTCCTGGGGAGAGGAAAAACACCGAAGGCTACGCGGGATTGCTGGGAGAAAACAAGAAAGGGAAGCAGAAATTTCTGCAAAGTTTCGGCGGAACGGGCTGATTTTCGGCACCCCTTACGGCATGGTTATCTCTTTTCTGGTCTCTCAAATCGATTGGATTCTGGTTTCTGCATAAACTATGAAGTAAGGAGAGGAGATCTTGTTCAGGAATTGTTCGCAAATAACATTTGGAAGACCATCAAATCTGATCACGAAGTAGCAACTACACCATTGCTGTAATTTTCTGCGACGCAAGTTCGTTGCTTTATTCTTCAAATCAGCACTCATTTCTGGACAAAACTCACGTTCATTCACCCCGTGCTAGCCTCCGCAGGTAGTCTCCTCTCCTGTTTGTATCGATTTAACACATTTTTTGGTAAAAATCCGAGCCTGTTATGTGTGAAATAGTCGAATCTTGCTTGTCGATGGTCTACTTCACGATATTCATCCTGTTTTGAATCGTAATGCTTCCCTGATTGCTGTTTTATGTTTTTGCGATGATGATGATGGGTTTTAGCAATGAAAGGCTTAGATATCATGGTTTTCCCTGGTTTGGAAATTGGGATTGGAATTGCTGGTTTCGGATTTTGCATGTTGAGCAGCCATTTCACGTTACCTTTCTGCACTTTGTGTCCAAGAGTGTTTGATTGAGTGCCTCCCCTTTTCTTTGCTTCATATTCTCTCATTTCGAGTTTTGGACAAATTGGGAACTGCATTAAATCATTTCCTTGGTATGATAAAATTGTATAAAAAAACTAAAAGCTGCTATTTTTCTTTTGTTGCCTCCTTGCTAAAATTGATGTTTGGGATATGTGTGTGGGTTTGGTAACTAAGTTTTGAGTGATTGTGTAACCCTTCATTCAGCGTGAGTCAGAGCTGCATTTTTGCAGCAGAATTTATCATAGAAAAACCTCCCTAGCTGCCGAATCCTGTTTAGAAAGCTTGGTTTAAATTCTGGTTTGCATGAAGGTTTTTCTCATTCTGGTTCCGCTATTTCCTTGCATACATGATAAGCTAGATAAGAACATGAGGTTGGGTTTTGGCTTGAGAGGTTGTGAATCTGTCAAGGCGAAGTAGTAAAAGCTTAGCTTGAGAAAAGTTGCAGCAGTTTTGTTCATCAAATGTTTGCATACTTGCCCAGAATTTTGCATGGGATTTTTCTAAGTTTTCTGCCTGCTTGGATGATGGTAATGATGTGGTTTGTTGCTCAGTTCATACACCATATGCCTGCCCAAGCCAAAATTCTGGTGTTCAGCCTATGTTGATGAGATGATAAGAGAATTTTTGTTTCTCTTTTTCTGCATTCTTTTTCCAGAATTTGCGTATTATATCTTTCCAAGTCTGGTCATTTGATTGTGATCATCATGTAGTTTGTTACTCAGTAAAGTTGTGATTTTGAAATGAGGAATGTCTAATCAAAGCTGTGAGTTTGAATCAAAAATCTGGTTTGCATGATGAAAATGAAAAGAAATGCCGTGGCTGGAATTTGCTGAATGCATGAGCTTCCTTGTGTCTTTGCATCAGTTTTCTTCTATATTTGGGTTTGTTTGAATTCTGAATTTGTGTGTTATGATGTTTAGATTAGCTTTGAATGTTTGGTTGAAAGATTTTTGATCAAAATTAGTGTTGGAAAGTGGAACAAAGTGCAGCAGTTTTGTTTGTTGGGTTTGTTGCAGAATGTTATCTCACGTGAGTTCGCATTCGTTGCATGCATGGATAATTGCTAAAAATTGCTCTTTAATCCCCCAAGTCCCTTTTTGTTCTACTAAGGTCCAAGTAATTGGAACATTTAATCAATTTGATCCTTCTAAGTGTCTCTTTGTGCCACAAAAGCCCAAGCATGTTTTAGTATCTTGTAATTAAGCCCTAAAATCATTGCAACTTCAATCATTGTTTGGCTTTTTCTTTATTTTTGGAATCTTTGAAGTGCTTAAACGATTTATTTGGGTTCAAATGATTGAGTAGTGCTTGCTTTTGGGTCTTTAGTAGATGTTATGCTTGGGGATTGGATGATCATGCCTTTTGCCTTGGTCTTTAAGTAGTTTTGACTTCATTGAGTTGCAATTGAGGGAAAGTTTGATGTTTTGATGGATTCAAATTGTTTAGTTTATATCTTATCACTAAATTGGTGCATTAATCTTTTGTTTTTAGTGATTTTAGCCTAAGTTAGTCTTTTCTTGGGTGACTCTAGCCAAGTTGAGTTTGTTTACTTCCTTAGTATCACCAACGGGGAGGTATAATCTCTTTTACCCCTTTTGTTTCTCTCCTATGTGGACTAATGTGCTAATTGAAATTTGCATGTCTACTTGCTTTCCTAGCCTCTCCTTATTTCCTTTCATTTATTTCATTTACTTTTGATTTTTATTAATGGGGTATGTGTACACCTCTTGGCTTGTAATAGATAGGGCGTAGCAAGTAATTTGGTCCATTTTCCCTTTCACCTTTGTTTTAGTTAGCAAATGTAATGGTTGCATGCCTATGTGTTATATGTTAAATGCTTTATTAGGATCTTGCATCTAGTCAAGCATGCTAAGTGTTATGTGCTACGTGTTTATAAGTGATTCGCATGTCTACTCACTTTTTATAGTGTGGATGAATGGAATGGATGAATGTACGTCACCACACTAGTCCAACGCTAGTTGTGGCTTCTTTTATCGTTTCCACTAGTCCAACGCTAGTCGGAATTCATAGAATGGGCTAGTCCAACGCTAGACCCTTAGGGTTTTTCCCTTGTTAGTACATCATTTGCTTGTTCACCACATATCACGCATTTTCCTTAGTTTTATCATTTGGCATGAGCCTCGAACCCCTTTTCCCCTCACTTCAGGTTTTGCATCTCATGCTAGCTATAGGGTTCATTTTGCTTGAGTGTCCCCTTCCGATAAGGAAAACGAGCGAGTGTGGCTACTCGATAGCCTTAGCACGCTAGTTTTGCCTTCTAATCAAAGGGAAAATAGAAGTCGAAAAGTTAGGAGTCAACCCCCGTACCCGACTTGTTGCATTCCCCTAGGGTCATACTTTCATTTTTATCACATCCATACACTTTTAACCACAATTTTGCACATTTCTCAAACCATACTTTTTTACTACATTTTACCTATCACTTGCTTATTTTCACTTCACAAATGAAATTCCACTTTACCTTATATATCTATTATTCTATTTTCACACACTTGCACACAAAAAACACTTGAATTTTATACAATTTCACACATGCACCTTTTTATACATTCGCACACTTGCATTTACATTTCTTGCATCTTTCATACACTTTCACACTTGCACACTTGAATTTGAACTCTCATTTGCATTAATCGACCTCTATGAGGTTTTCCTTTGTTGGCCGCCACAATTCATGTGGTTTGGGACCAAAAGCCTCACAAGAGACATCGTAGAATTTAGGATTGCATTTTCCTTTCTGTTTTGCATTCATATAGTCATATCCAACGTGCGATACATACATTGGGTAGAAAATTAGGAAAGGTAAGGTTAAGTCGCGCAACTAGCCTTGGCTAGGTCAAAGGGGTGCCTTGGATTCTATCCTTGCCTTCCCCTTTGTCAAACGTGACTCCCGAACCTTTTTCTTTGTCTTAAGTGGACTAGGAGTCGTTTTAAAAAGGGTTTATTACTACTTAACTCATTTTTAGGTGACTTGGTACACCTTAAATCATTACCAAGTGGCGACTCCAAACTTTTCATTTCAAAACCCTTTTTAAAACTATTTTTTGGGTCAAATCGTCGCTTTCCAAAGTCCCATTGAGACCCATGTCTTTTCAACTCACAAAAATCATTTTCCAATCAAAATTGAAACAATGCATCTTTCTCAAACCATTTATTTATTTATCAAAAAAATGGGGCGCGACACTATGTTTCGAACTCTAGAAAGGTTTACATTCGTAAATGATATTTTATCGCAGATTTGGACTCCAACCAAGGAGTTGGACCAGAACGTGAATTTTGAGAGGCACTAGATTTTTGGTGAGTGCTTCCAAATACCTGATTGAACTGGATATTTGTTTTCAATACTTGACCAATGTGATTTAATGATATGCAATTTGTTGATCGGGCAAGAGTGTACTTTATCGCACTTGCCCTAATATGATATATACTTGTTTATTGTTGCAATTGATTTGATATACTTGTAGTTGAGTTGTAAGTGCGGAGCGGCAGTATTTACCATGTGACAGCCCCACCTTCCCTTAAGGCGAACCAAAGGGGTTAGCGGACTGCCTGCCCAACTCTCGCCAGGACTAACGGTGTAGTTTAGAGCGATCTATTGCGTTCCGGAACTTACAAACGCGTGTAAACAAGTCAAAATGTCAAAAAAAAATCCGGAGTCGGCCATGAGTAGTAACCGACCCGTCAGAACTCAACCAAATATCAAGCAAACATTCACATCTTGAACTTTAGTATTTACAATCCAAAGTGGCGTACAAAAGTATTCAAAAGTGGATACATGTATGGTTTGCCAAAACAAAAGAGAAACGGACCCAAAAGTACATTTAGGGTTTCAATAAATGAGCTATACAAAAGATATGTCCAACTAGCTCAATTCGGCAACCAACTATCAAATCCAGTCCAAAAGGATTTATTTTCCTATAAGGAAAACAAAAGGAACAGAAAGGGGTGAGCCTGCGTTCAATGAGCTACCAGACACATAGCAGTAAAATCATGGCATTCACATTTAACAAATCAGGTACACATGCCAGATGTAAGTAAAGGAACCAATGATTCAAATAGGAAGGATACAGGTGGCTCTCAGGAGCCAAATTCCCATTCGCGTCACCGAAGCTTGATCAAAATAATAGTTGACACTCCGTCAACGCTAAAGGAGTAACCAATACCGTAGACCCCACTTTCTCCAATTCCTTCCACCTCACATACCCCTACCGGGCCCACAATCCAATCAGATCAGAAATGGTAATACTCGAGTATACCCGGAACCAAGGGTCTCAATACCCAAAGATCCCAAAACAGACTACCGTGATTCGTTATCTAATCGACCAGGCCCTTGCCGGCCCGACTCGAGTAACTTGCCACGGGGGTTGAGCTCAGAGGTTACAGAAAGGTCGTTGGATACAAGTTTCCAAACGACGTCCGAACAGATACAGATATCAGATGCAGATACAGATTCAGATTCGCACCAAAATTGGCATATGAACAAACAAGAGAACGAGTGTGATAAAGTACACCCTCATCTCAAACAAATTAAACAGATAGTGCAGTCATTTAAATCACAGATTGTAGGGCAGAAATCAAGTTAAACAGCAATGGAGGGGAGTGGTACACTCACCGGTGTCAGTACAGATACCTCAAAAGTTTAGGCTTTAGTCACCAAGAAACCCTAAAATAACCAAGGTGAAACAATTATGGTTCCCACTTTCACGAATCCAGTACATGAAATGCATAACTAAGACTTAACTATAAGTCGTGTGCCTGATCACATTAGCTACCAGTGCAAAGAAATAACAATGAAATTGGAGAAAAGGTAGCGGTTGGTATAAAAAACATGAACAACCCTAAAACCCTTCACTTAAGTCACAAGTAAATCCAACTAGCCTTCAAGTAAAAATTTCGGCAGCAAGTCTGTGACGGCCCTGCCTTCCCCTAAGGTGAACCAGAGGGTTCGGCGGGCCGCCTGCCCAGCTCTCGCCGAGACTCAGTCGTTCACTACATTCCTCAAACAGATTACAATATAAATCTCAAATTTTTACATCAAATTCTCCAAGAATTACATATCAAAAGCGAAGCGTCCACGCTTCCACTGCGCCACTCTGATCCATGATCCCAATTCTTATACAAGAGGAATTCCGCAACAATAAAATCACAACAAGCCTTCCTTCGCCACGAGCCCTGTGGAGGGGAATAAAATAGTTTTTGGGGTGAGCTAAAAGCTCAGCGAGTAACCAGAAAATCATTAATCAAATCGGTTTCACAATAGTTCATTTCAATGATGTCATATAGCAATGATGTCATAAATTAAATGATAAATCCGGAAATAACTACATTATTTGCAAAACAGTAAATATGGATTATCAATAATTCAAGAAACATTTACAATGGAAAGCGATAGTAACATTCATGAAAGGATACATTCATTCTCCTGACATTTCCTCGCTCATTTGGTCATTCATTTCATTTCATTCACCCCGTCCTTGGCTTTTGGCCAGGCTCCACCAACCTACATAGGTAATACTCGAGTATACCAAACGTTCACCCAAGTTCCTAATCGCCTGACCGAGTCCGCTTCTGGCTCAAGACGACCGGTAACAAGGGGCAATGACCAGTTCAGCCCAAAAGGTTTACATTCATGCGCAAGTAACATTTCAATCGAAAATTTCACATTTATCGAGGTCGAGTGCGATAAAGTACACACTCGCCTCGAAAACTCATTTTGGAAATCATTATAAGTGCTTAACACACTATCAACCAAAATACAAGTCATGAAGTCAAGAAATATAGCAAACAAGGCACATTCACATGCCAGCACGGATGATATGCAAGAAAACATTTCAAAAGTAACTTTGGAAATAGTTCAAAAGTAAATAATGTAAGAAACGGTTCATAAATAACTTTAGAAGTAGTTTGAGGTCACTCACCTCCACGGCTCAGAACCCATCCGTCATAAACCATTATCTTGTCCGAATCCAAGCCCTAAAACCCAAAACAGATTTGATGTCCTTTAGTGATTTTGCCACCATTGGCACTACGATTATCGGATGGGGGTGTAAGATACACCGTTTCGAAGCTAAAAGACAGGGCTACAACATTACAGAAGGTAACTCAACCCAGTTTTGAATGCAAACAGGTCAAAAATGCAGAATACCAAACCAGAACCGTAATTGCAGGTTTACAAATCATACCATGCTGTAATTAGTCCAACTCAGTCTATACAGGTCCAAATGCATTGATTCCAAAGGAATACGGTAGCTAAGACCTCAAGCTACATTTCATAAGAAGACACTAACATCCAAATCCAAAGCAATTCCAGTCAAAACAGACGATTACAAACACAGTTTGCACATTCTGATCAACCCAGAACAGCTACAGTAAAATCGACATATCTCACTCTACACTACTCCAAATGACCTGAAATTTTACAGGCACCTCAAACACATCAATACCTACAACTTTCATGTTTTAAGCCAAGGCCAATTCGGCCTCTAACATGGTGCAATAAATTCGGGCAGAATGTAGCTTCATGAACCCTAACTTTCCAAAATTTATTCCAAAACAGAAATTGGTTGCAATTATCCACTTTTTCCACCTCATAGAGTCCTTAAACATCATTTCCAATCATCATATATAGGCACACAATCATATCCATATGAAAATAGAAAAATCCCCAAAAAATTATAAAACTTCACCAATTCAACCAAAATCAAGTTTTAATCCATAAACTTGCATCTCCTACCATCACCAAGCATGAATTTAACATCATTAGAGGGAGGAGAGGGGTCCTTCACAACTCACCTTAGCAATACAAGAAAGAGAGCAATTAATCACCTTAGCTTTCCAAACAACTTCACAAAACACCTCACAAACACTAATAGCAGAAGTTTTATGGAACAAATGCAAGATTAAACGGTTGATTTGAGAGATTGAGCAAGATTGGAGACCAAAATTGTGGAGAGTTTTCTTTCTTTCTTTGAGCAAGAAAGTCGGCCAAGAGAGCTTGAAAAGAGAGCTTGAAATAAGAGCTTATTTTGGTCAATTTTTGATATTTATTTGGTAAAGGTAAAGGTAAAGTCAAATGGTCAAAGTCAAGAGTAAATTAGATGGTGACACTTGTCACCTTTAGGTTTAAAACTTATCTTTTTGTCTCTCCAATACAAATATCTTAACACCTTGTAAAATAATATCACTTAATACAAAATTCCAACAAGTTGTCAAAAATATAATGCATTTACTGCACTAGCGGGTCCCACGTTCAAAATACGCTCTTAATTTCTCAAAAACTAACCGATACTAGAAAAATCATTTTAAAACTATCTTTGCTCATAAACTTTTTCTGGGGAATTTTTCTAATCAAGAAAATGTAGAAAAGGCGGGCGTTAAAAAAATAAACCCTAGAAAATTAGAAAATTTCCGGGTTCTCAAACTCATTTTTCTTCGGGGCGTCACAAAGTCCCTTGTGTTTACCTATTTTCCAGCCATTAATGGCTTCATTATTTCCTCAAATCAGTCCCAATGTCTCATACCAAAAATAATCTCATTTCCAAAAGCCGTTCACTAAGCTTAAAGTCATTCAAGTCCAAAATTTAGCTAGGAAAATGACCGGAAACGAAAGGCAAGCCCTAAAACTATTCAAATAAACACAATAAAACTCGCTTACAAGTCATAAACCAATTTCAGATACCACCAAAATAGGGCTCCATAAGCATACATAAGCATTAGAGGAAACCAGAAAAATCCGGAAATGTAGTTAAACGTTAACCCGAAAAACACAGTTTTTGACGTCATTATGCGGTTTTGGTACCAATAGCACTACGATTATCGGGATGAAGGTCCAAACCCACCGTTTCGAAGCTAAGAGATAGGGCTACAATGTTCTAGAAGGCAACTCTGTCCAGTTTCGAGTGTAACAAGGTCAAAAAATGCAAGATACTACACCAGAACCGGAAAAACAGATTCACAAAACGCATTCTGGTGTAAACATCATAAAACAAGCAACCTAAGTCCAAATCCAGTAATTCCAAAGCCATCCAAAATCTTAGAAATAGGGATACATTTCATCAGAAGACCTCAACAACCAATTCTGAAGCATTCCTAACCAAAATAACCAATTACAAACGCAATTCTCAAATTCGGGTAAAACCAGGACAGCAAGGGTAATTTCGACTTTTCTCAAGTTACGCTATTCTGATTGCCCTGAAATTTTGTAGGCACCCCTAAACTTCCATTCCCTACAACCTTTATGTTTTAACCCAAAGCCAATTTGGCCTCTAACCATGAGCTACAAACCCGGGCAGAATGAAGAACAATGAAACCCTAGTTTTTTCAATTTTCTTCCAAAACAGAAATTTCTTGCAATTAACCACTTTTCCAACCTCCTAGCTTCATTACATACCAATTCCAATCATCATACATGCCCACATAATCATATTCATATTAAATCAGAAAAATCACCAATCATTATAAAATTTCACCAATTCAACCACAAATCAAGATATAATCCATAAATTTGCATCTCATACTACCACCAATCATGAATTTAACATCATTAGAGGGAGGAGAGTGGTTCTTCACAACTCACCTTAGAAACGAGAGAGAGAGAGAGCAACTAGTCCTCTTAGCTTTCCAAATAACTCCACAAAACCACTCACAATCACTCACTTAAGGGTTTCTATGGAACAAACACAAGATTAAATGGTTGATTTAGTAGATTGGAGCAAGATTGAAGAAAAACTTGGAGAGCTTTTCCCTTTCTTTCTTCTTGATGTAGCCGGCAAAGAGGAAGAAAAAAATGAGGAATTTTTGGTAAGTTTTTGATTTATTTGGTCAAATGGGAAAAAGGTGAATAGTGGTCTTAAAGTTCCTCCAACCATTAGGTGACACTTGTCACCTTATTTAATGCATCCCTATCTTTTTGTTTCCTCTCACATCAATCCAAATAGCACCCTCTAATTATCTCTTAACACCCGATAATTTAAACCCAGTATCCAAAACTTAACCTAGTTGGCCGAATTTTTCCGAACTTTTCGCCCTAGTGGGTCCCACGTCCGGTATACAATCTTAATTTCTCAAAACCTATTCGATACTAGAAAAATCATCTAAAAACTCTATTTACTCACAAAAATTATCTAGAAAATTTTCCTACTAAAGAAAATGCAGAAAACAAGTCATTAAATAAATAAAACCCTAGAAAATGGAAAAGTACGGGTTCTCACATACCACACTCAATCCGAGTGGGAGGTGCCTCTCATTCCCGTTTTCGTACTTTTATTTTAATTCAGTCGATTGGAGTGTTACCTCATCGACTTTTTGGGGATCCCAAATCCCACTGGCTAGCTAATCGAGTCGGGCCGGCAAGGGCTTGGTCGATTAGATAACGAACCATGGTAGTTAGTGATGTCGAGTGGAGTGTTATCTCCTTGACTAATCGGTATACTCGAGTATTACCACCAGTGTTTATTGACGATTTTGGACCCAGTAGGGGGTGTGAATGGTGGACGGAGAGTAGTGTAAGTGGTGTTCTATTGGATTGGTTACTTACTTGAAGGTTGATGGAGTGTCAACTATTACTTGATCAAACTCTGGTGATGCGATGGGAATTTGGCTCCTGAGAGCCATCCGTATCCTTATACTTTGGAATGATTATTGTTTATTGGATTATTGATTCTTCTGAAAAACTTTTACATTCGCTCACTTTGAGATTTGCTACTTGAAGTATTATTGTTCACTTTTATGAACTTTTGATGCTCATTAATTTGCTACATTCATATTCGTACTTTTTAAATGGTCAATTTGTTATTTGGAACTTCACTGGGCTTTTAGCTTATTCCACACCATTTGTTTTCCTTACAGGGGGTACGAGCAAGGCATGAGACGTGTACAGGCTAGCGTAGTCTAGTTATTTTGAGTTTTGAATTTGTACTCGCACCGTATCTCTACTAGGGTGATTTGTACTCGAATTGTAAACACTTTGAAGTCTTTTGGTGTGTAGAAACTTTGTATCTGGATTTGTGCATCGATGTATATTATAAGTTTGAATTGTGATGTTATTTATTGTATATGGATGTATGCGTGAGATGTGAATGAGTGAGTCCTGACGAGAGTTGGGTAGGCGACCCGCCGAACCCTTTGGTACGCCTTAGGAGGAGGTGGGGCCATCACAGATGGTATCAGGGCTCCTATCGAGCTCGTGCCGGGAGAAGGTTCTCGGACTGTGGGGATTGGCTTGTTAAGTGAAACAAATGTCTATTGTTGGGGACCTTAGATATGTATGTTAGGTAGGAATCTCAAAAGTGGTTGATGTCCTCTTGAGCATAGCTAACTCGGGTGGGGAATGATCATATTTTGGATTCTTGTACCCGAGTACCAAAGAGTGATACCTTTACGATAAATCGATATCTCGAGTACTATTAGGATAAGGTTGGATGGTGAAAGCCAAGACACGGGGAATGCAAATAATCTGGACTTGGGATATATTGAAAATATTAGTGAGAATTGGAACCCTTAGCATGCAAGTGTACGTACTTGGTTGTACTTCTTCAAGTTTTGATTAAGTGTAGTGCCTAAGCAATACCTAAAGTTAATGTCCCGTAGGATGTGTGTAGACACCAAATTTTTGGTGTAATTTTATTTACTGTTTATTTTTAGTTTTTTTATTAGTCGTGTTAGTTTTATTCGGTTTTTAGTTTTTAGTTTATAGTTTTATTTTTATTTTTAAGTTTAGCATAGAATTTCTTGGAAAGAAAAAAAAAGAGAAAAAGGAAAAATGAAAAAAAATGAAAAAGGAAAATCATGAAAAAAAGGAAAAAAAGGAAAAAGAAAATGGTTCACAAAAATACGTTTATTTCTCTTAAATTCAATCTTTTGGCATTTTGTTTATTTTGAAAAAATGAAAAAAAAAGAAAAATTGAAAAATGAAAAAAAAAAGAGAAAAAAAAAGAAAAAGAAGGATTCCACAGCATGCAAGCTGCGTATTTTGGCAGCTTGCAAAGAAGGGTGGTACATGCCATCGGATGGCCTGGGTTGGAGAGGGATCTCCTCTTCCATCCTCACCCTTGAGGTGAGGGTTGATGTCCCATATAAAAGCCAAGGAAAAGGCAGCCGCAATGGAGGGGGGATACGAGTTGACGGCTGAGTAAAAAGCTGAGGAAAAGAAAACAGAGGGGCGGACGGCTGAAAGGAGGTTTTTAGCAGAGAGTTTTGGGGGGATGACGGTTGGTGGAGAGAGGGAAGCGACTAGGGTTTTAGAGAGAAAAGAACGCAGCTTGGTTGGGTTTGAAAAGGGGAAAGAGGAGAGAAAGAGAGCTCGGCGGCTGGAAAAAACAGAGGGGCAAAAAAGAGAGAAAAGGGAGAGACGAAAATAGAGAGAAACGGAGGGAAGGCTGAGCGAGGCAGAGAGAGACCGAATCTCAGCAAAAGAAAAGGAAAAGCAGCAAACGGAAGGAAGAAACACCGCCTCTACCATCGGCTTCAATCATCGCTGAAAGGCACGGTTCTACGGCAAATCACCTGCTGTGATTTTCTTCTGGGCTTTCATCTAAGGTCCAAATTGATTCCTTTGTTTTTTACTTGCTTGGTTTGTTTCTTTGATTTTCCATGTTTTGATGTTTGCTTTTGGATGGTTCCACGTAGAATTTGTTCGTTCCTAGATCCCTGTTTTGACCCCCCCAACCATAAATTTCCATTGCTGCGTTTTTAGTCGTGTGTTTATGTGGGTTCTATGGAGTCAAATGAGCATCGAGCTGACTTGGGTTTAGGAATAGCAGTTTGGGGTTTGCCTGTGGGGGGTATACGATGAATCTGTAGTTGTATTTGATGGTCAAGGCTGATCTTCATGCATAGAGAAATTTCAGAAAATTGGAAAAGGTTTCGGGCAAATCTGTTCTAATGTTTCGTTGGTCGCCGTTCTTCTTGTTCTTGTTGCTTGTTTGGATGTCGGGTTTTAGTGTAGATGAAGCAAGTCGCGAGTTTTGACTGGGGTTTGGTTTGCACAGTTATATGTTTTGATAAAAAACCCAGAAAATTATCGAAAGTTCTTGCCAAGATTTTGCAAGCCTGGATGATTGAAATTATGTGATCAAGGTTTGATGTCTAAATCAGATTTTAGTTATGTGGAACTTGCACACTTACACTAAAAACCAGTGAATAAAGAAAAGCTGATTGTTTTAGACGGGAAGGGAGAATGGACCATGTTTTGGTACTCTTTTGCTTGTTTAAGTCGTTGCATTGAGAAGCTGAAATATTTATTTGGGGTCCATTTGGTTAGTTTCAAGTGTTCACATTGTGTTAAGAGGTGTAAAGCAATGGTTCTAATTGGATTTGTTTCAAAGCTGTTATGTGAATTTTTGTTTGCCGAGAGTCTACATGTTATAGCAGAAAATTGCGGCAGAGAGTCGTAGCAAGAAACCAGAAACTTTGAGTAACATCTAAAAGTTTTGATGCTTCCTGATTTTCTGCTTGTTATTATTTTCGCATCTCACACTTCCAAGTTGTTGGGGCTGCCTTTTGTTATCCGACTCATATATGCTGTTCTTTTGCTTGAATTCTTTCTTATTCTACACGTTCCTATCTCAAAGACTTGTTGAAAAATCTGGGCAGAATAGTTGATGCTTGGGTCATTATACAAGAGGGTGGGGATTGTTTCCTTTTGGAAATGGCATGTGATGGTTTCAAACCTCCCTTTTGTTATGCAAAGAGACATGAGCATGGAGTAGCCTAGCTCGCGGAAAACTTGAGAAAAATGGGATTGCAGATTTTTTCTTTCGGTTGCAGAAACCTGTGGACTTTAGTTGCAGAAACTTCTTATTTTTTTGTTGTTGCATAAAACTTGCATGAAAGTCTTCCAAGAATCTCATTGTTATTAAGTTGTAACCATGTTTAATTGGCAATGGATTAAAGTGCTGCATGAATCTTGTCTGCCAAAAGTTGTTTGGAGTTGCAAAAGCTTGTGCATGAAAATGGTAGCAGAAACGGCTGAAAGAAATGGTTTCAGTTTTGGCCGAAATTTGCTGATTGCATGCATGTAAATGTTTTCCAAAAATTGCAATTTTAACCTCCAAGTCTCCTTTTGTTTCACAATGGCCCAAAAATGGGAGAATTTAATCAATTGGGTCCCTGAATTTTTGCAGCAATGCTGCAAAGACTCAATTAAGTTCTAAGTTCTTGCAAATAGGTCTTAGAGTAATTGAATTTTGAGCCATTTCTTGACCTTTTTTTTTTTGCCCTTGGATCTTTGAAGTTCCTAAAAATGTTCAATTAAGCTTAAGTGTTTGGTTAACATTCGCAATTTGGTCCTTGGCAGCTTTAATTTGTGCAACTTCATTGCTTGTTTGCTTCAATTAACTACCAGGCTTTGTTTCAATTACGCTTAAGTCATGACTTTAGGGACTTTATGATCAAGTGAGCTTTGTTTTGCACATTTCTTTTAATTTTTCTTAAATAAAGTGGTACCTTGACCTTTTTTTATTGTTTTGAAGCCATTTTTACTTCATTTGATTACCATCAAGGGGGAGGTATAATTTCTTTTATCTTTTTTGTCTCTCCTATGTGATCCAGCGTGCTAAGTGAGAAATACATGTCTACTTTGCTTTCCTAGCCTTTTTTTAATTTCTTTTATTTATATCATTTACTTTTGCTTTTTATTTAAGTTAGTCTTTATGGGGTATGTGTACACCTCTTGGCTTGTAATAGTTAGGGATTTAATTATTTTATTCCTTTTCCCCCTTTTAGATTGTAGTAGGGTCTCCCTAATGTAATAGATAGGGCTTGGAGGAGCATTCAATGAAGACCTATCGAAGTCATGTGCCTAGCTAGCAAATGTAATAGTTAGGGCTTTAATTGTCTTATGTGTCTTGCATGCTTAGTTACTACGTGTTAATTTGCTTTGTTAGGGCCTTGCATCTAGTCGAGCATGCTAAATGTTATGTGCTATGTGTTTATAAGTGTTTGGCATGTCTACTTGCTTTCCATAGCCATGAATGAATGTGATGGATGAATGCACGTTTCCACTAGTCCAACGCTAGTAGGAATTTATAGAATGGGCTAGTCCAACGCTAGACCCTTAGGGATCTCTCCCGTGAGTCCATACTTGCATGTGTCACTTCATTTCATGCATTTTTTCTTAGTTTTTATCATATTGGCATGCTCCTCTAACCCTTTCCCTTTCATTTTAGGTTTTGCATCTCATGCTAGTTATAAGGACATTTGCTTGACGAGTCCCCTTTCGATAAGGGAAACAAGCGAGTGTGGCTCGAAAATAGCCTTAGCACGCTAGTTCTATTTTCTAATCAAAGGGAAAATTAAAGTCACAAAGTTAGGAGTCCCCGTACCCGTTTTGTTTGCATTCCTCTAGGGATCATGCATTTCACTCACTCACTATCACATACACTTCCACTTTATATTCTAACCCTTTTCCCACATTCTCACTTCACACTACTTTTGCACATTTTCAACGCTTTCACTTAACTACTCATACTTTATACCCTATCACTCGCACACATGCACTTTATGTTATTTTTACATCATCATTCTTTACTCACCTTACCTTGTAAATACATTTACACACTTCCACTTACACACTCTTGTTTTATCACTTTTGTTTTTCACTTCACACAAACTCGCATTTTCACATGGCATGCATTCATTTCACTCATTTTTACGTCATTTAGGATTATGTGTGACCTCTCCAAAGGGTCATTATTGGGCTTCACAATTAATGTGATTGGCACCACTCAACCTTTGAAGAGAAATTTCCCCATGTCCCCCTAGGTCTAGGGTTTGCATTCATGTAGTGCATCCAAATGTAATAAATTCTTTGGTTAAAACAAGAAAATCCTTGATTAAATCACGCAACTAGCCTTGGCTAGGTCGAAGGGGTGCCTTGGATTTTTATCCTTGCCTTCCCCTTCGTCAAATGTGACTCCCGAACCTTTTTCATTGGTTTACGTGGACTAGGAGTCGTTTAAAAGGGGTTTCTTACTACTTTTTCTTTAAAAAATTAATTTTTTAGGTGACTTGGTACACCTTAACTCATTACCAAGTGGCGACTCCGATTTTTTATTTCAAAAACCCTTTTTAAACTATAATTTTGGGTCAAATCGTCGCATTCTCAAACCCCCATTTAGACCCATTTTTCTTTTAAATCACAATTCATTTTCCAAATTGAATCAAAAAATACATTTTTTAAACCATTTATTTATTTATTTATTCAAAAAATGGGGCGCGACAGTTGGCGACTCCATTGGGGACGTTTGAGAGTCCGAGCAAATCTGATTTAATCAATTTTTTTCTTCTTTTAACCTTTTCATATATCACATGTGACGACTCCACTTCTCCCAAGGGCGAACCCAAGGGTATCGGCGGGCCGCCTGCCTAGCTCGCGCCAGGACTCAAAACTTAAAACAATCAAAGCCAGAAAATTCAAAAGAGTACTATATATAACCCCAAAAGAGTTATAATTACATTCTCCAAAAGTATCGAGTCAAACCACCAAAACAAAAACAAACATCCTAACTGTTCAACTATTACAAGCCAATCTAACTATACTAGTATACGAGCCAAAAGTCCCCGCGTCGGCCCCTGCTAAGGAAAACAAAAGGAATGGGGTAAGCTATATGCTTAGTAAGTAAACAGGGGCGAAAGCATAAATTTCACGTAACAGTTACACAATAAGAGTAAAGCAAAAGCAGAAAAGTAACATCACATAATAAGGATACAGGTGGCTCCAAAGCCAACTCATGTGCCATGCGTGATCTCCTGCCGACACTCCGTCGACTGCAAATAATAGTCCGTAGAACTTCACTTGTACACCCACCGACACCTTATCACCCTCACTGGCCAGTCACCTCACAAACTTGCCCGGGCGAACGAAATCACAAACTTGAGCTTGAGTCACAAGCTCGGGTCACAAACTTGGTCACCTTCTCGGTGAACCGGATTCACAAAATTGGTTCATAACATGAACCTACAAACTTGGTGATCTCAGACTAAGTTGGACTGCCTTCGACCAAACCCTAACCGGCTCGAATAGTCCAACCAGGTCAAGAGTTCGCCCCAAACTCACAAACTTCACAAAATTATTCAAAATCACAAACTTTGCAAACTTCACAAACTTTATTCGAAAGTCGCCCCGAGCCACAAGCTCAAGGGTTTTGGTTCCAAAAGGTTCATATACATATGCCAAGTACAATTATACATTCAAATTAGGGTTTAGGTCGAGTGCGATAAAGTACACCCTCGCCTAAGTGCCCTTTTCACATATCTCAAACACATAGCAAAGAAAACACACCAAACTGGCCTGAATACTTACCCAGAAACTGAAATAGCAAAAGTACGAAGTCGGATCGAAATGAACAGCTAGTAGTGGGCCCCACCAGTTCCGCCCAACTCACCACCGTCTGAAATAGAAGATTGTGTCACATAATATCGCAAACGACTACTATCGTGCCTAAAACAAGCAAAATGGCAAAAACGGCACGCGCGCACGTAAATATGACGAACGGAAACGGAGACGGCCGTTAGCGGAAACGGCAGATTTGACACTCGTTTCTAGTTTACTCATAAGTTGAGCTACGAATATCGGATTAAGGCGTATGAGACGCCATATCGAAGCTTAAAGGATGAACAACAACTGTTATGAAGACATCCAGAACTGAAACTGGAGGCTTTAGTCCCAAATGAACCAAACACAATCACTTACGAAATCTGGCTAATGCACAAATGGTCAGTTTTGAGTGCAAACTGTTTTCTATGCTACACATGGTCAAAAGAGCTGAAAATTGGTAGTTAGATAGTTCATTCCAAATGGAACAACTTTCATGAAGGTCGGCAATCCAAATTCGGAACGGAAATTGGTCATCAGGACCAAAACAGATTTCTGGTCATTTTCACGGGCAGGCCTTGTTTGCTCGGCTATATCTCAGGTTTTATAAATCCGATTCATGAAATTCCAAGGGCGTTAGAAAGCTCTGATATAGGGCTATAAGTTTGATGTTTTGGTCGGAAGCCCAAACAGCTTGTAACTCAGTCAAATGTGAAGCCAAAGTTCCAGCCATAAACTTTCCAAAAACGTACTAGAATCACAAACCGTATTTGACCTCAATATGCGGTAATGGCACCAAATTCACTATGGTTACGGATGGGGGTGTAAGACCCACCGTTTCGAAGCTAAGAAATAGGGCTACAACAATGTAGAAGACCACTCAATCCAGTTCCTAACACAACTAGGTCAAATATGCAAAATACTATACCAGAATTCCCAAAACAGGTTTGCAAAACGCAGAAAACTGTAATCGGTATATCTCAGTCCATACAAGTCCAAATGCCAAAATTCCAAAGGCATATGATATCTAAGACATTCAGATACATTTCATCAGAAGACACCAACTTCAAAATCCAAACCAATTCCAATCAAAATGGCCAAATACAAACGCAGTTTTCGCATTCTGTCCAAAGCAGAACAGCTACAGTAATTTCGTCATAACTCACTCTACACTAATCTAAATGACCTGAAATTTTACGGGCACCTCAAACACATCAATACCTACAACTTTTATGTTTTGAGTAAAGTCCAATTCGGCCTCTAACCCTATGATCCAAAACCGGACAGAATTAGGGGTTATCAAACCCTAACTTTTCTCAATTCATTCCAAACCCAAAATTGATTGCAAATTCTTATCAAACACACCTACTAGAGTTATTCCCCCTCATTACCAACCATCATAAACACCCACAACATCATAATCCAATTAAACCAGAAAATTCATCAATAAATTAAAAACTTCACCAATTCATCTCAAACCAAGATAAAAACCAGAAATTTCAGCACTTTAGCCACTAATAAGCATAACTTAAGCTTCATAAGGTGTAGGAAGAAGTTCAAGTACCACTTACCAAGTAAACAAGAGAGAGGAAGTTGTAGAACACCTTAGCTCTCCACAAAAACTTCACCAAAGCACTCACTAGCACCAAGTGGTAGGATTTTATGGAGTAGAAACTAATTTAGGTGAATGGTTTTGGAAGATTGAGCTAAATGGAAGCTAAAATTGTTGAAGAGTTTCTTCTTCTTTGTCCAAGTGAGAGCCGGCCATGGAGTAGTAGGAAATGGTGATTTTTTGGTGAATTTTTGAGATATTTACCCAATTAGTCAAAAGGTCAAAATGGTGAATAGTGAATCATAAGTCATGTCCAATATAATGGTGACACTTGTCACCTCATTAAATGCAATCTTATCTTTTCTTTTTCCTCTCACATCAATCACTTCACATCCCCTACTTATCTCTTAACACCCGATAAATTTCACACAGTATCTGGAATTTAACCTAATTGGCCGAATTTTTCTGAACTTTTCGCACTAGTGGGTCCCACGTCCAATATATATTCTTATTTTCTCAAAATCTAACCGATACTAGAAAAATCATCTAAAAACTATATTTACTCATAAAAATTATTTGGGGAACTTTTCTAATAAAGAAAATGTGGAAAAAGAAATGGGCGATTAAATAGAATAAACCCTAGAAAATTAAAAAAAATTCTTGGGTTCTCGCACTCATTCTTTCGGGGCGTCACATCACATTTGGGTGTTTTAGGGTTGCATTTTTTTCCTTTTTTAGGATTTTGCATTTCACGCGTGTCCAACTACTCCCTCGCTCGCGAATGTATGATTGGTTGATTGGATGTATGTTTACCTGCTTATCTCGCGCTTGCATTGCATTTGGGTGGGGGACATCACCTTAGAGCCTCGCGTTGGTTCTCGATCCCTCCCCTCCAAACGAGCACTAGCATACGTGCATACGCTTTATTTTTTATCCCTTCATTTATTTTTCTTTTAGTGGCTTGTCACGCCACTCCACCCTACTAGGATTAGGCGACCCACTTGGACATGTGATCACGACACGATGTGTGTGCAGCATGATCCAATGGGTCACTCAATCTTCCGCTTTAAGTTATGGGTTGATAAGCCTTTAGCTTTTAGTCGAAGGTTGAGGATTTTGATAGATTTACTCAAACACGTAGCCGTGACACGATGTGTACGTAGCAGTGTTTGGGGAATCGCTCGAGCCACCGACAAAGAACCTTGGGATTGATGACCCTTGGTTTCTAAGTCTGAAGGCTCGGGGACCTGAGCTTATCGAGTCTAGATGCATTAGCGAACCCCAGCCTCATGCATCCATATTAGAATTGCCTAGGGTAGAGTCGACCTTACCCTAAATTAGGAAACACTATTCACGAGGGGAGGGGTCCCACCCCTCTTTCATTATCTGTCTTTGTTGTTTTTTATATTATCTAATTGTCCAAATTTGTTATGTGCTTATGTGTTGAACTCATGTTTCCTTGTCTTTTGTCTTTTGTGTGAGAGCCCGTAAAACCCTAATATTTTTCCTAGGGTTTATTCCTCCTTAATTGCTTGTTTTTGCATTTTCTGGCTTAGAAATATTTTCTGAGAGGATTTTATGAGCAGTTATAGTTTTAAGATGATTTTTCTAGCATTGGAGAAATTTTAGAAAATTAAGAGTAAATAGTGGACGTGGGACCCACTAGTGCGATAAGTTCGGAAAAATTCGGCCAATAAGGTTAAGTTTCGGATACTGTTAAAAATTTATCGGGTGTTAAGAGATAAGTGGTGTGTGTGAAGTGATTGATGTGAGAGAGAAAAAAAAGATAGGAATGCATTTATGGAGGTGACACATGTCACTTTCTTATTGGTTACCTTTTAAGAAATACTATTCACAAATTTGACTTTCTTGACCAAAGGTTAAATATCTCAAAAAATTACAAAAAAACTCACTCTTCTCTCTTCCCTCTTGGCCGGCCATCCCAAGCTCCACAAGGAAGAAAGCTCTTCAAATTTTAAGCTTCCACTTGGTGCAAATCAACCAAAATCAATTGTTTCCATCCATTTCACTCCATAGGAACTTTGCTTCTAGTGTTAATAAGTGTATTGGTGAGGTTTGTTTGAAGATCAAAGGTGTCCAATATCCCTCTCTCTCTTGTTTCTTGGTAAGTGAAACTTGAAACACCCTACTACCTCTAATGATGCTTAATTAGTGCTTAATGGAGGCATGAGAGTTGAAATATATGATTTGTTTCTTGATTTGGTTTGTTTTGGTGAAGTTTTTATTTTATTGGGAATTTTTCTGGTTTAATATGATCTTGATGTTGGGGGCTTGTATGATGAATTGTAATGGGTGGAAATGGCTCTAGTGGATGTGAAATGTGGTTAAATGCAATTAATTTTGGATTTGGTGTGAAATTGGAAAAGTTAGGGTTCTTGAACCCCAAATCTGTCCGGTTTTGGATCACTGGGTTAGAGGCCGAATTAGACTTTGCTCAAAACATTAAAGTTGTTGGTATTGATGTGATGTAGATGCCTGTAAAATTTCAGGTCATTTGGATTAATGTGGAATGAGATATGACGAAATTACTCTAGCTGTTCTGATTTGGACAGAATGCGAAAACTGCGATAGTAATTGGCCATTTTGACTGGAATTGGTATGGATTTTGGATTTGGTGTCTTCTGATGAATTGTAGCTGAGGGTCTTAGCTAACATATGCCTTTGGAATTTCGGCATTTTGACTTGTATGGACTGAGATATACCGATTACAGTTTTCTGTGTTTTGCAAACCTGTTTTGGTAATTCTGGTATAGTATTTGGCATTTTCGACCTAGTTAAGCTAGGAACTGGATTGAGTGGTCTTCTACATTATTGTAGCCCTGTTTCATAGCTTCGAAACGGTGGGTCTTACACCCCCATCCGATAACTGTAATGAAATTGACGCCATTACCGCATAATGAGTGTAAAACAGTTTTCTAGTTGGGGCCAAGACTAAGGCCATTTTCTAAATTCTGGTTTGCTATTATGCTCATTTATGTATATGAAACCCTATTGGGGTTGTGTTTAGCGTTGCTATATGACTCGTTATCGAGTCTCATTGTATGGGTTATATGTTCTAGGGCTTGAAGGTAGTGCACGACGGCTTGGTGATCGTGGTACATGAAATACCACTTACTTGCTTGGTGAGTATACCACTCACTAAATTGTTACTATGTGGCTTTGTTAAATGTTTATGTGATGCCTTGAAGGCTTACTTGCATATTGGAATTGATTAAGGTGAGGGTGTACTTGACCGCCCTCACCTCTTTTGATATTGTCACTGAATGGCTACCGTTTTATTGCATTACTGAACTTGATATATTGGTTGATGAATTCCATTTCATGGAAACTGAATTGATGTCGTTTGGATGATGTCCAACGGCCTTACTGCATTACGGAGCTCAACCCCGTTTGGTAGTCAATTGGGTCGAGCCGGCAAGGGCTTGGTCGTTAAGATTGAATTGCCACGGGGACTGTACTGGGGAACCTTGTGGTAATGAGACCCTTGGTTCCGGTAAACTCGAGTATTACCACAAATATTACTGAATGGAGTGCGGGCCCGGTTGGGGTATGATAGGTGGAAGGAATGGAAGTAAAGTGTGGTCTACGGTTTGGTACTTTTAACATTGACGGAGGGTCAATGGGGTTGGATCAAGATTACAAGCGTGGAATTGGGCTCTTGAGAGCCAACCGTATCCTTTTACCGTTTTGCTTTATTGCTTATTTGCGTACTTCAAATGAAAGTTCATGCTTATGTGACTTTGATCGCTTATTGGGTGGTATACCACTGGGCTTTAGCTCATTCCGTGTTATTTGTTTTCCTTACAGGCAAATGAGCACTTTTGGAAAGGTCATGATAGTTGAATGCAAGTTGAGCTCTTGTACATGTATTTTGATTAGCTCCTTGAGGGTGTTAACCCTAAGTGTATGGTTTCCCTTAATGGATGGCTTGTATTGGCCTAAATGCACTTGTATGATCTTATGAGATAACTTGTACGCCATTTGGCTTGTAAATGCTGATTTCCAATGTATATATATGTTTGGATAATGTTTGGTTGGATTTCGGAGTGTCACGACTTTCGTTTTTTTTATTTTGTGATTTTGGCTTATTTGCGGGCATTGCAATGTCCGGAACGTTATAGATTGACGTAAACTGTACCGTTAGTCCTGGCGAGAGCTGGGCAGGCAGTCCGCTAACCCCTCTGGTTCGCCTTAGGGGAAGGTGGGGCTGTCACAGGTGGTATCAGAGCCTAGGTTTGAATTAGCCTGGGTGTTATAGGAATGCTTGATCTGAGGGTTTATTGTTTATGGTTTTTAAGCTTATTGATTCTTATTTTTACACTTTTGGTGTAGGATGGACAGTTCCAGTGGACCTAGTGATGGCCCTGCGGCCAAGCGACCCCGTGTAGCGCTCCCGATGATTAAGTACCAGATCCGGCCAAAGGGGGCCGTTATTCGTTGGAGCCCGTCTAACCGTCTTCGGCGGTGCGCGTGTAAGGAGAAGTATGCTTACCCGAATGCCCTCGTTTTGGCAGTAGTGAAGGAAAGAAAGGAGCTGGCAAAAGCTAATGCCAAGCTTGAAGTTGAGGTGAATCAGTTAAAGGCGGCCAACGAGGGGCAAGCCAAAAGAATAGAGGATCTGAAGTACGATGTACTAGAGGCGGAGGATAGAGTCGATGACCTCTGTGCCCAGCTGAGAGAGGCGCGTGAGCGCGAGTCTAAGAGGGCTCGGAAGGTGAGGACTCGAGCCGCTGCAATCCTGAACCTCTGTGCCGAGGTGGTGGAAGGAGTGAGCGATAAGGACTCCTGTGCAAGGTCTGAGGCTAGGGTTGGATCCACTCCGTCGAGTGGGTCTCATAGCTCATCTTCGGGCTAGGTTATGACTTCTAGAGTTGTTGTAGATAGTTTTGGTCGTGTGTATAGGGCGGATAGGGATGGAGCCTTAGCTAACCGTTTTGGATGTAGAGTTAGCTACGTGTAAATTTCTTTTGATAGGCCTATCCTCAGGTGGATCTTTTGTGTACGTACGTGCTTTGGCCGTACTTGACTGACTGCTTGTATATATGTTTGGCTTGTATATATGTGTGCTTGTGATCTTGTTTGAAATGCATCGTTATGTGCTAAGTGAAAGTTTATTTGTTACTTACATGCTTTGTTACTGCTTTGGTTTAGTCATTTTGCCTAGACCAAGTATACCGTATGGAAGGAACACGGAGTGGACGGGGACGTGGGCGCGGTTTTAGGCAACCCACACCAGTTAGAGAAACGGGGGAAGCTTCTACTGAACCGAATCCTGAACCCCAGATAAACCCCAATGTTCAAATAGCTGCTGCTATGCAGCAAATGACCAACCTACTCGCACAAGTTGTGCAACAACAGGGCCAGAACCCAAACCCTAACCCTGGAAACCCTGGCCATCATGTCGAGAGTGAAGATAGAGCGCTTGAGCGTTTTCAAAAGTTTTCCCCACCAAAGTTTATTGGGGGACCCGACCCTGACGTCGCCGAGAAATGGCTGGAGAAAATGGTTGATATATTCGCGGCCCTACACTACCCGGACGAACGGCAGGTCACTTTTGCCGTGTTTCAACTTGAAGGGGCTGCCCGTTCCTGGTGGAACGTGATTAGACAAAAATGGGAGCGAGAGCAGACTCCGAGAACGTGGGTGAACTTCATCCGGGAATTTAATGCCAAGTTTTTCCCTCCTCTAGTCCAGGAGAGGAAGGAGGACGAGTTTATCCGGCTCCGGCAAGGGGCTCAGACGGTGGCGGAGTATGAGAGCCAGTTTACCCGCCTGTCCAAATTCGCGCCAGAGTTAATCATGACCGAGCAACGACGAGTGAGGCGCTTCATTCAGGGCTTGAACGTGGAGATCCAGAAGGACCTCGCGGCGGCTCAAATTACCACGTTTAGCGAGGCTATGGAAAAAGCCCAACGGGTCGAGAGTGCACGGCTTCAGGTCCGAAACTTCCAGGCTAAAAAGCGTGGCTTTCCTGGGAGTACATCTGGACAGGGTGAGAAGAGCACTCCCTCTAAGTTTGGACGGGGCATGGGTGGTGGTCGACAGTCCGGATCAGGCAGAGGGACTCCGTTCAGGGGTGGTCAAGCTGGGCGAGGACCGAGGGGAAACGTTCAGAGTAGCTCGGCTTCTGCACCTCGCGGTCCCTGTGGGCACTGTGGAAAGACAAACCACACCGAGGACAATTGCTGGAGGAAACTGGGGAAATGCCTGCGGTGTGGAAGTGCGGACCATCAACTGGCTACATGTCCGGTCCTGAAACAAGACGGAAAGGGGAGCCAACTACCGTCGAGGACCAATACTGGACCGGCCAAGGGAGACGGATCCAAACCAAAAGTTCCGGCTAGGGTATATTCCTTAGAGCCCCACCAGATCCCAGAGTCTTCCGAGGTGGTGGAAGGTACGATCCCTATATTCCACCGCTTTGCCAAAGTTTTAATTGATCCGGGTGCCACTCATTCGTTTGTTAACCCTAATTTCATGTGTGGCATCGATATAAAACCTGCTAGTTTACCATATGACTTAGAGGTTAGTACACCTACGGGGAATCAACGTTTGGTGACTAGTATGGTTTATAAGGATTGTGATGTATGGGTAGGTGAGCGGAGATTTTTAGGAGACCTGATTAGCTTGTCCATTAAAGGGTACGACGTGATTTTGGGAATGGACTGGTTAGCCAAATATAACGCCCAACTGGACTGTAAAACGAAAATAGTTGAATTTCGCATTCCTGGCGAGGCAACCTTAAGGTTAGATATAAGGGGTAGGTTAGCCTCATCTGCTCTCATTTCGGGCATTCGAGCTAGGAAACTGATAAGTAGAGGGGCGCAAGGATATTTGGCCTTTCTGGTTAATACCCCTACGGATAAGTTAAAAGTGGAAGACGTGGCCATAGTGAGGGAATTTCCGGATGTGTTTCCTGATGAGTTAGTGGCTTTACCTCCGGAAAGGGAGATAGAATTTCGAATAGATCTTCTACCTGGAACTGCACCTATCTCGAAAACCCCTTACCGAATGGCACCTGCAGAACTTAAAGAGCTTAAGTTGCAATTGCAAGACCTTTTGGAGCGGGGATTCATCCACGAGAGTGAGTCTCCTTGGGGAGCTCCGGTCTTATTTGTGAAGAAAAAGGACGGAACGTTGAGGATGTGTATTGATTATAGGGGGTTGAATAACGTTACGATCAAGAACAAGTATCCACTGCCCCACATTGACGAGTTGTTTGACCAGCTGCAAGGAGCAGTGGTCTTCTCGAAGTTGGACCTCCGACAGGGATACTATCAATTATTGATAAAGAAGGAGGACATTCCGAAAACTGCCTTCAACTCGAGATACGGGCATTTCGAGTTCGCCGTTATGCCTTTTGGGTTGACTAATGCTCCCGCCGCCTTCATGGATTTAATGCATAGGGTTTTTAAACCCTACCTGGACCGATTTGTCGTGGTGTTCATTGACGACATTTTGGTCTACTCTAAGTCCCGCAAGGAGCATGAGGAGCATTTGAGAGTGGTGTTGCAGACATTGAGGGAACATCAGCTATACGCCAAGTTTAGCAAATGCGAGTTTTGGTTGGAGAAAGTGGCGTTTCTAGGGCACGTGATCTCCCACGAAGGTATTGCAGTGGACCCGGCGAAGGTTGAAGCTGTGACCAATTGGAAGAGGCCAGAAACTCCCACGGAAATTCGCAGCTTTCTAGGGCTAGCTGGGTATTACCGAAGGTTTATTAAAGATTTTTCCAAGTTAGCCGGACCATTAACTGACTTGACGAAGAAGCATGGCCAGTTTATTTGGAACGGTCGATGCGAAACGAGTTTTCAGGAATTAAAGAAAAGATTGACCATGGCTCCAGTACTGGTCTTGCCAAATGGAGTGGACGGGTTTGCAGTGTATACGGACGCGTCGCGAGAGGGATTGGGATGTGTTTTGATGCAGAATCGGAATGTGATAGCTTTTGCCTCGAGGAAATTGAAGCTTCACGAGCAGAACTACCCGACTCATGACCTAGAATTAGCTGCAGTTGTTTTTGCACTGAAAAAGTGGAGGCATTACCTATATGGGGTGACCTTCGAAGTGTTTTCGGATCACAAGAGTCTGAGATACCTTTTCTCCCAGAAAGAGCTGAACATGAGACAACGGCGATGGATAGAATTTCTGGAGGACTACGATTGTACAATCAACTACCATCCGGGAAAGGCAAATGTAGTAGCAGATGCCCTGAGTCATAAAGTGCAAGTGGCAGGGCTAATGATCAAGGAGTGGGATTTACTAGAATCCGTGTGCGAGTGGAAACCCTGTCTGGGGAGCCATAAGGTGATATTTGGCAATATTAGGGTTACATCCACTCTACTGGAACGTATAAAAGAGGCGCAAGGCGAGGATGTGATGGTACGGAAGTGGAAAGAGAAATTGGAGAAGGGAGAAACTACGGACTTTAATTTGAGTCCCGAGGGTATTTTGAAGTATCGGAACCGAATCGTAGTACCAAAGGATGAATCGTTGAAAGCAGAAATTCTGGAGGAAGCTCATAGGTCTAAGTATACAATCCATCCAGGTAGCAGCAAGATGTATCAAGACCTGAAGGGAATGTACTGGTGGGATAATATGAAGAGGGAAATCGCGCAGTACGTGCAGAAATGTCTTATTTGCCAGCAAGTGAAGGCGGAGCATCAAAAACCATCGGGTCTATTACAACCCTTGGAGATACCCGAGTGGAAGTGGGAAAACATCACAATGGACTTCGTTTCCGGTTTACCGAGGACGCAAAGGGGACACGATGCCGTTTGGGTGATCGTTGATCGATTAACCAAGTCGGCCAATTTCTTGCCGGTGAACATGAAGTACTCAATGGACAAATTGACCCGACTGTACATGGACGAAGTAGTAAGACTACACGGTGTTCCTGTGAGCATCGTTTCCGATCGGGATCCACGGTTTGTATCGCGATTTTGGCAGAAGTTTCAAGAAACCCTGGGGACGAAACTCAACTTGAGCACTACTTATCATCCTCAGACGGATGGCCAGTCGGAACGGACGATTCAGACGCTAGAAGACATGCTACGAACTTGCATTCTGGACTTTGGAGGCAGTTGGGGTCAGCACATGACCTTGGTGGAGTTCGCGTACAACAATAGCTTCCATTCATCGATTCAAATGGCTCCGTACGAAGCTCTCTACGGACGCAAGTGCCGCTCACCAATTTACTGGGATGAAGTTGGCGAAAAGAAAGCACTGGACCCGACAACTATTCCGTGGATGGAAGAGGCTCACGAGAAGGTTAAGTTGATACGGCAACGAATCCAAACTGCCCAAAGTCGCCAAAAGAGCTATGCGGATAACCGAAGAAAAGACTTGGAATTTGATGTTGGGGACTACGTATTTCTCAAGATCACACCCTTACGAAGTCTTACAGCGGGGAAAGGAAAGAAACTCCAACCACGGTACGTTGGACCCTACAAGATCCTTCAGAGGGTTGGAGCGGTCGCGTATCGATTGGAGCTACCGTCCAGTCTTTCTCGAATCCACGATGTATTTCACGTCTCGATGCTAAAGAAGTACCATCCTGACCCATCTCATGTTTTACAACCGGAAGATATCGAAGTAGATGAATCACTGGCCTATGAGGAGAAACCGGTTCAAGTACTCGATCGAAAAGTCAAAGAGCTCAGAAACAAGAAGATTCCGTTAGTGAAAGTGCTTTGGAGAAACCACGGAGTGGAGGAAGCTACATGGGAGATGGAAGAGGAAATGCGAAAGAAATACCCAAACCTTTTCGGGAATTAAGGTGAGAAATTTCTGTAGACACCAAATTTTGAATAATTTTATGTGGCATCTATTTCATGATTTTAGATTGTTTGCATTCGTTGTTTATTTTTAATTTTTAGTTTTGGCTTTTAAGTTAAAAATTAGCGTAGAGTTTTTAGAAAAAAAAGAAAAGGAAAACATCAAAAATATGTTGTAGTCATTTTGTTTTTATTCAATTCTTTCTTGAAAAGAAAAATTCAAAAATAGGCTTTAGTTGGATTGGAAAAATGAAAAAATTGAAAAATTAAAAATGGCCATTTTTGTTTAGTTTTTGTTTAAAATTATTTTTGTTTGTTATTCTTATTATTATTACCTGGTTTTTGTCAATTTTGTTATTAGTATTATTTATATTTATATTTTATCAATATTGTTTTAATTACTTCAAAAAAAAAAAAATTTAATGAGGAACACGCGACTTGCAAGCTGCGTTTTTGCAGCTTGCAAGGAGGGGCTCTTAGCAGCCCCTTAGCTGCAAATGTGGGAGAGTATAGCTGAGTGTTTAGGGTTGTGAGGTTCCCATATAAAAAGAAAAGCTGAAAGGTAGCCGCAAGGGGGAACCAACGGGGAGATTCTGGAAAACAAAAGCAAGAAGAAAAGAAACGGGAAGGAATTGACGGGCAAGGAGAGAAACTGAGAGGAGGGTTTGAAAAAAAAAGAAAAACTACCGAGAGCAAGGGAAGAAATCTGGGCTGAGGTCAAGGAGAAAAACGAGAGAGTTGGGGGCCGTGAGGTTAGAGAGCCGAAGGTATGGGATAGAAAGGGAGAGTTTTTGCAGAAAATAGAAGAAAAGCCTCAGCAAGGAAACAAAGAAAGATCTGGACAAGGCTAAATGAGAGAAACGAGATCGCCGCAAATGATGTTGCACGAAGGGGGACTGGATCATCATCACCGCCCTTCACTGACGCACCTTCAAAGAGCCAGCAGAAACCACCTGTGCCTTCTCTTTAAATCACCATCCCACGCCTTACTACGTGTCTAAGGTAAAACCCTCATCCTTTATAGTAGAAAGCAGCTTTCTTTAGTTATTATTTGTTTTCTTTTGCCGTTCGATGGTTCTGTGTCTGCCTCCATGTTGGCCGATTCTCTTCCCCTTGTTGTTTGTATGTTCGGATGTGGAACTGTGTCCTTTTTTGCTTAAGATTACGGTGTGATGTTTGAGTGGGGAGGTTGACTGTGCTTGGATGAAAGACCCATTCGATGAAAATATGCTTAATATGCTTAATATGAAAGAGCCGTAACTGGAAAATTGCAGACCTGTGTCTTTCTCTGTTGTCCGAATTTCTGGTGCTTAAAATTGCAGAAACTGGAAAACTTTTCTGGAATCTTTGATATTCTTGTTGCCTGTTTTCATGTTTACATTGCGCTTGGGTTTGCATACTTTGGATGAATGGAATTTATGTGAATCCTTTGTTTAAGTTCAAAGTTTGATGTCTGGATCAGTTTTTTAGTTACGTTTAGTGAAGAGGAACTTGCATACTTGTATTAAAGAACAAAACAGAAAAATCAGAAAAGCTGCAGGCAAAACCAATGAGAAAAATGGCATGTTCCGTTCCTGCTTTGAGATGTTTGTTTGTTCGGAAATCAAAAAGATTTTCTGGTGTTGTTGCTGAAGCTTCTAGTTTGTTTAAAGCCTGTGATTTGTGATTCAATTATGCATTTCTATCCTAATCTTTTTGTTTTCATCCCTGCTGCATTTTTTTCATTCAATTGCATCGTGCGACTGCTGATGGTTGTAATGTTTCCTGATGCATATAAGGGCCTGTGTCCTTTGCTGCATTGTTGTTTCATTTCTTTTGCTGTTGAGCAACTCAGATTTTCAGCTTTGATTGATAGCTTTTGCTCGGTTGGAATGGTTTTTTTTTCTTGTGGTTTCTGGAAGAGAAACCCAAGTTGCCGAGTATGTTTCTGGAAGCAAAACCCAGAGTATGGTTTTAAGGTTCAAGCTGGGAAAAACATTTGATGAGCTTGCTTCTTTGATCTAAGTTTTGGTTGGTTAAGCCATTAGTTGAGTTGGTTTGGCAAACAATAAGCCTTGTGCATTTTTCTGGTCTGAAATACATATGGTTTGAAGCTGCAAAAGTTGCAGCAGAAATTGCAGAAGCTGTTTGCTTTCTTTTATCATATGAGCTTGCATGAAAGTATTCCTAGAATCCTATTGTTGTTGAGTTGGGGCCATGCTTGATTGGAGAGAGATTAGGATGCTGCATGCATTTTGTCTACTGAAATTTGTTTGAAGTTGCGGAAGTTTGCACAGCAGCAATGGCCAAGAGAAATGGTTTCTGTTTGTTTTGGCCGAAAAGCTGTGATTTGCATGCATGCAAACATTTTCAAAAATTGCACTTTGACCCCCCAAGTTCCCTTTTGTTTCACTAGGACCCAATCAATTGAATAATTTCCTCAATTTGGTCCTTGACTATTTTAATTCTGCAACTTCATTGCTTGTTTGTTTTAATTAATTACTATGCTTTGTTTCAATTGCATTTAATTCATGACTTTAGGGGCTTTATGATCAAGTGAGCTTTGTTTTGCACATTTCTTTTAATTTTTCTTAAATAAAGTGGTACCTTGACCTTTTTATTATTTTGAAGCCATTTTACTTCATTTGATTACCATCGCAAGGGAGGTATAACTTCTTTTATCTTTTTTGTCTCTCCTATGTGCTCCTACGTGTTATGTGAATATGCCTGTCTACTTCGCTTTCCTTACCTCCTTGCATGCATTTACTTACTTTTACTTTTATTTAAGTTTTATGGGGTACGTGTACACCTCTTGGCTTGTAATAGATAGGGCTCGAAGAGCATCTGGTCCATCTTCCCTTCCCCTTTATGCTTTTATGGGGTATGTGTACACCTCTTGGCTTGTAATAGATAGTGCTCGGAGAGCATCTGGTCCACTTCCCCTTCCCCCTGGTTGCTTGCTTTTGTTGCTACATGTTTAATTGCTTCATTAGGCTCTTGCATCTAGTCGAGCATGCTAAATGCTATGTGCTGTGTGTTTACGAGTATTTTGGCATGTCTACTTGCTTTCATAGCCATGAATGAATGGAATGGATGAATGTACGTTTCCGCTAGTCCAACGCTAGTCGGAATTCATAGAATGGGCTAGTCCAACGCTAGACCCTTAGGGATTTCCCCCTCATTAGCATATCATTTGCTTGTTCACCACATATCATGCATTTTTCTTAGTTTTATCACTTGGCATGCTCCTCGAACCCCCTTTCCCTTCATTTTAGGATTTTTGCATATCATGATAGTTGTAGGGTCCATTTGCTTGAGGGTTCCCTTCTGATAAGGGAAACGAGCGAGTGTGGCTACTCGATAGCCTTAGCACGCTAGTTTCGCCTTCTAATCAAAGGGAAAATCGAAGTCGACAAGTTAGGAGTCATTCCCATACCCGACCTGATGCATTCCCTTAGGTTCATTCATTCTCATTTATCACTCACTCATTCTTTTCAATTCACATTTTCCTTTCCTTATTGTTCATTTTGATTTCTACTTCACAAAATTGCATTTAATTACACCTATATGCACTTATCACTATATTTCATACACTTGCACACAAACACTTGGATTTTTCATACGATTGCACACATGCACCTTTTCATACACTTGCACACAAACACTTGGATTTTTAATTTCTTTCATACACTTTCACACTTGCACACTTGAGTCTCATTTGCATTAATCGACCTCTGTGGGGTTTTCCTTTGTTGGCCGCCACAATTCATGTGGTTTGGGACCAAAAGCCTCACGAGAGACATCGTAGAATTTAGGATTGCATTTTTCTTTCCGTTTTGCATTCATATAGTCATATCCAACGTGCGAACATACATTGGGTAGGAAATTAGGAAAGGTAAGGTTAAGTCGCGCAACTAGCCTTGGTTAGGTCAAAGGGGTGCCTTGGATTCTATCCTTGCCTTCCCCTTTGTCAAACGTGACCCCCGAACCTTTTTCTTTGGCTTACGTGGACTAGGAGTCATTTTAAAAAGGGTTTTACTACTTTGTATTTAAAAAACACTTTTTGGGTGACTTGGTACACCCCAAATCTATACCAAGTGGCGACTCCGTTTTCATATTTAAAAAACCCTTTTTAAAATTTCATTTGGCCAAATCGTCGCTTTCCAAAGTCCCATGGCCTTTTTACTTTTCATTTTGCACACGTTCACACCACACTTCACATCATCATCACACACACATCATTCAAAAAGTGGGGCGCGACAGTTGGCGACTCCACTGGGGACTTCCTAAGTGGGTCCAAGCATTTGACTTAGCCATTCGTTTCCTTTTCTACCCTTTTTATGCATTGCACTTGGATATTAGGCTTGCATTTTTCATTTTTAGGGCCTTTTGCCTCGCGCGCGTATCAAACTTTTCCCTCATTCACGTATATGTGATTGGTTGATTGGATGTATGTTTACTTGTTATCTCGCGCTTGCATTGCATTTTGGGAGGTGTGGGTCACCCTAGAGCCTCGCGTTGGTTCTTGACCCTTTCCCTCCAAACGAGCACTAGCATACGAGCATACGCTTTATTTTTTTTTATCCCTTTTATTTTTCTTTAGTGGCTTGTCACGCCACTCTACCCTATTAGGATTAGGTGACTCACTTGGACGTGTGATCACGACACGATGTGTGTGTAGCATGTTCCAATGGGTCACTCAATCTTCCGCTTAAAGCTATTGGTTTATAGCCTTTAGCTTTTGGTCGAAGATTGAGGTTTTGATAGATTCTCTCAAACACGTAGCCGTGACACGATGTGTGCGTAGCGGTGTTTGGGGAATCGCTCGAGCCACCGACAAAGAACCTTGGGATTGGTGACCCTTGGTTTCTAAGTCTGAAGGCTCGGGGACCTGAGCTCATCGAGTCTAGATGCATTAGCGAACCTCAACCTCATGCATCCATGATAGCTTGCCTAGGTAGAGTCAGCTTTATCCTAAGTTAGGGACACTATTCACGAGGGGAGGGGTCCAACCCCTTTTTCATTGCTTTATTTCTTTGATTGCTTTACAATGTGTTATGTGTACTATCAATTGCACTAACCATTCTTTTGTTTCTTGGCTTGCATTCATATGCCTTAGCGATAAGAGGCCCTTTTGGCACTCTTTTAGTGACTCACCCACTAGATAGCTCACATGTTTAAATTTCAGTTATTGCACTTGGTTTTCAATAAATGCATTTCATTTTTAGACCTTTTCCCCCCGATACATTATTTATGTCCTTTAGGTCATATTTGTTACATATTTACATCGCTTTAATAATTGGCATCATGCATAAACCATAGAAAGGGAATGCCACATAGGGAATCCCGTGTTTAGGAATAAGCCACCTTGTGTCTCGGATACTTAATCCAGTGAGACTTGCACGTTTATATTTTTGTACCATCCAAAGGGGTAGTGCACAAGGTAGGTAGGATCCGATCATTTTCATAGAGTGATCTTTGGAATATGAGCATCTAATAATCACTTTTTGGCCATTTTATCAAAAATTGGTAAAAATCCCTTGCGCGAAGGACATTATTTGAAGAAATTCACAAATGATTCCTCCTATTGAGATGATAAATAAATTGAGGCCAAATTGTGATTTTAGAAGGCTCATAGACTGATTTTCTGAAACCACCAATGGCCGGCCGATTCAACCAATCCATTTTGCCAATTCATTCAATAAATCGTCAATTCTTTTGACCAATTTACCCTTTTTAGGGTCATCTGGTCAATTTTGAATAAATCGTCAAGTCATTTGATCAATTTACCCTTTTGTAGGGTCATTTGACCAATTTACCCTTTTTAGGGTCATCCGGTCATTTTTCAATAAATCGTCAATCCATTTGACCAATTTACCCTTTTTAGGGTCACCTGGTCAATTTTGAATAAATCATCAATTCTTTTGACCAATTTACCCTTTTTAGGGTCATTCGGTCGATTTTGAATAAATCGTCAATTCATTTGACCATTTTACCCTTTTTAGGGTCTTTTGACCAATTTACCCTTTTTAGGGTCATTCGGTCGCTTTTGAATAAATTATCAATTCAATTGACCAAATTACCCTTTTTAGGGTCTTTTTGACCAATTTACCCTTTTTAGGGTCATCCGGTCGATTTTTGAAAAATCATTCAATTCATTTGACCAATTTACCCTTTTAGGATGACTTGGTCGATTTTTGCATAAATCATCAATCTCTCTTTCATTCATTTGGCCAGTTCACCCATTTTTAGGGCGATTCGATCATTTTTTGAATAAATCAAATTTCATTTAATTCATTTGACCAGTTTACCTATTTTTAGGGCAATTTGGTCATTTTTAAACGAATCATCAATGTTATCCAATCCATTTGACCCGTTTTTTCCCTTTTTAGGGTTTAAATCTAAGGGTCACCGAATAAATTAATTGAGACATTGCAATCTCTTTTACACATTATTTCATGCATCGACCAAAGTGATCAATCCCTTCGGACGAGGCCCTCATTTTGACAAACTTCTCTTCTCATTCCAATGGGCCAAATTTTTCAAATTATTTTTCACTCCATGAGTTGATCGGATCCATCAGGTATTGTATAGTGCCTATTCTAGCGGATTGCATTTTCATGCTAGGCCTACCCTTGGCATAAAAAGGGTTCCCCCCATAAGACATGCATACCGATTTTGCAGTTTTGCCTACTAACTCGGGGTATTTTTCTTTTGTTTCCCCCTCCCCTGCATTCATAAAAATGTTTCAATAAGACGAAAATATTCTTCTATATCTGATGATAATTTTAATCCAATAAAGTTTGAAGATTACAAGTGTTATTTGATTCTTGGGCGGATCCTACGATAAAAACCCTCTGAGAGATGTTGTAATTGTTCTCCAAAGGAAAATTTTGTATATTTGACAAAGGAGACAAAAAGTGTATATGTGGAGCTCTTTACAAGTTTCTCACTTCTCATTTGTATCGTAATTGAATGAGAAATTTTGTTTCAAACTTTTTCAGCAATAAACTTTTTGGACAATCATTGTTTTGTGTATATTTATGTACATTTCATTCTTTATTCTTATTCATTGGAGACTTCATGATGAATTTTAAGAAGTAAGACCAAATTGAGAAGCTTCATGATCACAAGGGTCTGCTTTCAAAAATCCTTATGTACACCAGATTGTTGATCCGAGTCATCCAATAAGAGTGCTAAAAGATGGTCACTCAAAAGGCCCAATGAGATACCTTTTCTCTTTCATTTAACCCCAAAATAAAATCAGTCACATTGATTGATAAATTGCAAATTGGGACAATTTTTGCTTGGAAAAATCCCCATTGGTTTAACCGGATTCAATTCACATCTAAGTGAAAGCAAAAATGTGCATTATTCTTGTTTGTTTTGAAAATTTGGAATGATACTTTGAGCATTTGTTTCACTACCTATACAGATTTTTATCACTTGCTCTCTCATTTGAGCCTATGAAAGAATAATTTCAAATAAGAGCCCTAATGATCACTACCCTATACTGAAAAATTTTCAAATATCAAATAGGGGAATGGATTTTCAATAACCGTTTTGTTACTTTGGTTGTCATGAGGTGTAAGAATGATGCTTTGGCCGTCGTTTCTACAACCTAAACACTGATCACCCCTTGCATCCCCATTTTGAGCTAAAATTGGTGGTTCTTTTCTAATGCACTCATGGTCGTACCCCACATTGGGGAGGAAGATTGGAGAATTTTCAAAAAAAACAAAAAAAGAGAAAAAAGGGAAAAAACAAAAATGCTAGAATAAGGAGGGAACTGCGAATTGAGGAAATTTGATTCCACTTGGGTTCTAAGTTTGAAAAAAGAAAAGGAAGGGTTTTTGTCCATCGCCTATGTTTCACAAATATGGACGAACAAGGGTCTTCCTCAGTCAATTAATTCAGATACATGCAAGAAATTTCGCATTAATGAAAGTTTCCTTTCAGAGTTATTGTAAGGAACAGAATACAAGTCAGGCCATCTTCTTTTCCAATCGAACACTTTATCCCTAGTTATCCCTTTTGAGCCATCAGAATAAATTATTTCGTTTGGCAACCCCTGAGAATCGTAAACCCCACACTGGGGGCGAGTTTGAGTTGAAAAGAAAATTTCAAGAAGTGAAAAGTGAAAAGCAACAAAATCAAAAGCAAAAAGAGAACCTCAGTTCAAAAGTAAACTGGGGCAAATTTTGTGAAAGTTCAAAAATGGCCGAAGGCCGAAAAATCAAAAGGCAAAAGAAAAATGAAAGAGAAAAAGCCTCAATTGAGCAAAAACTGAGGCAAATTCTGATTTTACCCTAAAATAGGGTTGGCGCAACAATGCGATCTCAGATCCTTCAAACCAGTTTCGAAATCCGTTTTCAAGCCTTAACTTTTCTAAGCACCCCACCTGACCCCATTACAAAGCCGAAAGTCCTGACTTCTGTTCTTTGCAATGACCCTGTCAAGCAAATTTCGGATGCCGGAAGTTTTAGCTGTATTTCTGAATTGATTGGGTGTGAGGTTGACGCTGCTCTTCATGTGAAATCCCGCGAGGGTCTTTTTGGAAAAGAGGCAAAAAGCAAAGCAAGAAAAGTAAATGCAGGAAAATGCAGAAAAATCGACGCTGAAGTCTCTGGTGAGTGATGAGAAAAATGCAAGCAAAGTCTGAGATCTTTTGATTTCAAAATAGGGGCAATTTTGGAAAAATGCGATCTATGGTGCAATATCCTTGAAAGTCTTAAACTATCGTTTTCAAGCCAAATTACAAGCTAATAAAGTCCATCGTTGACTTATTCTTTCATGACAATCCAAAGTGAGGATCATGCTCATAAGAAATTCATCAAATCATTTGTGATCATAAGGGCATAACCCGTTTCCACATGTTTAGCTATCACTTCTGTCCATACGTTACAAGCCTAGAAAGCTTGTATGTTGACTAAGTTTTCTTGAAAATAAGGGTAACAAACTCTTTGCTTTCACTAAGATGTGACATTAAAAGGATTACATACAACTGGGGCACAAAAATGAGACAGATTCTTATCTCCCATTTCCTTAGCCAGTTCAAAAATAAAGTCATGTGATTGGTCCTGAAAAGATGAGTCAACCAGAAGTGGTGACCCGTTACCCTAAGCACCAATGCTAAAAGAAAGGAAGAAATCTTCTTAAATTTGGTGTTATTTCGAGGAATTCATCATGAAATTTCTGCATGAGTTCAAACTTGACGATTAAAGTTTCTTCACATTGTTGTATATGTGCACTCTTTTCTAAATTTTAGAAAGTGCGGTTTTTCTTTGTTCAAGTAAATGGGAAATCATCTAAACCAATTTTTGCAATCAAATGGGCCCAAACTGGGGCAAAATTTTTATTTACAAAATTTCGTAAAATAAGCCCACACAGGGGCAAATATTTTTGTAGTCCAATTGAGGATTTCGTCCAAGAGTCAAAATAATGCATTTTTCAAATCAGTCACGCTCATTTGAGTGCATGTAAGCCCTGTGCAGGTATTCATAGTTGAAATCGACGAAAGAGCGTCTGGTGATATGGAAGGCCGATGCCGAAGAAAGAGAGGAAAGAAGGGAAAAAGGGCCCTACACTGGGGGCAAATTATTTTTGAAAAAGATTCTCTCGAAAAATTAGAAAAATTCGAAAAAATCAAAAATCAAGTTCAAATTCTTATCTCTTGGAAAGTCAAATTTAATTTCTTGTATTTTGACAAATCAAATTCAATTTCTTCACCAATTGGATGGCAGGATTGGGTCTTATCCCACTGACCATTCACAATATCACGTTGGGCCTGGATTTAGTGCCGCCAACTTCATTTCATCACGTTGGGCCTGGATTTAGTGCTGCCAACTTCATTTCATCACGTTGGGCCTGGATTTAGTGCCGCCAACTTCATTTCATCACGTTGGGCCTGGATTTCGTGCCGCCAACATTTCATCATCACGTTGGGCCTGGACTTGGTGCCGCCAACACCACTTTATCACGTTGGGCCTGGATTTAGTGCCGCCAACTTCATTTCATCACGTTGGGCCTGAGTTTCGTGCCGCCAACATTCCAAAGATCAAGTTGGGCCTGAGTTTCGTGCCGCCAACATTTCATCATCACGTTGGGCCTGAGTTTCGTGCCGCCAACATTCCAAAGATCAAGTTGGGCCTGAGTTTCGTGCCACCAACATTCCAAACATCAAGTTGGGCCTGAGTTTCGTGCCGTCAACATTCCAAAGATCTCGTTGGGCCTGGATTTGGTGCCGCCAACGTCACTTTATCATGTTGGGCCTGGACTTGGTGCCGCCAACGTCACTTTATCATGTTGGGCCTGGATTTTATGCCGCCAACTTCACAAAAGTCATGTTGGGATTATTTTTCACTTCAACCGCCGTTAGCATCGAGTCTATCTCACTAACGTGCGTGTTTTACTCCAACCACCGTTAGCATCGAGTCTATCTCACTAACGTGTGTGTTTTACTTCAACCGCCGTTAGCATCGAGTCTATCTCACTAACGTGCGTGTTTTCATCCTACCGCCGTTAGCATCGAGTCTATCTCACTAACGCGTGTGTTTTATTCTAAGCTCGGCAGGACCGGGTATAATCCCGCTGACCGCTTTTATCAAGTTGGGACCGGGTTTTATCCCGCCAATCTCGGCAGGACCGGGTTTTATCCCGCTGACCGTCCACACCCCGTCAGGCTCAGATGTCGTCTCACTGACCAATTCATCATACTGGGGCAAATTTTGAAAAGATTCCCTCAAAAAAAAAAAAACAAAAAACAAAAAACAAAAAACAAAAAACAAAAACCAAAAAACAAAAATCAATCAAAAAATCAAAAAAAATCCAAAAATCCAAAAATCAAAAATCAATCAAGTCAAGTTCATCACGGCAGGCTCGGGTTTTGATCCCACTGTCCGATTGTCAAGAGCATTTCATTTTCATCGCTGTTGGAGTTGGGTTTGTCCCGCCAGTAAGCATGTTTATTTCTTCGCCGCTAAACATGGGTCAGTCCCACTAGCGCGCGTTTCATTCTCATTGCCGTTAAACATGGGTCAGTCCCACTAACGTGCATTTTATGTTCCATTGCCACTAAACATGGGTTAGTCCCACTAGTGTGCACTTTGTTTTCTTCGCCACTAAACATGGGTCAGTCCCACTAGCGCGCGTTTCATTCTCATTGCCGTTAAACATGGGTCAGTCCCACTAACGTGCATTTCTTGTCCATTGCCACTAAACATGGGTTAGTCCCACTAGTGTGCATTTTGTTTTCTTCGCCGCTAAACATGGGTCAGTCCCACTAGCGCGTGTTTCATTCTCATTGCCGTTAAACATGGGTCAGTCCCACTAACGTGCATTTTATGTTCCTTTGCCACTAAACATGGGTTAGTCCCACTAGTGTGCATTTTGTTTTCTTCGCCGCTAAACATGGGTCAGTCCCACTAGCGCGCGTTTCATTCTCATTGCCGTTAAACATGGGTCAGTCCCACTAACGTGCATTTTATGTTCCATTGCCACTAAACATGGGTTAGTCCCACTAGTGAGCCTTTCGTTTACTTAGCCACTAGCCGTGGGTCTATCCCAATTTTACATTTCTGTCCGGGTCTATCCCGTGGGTCTATCCCAATTTTACATTTCTGTCCGGGTCTATCCCGTGGGTCTATCCCAATTTCAAAATTCCTGTTCGGGTCAGTCCCGTTTTCAATTTCTGTTCGGGTCAGTCCCGTTTTCAATTCTGGTTCGGGTCAGTCCCGTTTTATTTTTCATGTTCGGGTCAGTCCCGTATTAGAATTCCTGTTCGTTGGAATCTTTTGCAGCCCAATAACACAGGTAAGTATTTGGTGTCTACTTCTTTGCCTCAAGTTTTTTCAAAACTCAGACAAAGAGGGGCAAACTGTAGACACCAAATTTTGAATAATTTTATGTGGCATCTATTTCATGATTTTAGATTGTTTGCATTCGTTGTTTATTTTTAATTTTTAGTTTTGGCTTTTAAGTTAAAAATTAGCGTAGAGTTTTTAGAAAAAAAAGAAAAGGAAAACATCAAAAATATGTTGTAGTCATTTTGTTTTTATTCAATTCTTTCTTGAAAAGAAAAATTCAAAAAATAGGCTTTAGTTGGATTGGAAAAATGAAAAAATTGAAAAATTAAAAATGGCCATTTTTGTTTAGTTTTTGTTTAAAATTATTTTTGTTTGTTATTCTTATTATTATTACCTGGTTTTTGTCAATTTTGTTATTAGTATTATTTATATTTATATTTTATCAATATTGTTTTAATTACTTCAAAAAAAAAAAATTTAATGAGGAACACGCGACTTGCAAGCTGCGTTTTTGCAGCTTGCAAGGAGGGGCTCTTAGCAGCCCCTTAGCTGCAAATGTGGGAGAGTATAGCTGAGTGTTTAGGGTTGTGAGGTTCCCATATAAAAAGAAAAGCTGAAAGGTAGCCGCAAGGGGGAACCAACGGGGAGATTCTGGAAAACAAAAGCAAGAAGAAAAGAAACGGGAAGGAATTGACGGGCAAGGAGAGAAACTGAGAGGAGGGTTTGAAAAAAAAGAAAAACTACCGAGAGCAAGGGAAGAAATCTGGGCTGAGGTCAAGGAGAAAAACGAGAGAGTTGGGGGCCGTGAGGTTAGAGAGCCGAAGGTATGGGATAGAAAGGGAGAGTTTTTGCAGAAAATAGAAGAAAAGCCTCAGCAAGGAAACAAAGAAAGATCTGGACAAGGCTAAATGAGAGAAACGAGATCGCCGCAAATGATGTTGCACGAAGGGGGACTGGATCATCATCACCGCCCTTCACTGACGCACCTTCAAAGAGCCAGCAGAAACCACCTGTGCCTTCTCTTTAAATCACCATCCCACGCCTTACTACGTGTCTAAGGTAAAACCCTCATCCTTTATAGTAGAAAGCAGCTTTCTTTAGTTATTATTTGTTTTCTTTTGCCGTTCGATGGTTCTGTGTCTGCCTCCATGTTGGCCGATTCTCTTCCCCTTGTTGTTTGTATGTTCGGATGTGGAACTGTGTCCTTTTTTGCTTAAGATTACGGTGTGATGTTTGAGTGGGGAGGTTGACTGTGCTTGGATGAAAGACCCATTCGATGAAAATATGCTTAATATGCTTAATATGAAAGAGCCGTAACTGGAAAATTGCAGACCTGTGTCTTTCTCTGTTGTCCGAATTTCTGGTGCTTAAAATTGCAGAAACTGGAAAACTTTTCTGGAATCTTTGATATTCTTGTTGCCTGTTTTCATGTTTACATTGCGCTTGGGTTTGCATACTTTGGATGAATGGAATTTATGTGAATCCTTTGTTTAAGTTCAAAGTTTGATGTCTGGATCAGTTTTTTAGTTACGTTTAGTGAAGAGGAACTTGCATACTTGTATTAAAGAACAAAACAGAAAAATCAGAAAAGCTGCAGGCAAAACCAATGAGAAAAATGGCATGTTCCGTTCCTGCTTTGAGATGTTTGTTTGTTCGGAAATCAAAAAGATTTTCTGGTGTTGTTGCTGAAGCTTCTAGTTTGTTTAAAGCCTGTGATTTGTGATTCAATTATGCATTTCTATCCTAATCTTTTTGTTTTCATCCCTGCTGCATTTCTTTCATTCAATTGCATCGTGCGACTGCTGATGGTTGTAATGTTTCCTGATGCATATAAGGGCCTGTGTCCTTTGCTGCATTGTTGTTTCATTTCTTTTGCTGTTGAGCAACTCAGATTTTCAGCTTTGATTGATAGCTTTTGCTCGGTTGGAATGGTTTTTTTTTTCTTGTGGTTTCTGGAAGAGAAACCCAAGTTGCCGAGTATGTTTCTGGAAGCAAAACCCAGAGTATGGTTTTAAGGTTCAAGCTGGGAAAAACATTTGATGAGCTTGCTTCTTTGATCTAAGTTTTGGTTGGTTAAGCCATTAGTTGAGTTGGTTTGGCAAACAATAAGCCTTGTGCATTTTTCTGGTCTGAAATACATATGGTTTGAAGCTGCAAAAGTTGCAGCAGAAATTGCAGAAGCTGTTTGCTTTCTTTTATCATATGAGCTTGCATGAAAGTATTCCTAGAATCCTATTGTTGTTGAGTTGGGGCCATGCTTGATTGGAGAGAGATTAGGATGCTGCATGCATTTTGTCTACTGAAATTTGTTTGAAGTTGCGGAAGTTTGCACAGCAGCAATGGCCAAGAGAAATGGTTTCTGTTTGTTTTGGCCGAAAAGCTGTGATTTGCATGCATGCAAACATTTTCAAAAATTGCACTTTGACCCCCCAAGTTCCCTTTTGTTTCACTAGGACCCAATCAATTGAATAATTTCCTCAATTTGGTCCTTGACTATTTTAATTCTGCAACTTCATTGCTTGTTTGTTTTAATTAATTACTATGCTTTGTTTCAATTGCATTTAATTCATGACTTTAGGGGCTTTATGATCAAGTGAGCTTTGTTTTGCACATTTCTTTTAATTTTTCTTAAATAAAGTGGTACCTTGACCTTTTTTATTATTTTGAAGCCATTTTACTTCATTTGATTACCATCGCAAGGGAGGTATAACTTCTTTTATCTTTTTTGTCTCTCCTATGTGCTCCTACGTGTTATGTGAATATGCCTGTCTACTTCGCTTTCCTTACCTCCTTGCATGCATTTACTTACTTTTACTTTTATTTAAGTTTTATGGGGTACGTGTACACCTCTTGGCTTGTAATAGATAGGGCTCGAAGAGCATCTGGTCCATCTTCCCTTCCCCTTTATGCTTTTATGGGGTATGTGTACACCTCTTGGCTTGTAATAGATAGTGCTCGGAGAGCATCTGGTCCACTTCCCCTTCCCCCTGGTTGCTTGCTTTTGTTGCTACATGTTTAATTGCTTCATTAGGCTCTTGCATCTAGTCGAGCATGCTAAATGCTATGTGCTGTGTGTTTACGAGTATTTTGGCATGTCTACTTGCTTTCATAGCCATGAATGAATGGAATGGATGAATGTACGTTTCCGCTAGTCCAACGCTAGTCGGAATTCATAGAATGGGCTAGTCCAACGCTAGACCCTTAGGGATTTCCCCCTCATTAGCATATCATTTGCTTGTTCACCACATATCATGCATTTTTCTTAGTTTTATCACTTGGCATGCTCCTCGAACCCCCTTTCCCTTCATTTTAGGATTTTTGCATATCATGATAGTTGTAGGGTCCATTTGCTTGAGGGTTCCCTTCTGATAAGGGAAACGAGCGAGTGTGGCTACTCGATAGCCTTAGCACGCTAGTTTCGCCTTCTAATCAAAGGGAAAATCGAAGTCGACAAGTTAGGAGTCATTCCCATACCCGACCTGATGCATTCCCTTAGGTTCATTCATTCTCATTTATCACTCACTCATTCTTTTCAATTCACATTTTCCTTTCCTTATTGTTCATTTTGATTTCTACTTCACAAAATTGCATTTAATTACACCTATATGCACTTATCACTATATTTCATACACTTGCACACAAACACTTGGATTTTTCATACGATTGCACACATGCACCTTTTCATACACTTGCACACAAACACTTGGATTTTTAATTTCTTTCATACACTTTCACACTTGCACACTTGAGTCTCATTTGCATTAATCGACCTCTGTGGGGTTTTCCTTTGTTGGCCGCCACAATTCATGTGGTTTGGGACCAAAAGCCTCACGAGAGACATCGTAGAATTTAGGATTGCATTTTTCTTTCCGTTTTGCATTCATATAGTCATATCCAACGTGCGAACATACATTGGGTAGGAAATTAGGAAAGGTAAGGTTAAGTCGCGCAACTAGCCTTGGTTAGGTCAAAGGGGTGCCTTGGATTCTATCCTTGCCTTCCCCTTTGTCAAACGTGACCCCCGAACCTTTTTCTTTGGCTTACGTGGACTAGGAGTCATTTTAAAAAGGGTTTTACTACTTTGTATTTAAAAAACACTTTTTGGGTGACTTGGTACACCCCAAATCTATACCAAGTGGCGACTCCGTTTTCATATTTAAAAAACCCTTTTTAAAATTTCATTTGGCCAAATCGTCGCTTTCCAAAGTCCCATGGCCTTTTTACTTTTCATTTTGCACACGTTCACACCACACTTCACATCATCATCACACACACATCATTCAAAAAGTGGGGCGCGACAGTTGGCGACTCCACTGGGGACTTCCTAAGTGGGTCCAAGCATTTGACTTAGCCATTCGTTTCCTTTTCTACCCTTTTTATGCATTGCACTTGGATATTAGGCTTGCATTTTTCATTTTTAGGGCCTTTTGCCTCGCGCGCGTATCAAACTTTTCCCTCATTCACGTATATGTGATTGGTTGATTGGATGTATGTTTACTTGTTATCTCGCGCTTGCATTGCATTTTGGGAGGTGTGGGTCACCCTAGAGCCTCGCGTTGGTTCTTGACCCTTTCCCTCCAAACGAGCACTAGCATACGAGCATACGCTTTATTTTTTTTTTATCCCTTTTATTTTTCTTTAGTGGCTTGTCACGCCACTCTACCCTATTAGGATTAGGTGACTCACTTGGACGTGTGATCACGACACGATGTGTGTGTAGCATGTTCCAATGGGTCACTCAATCTTCCGCTTAAAGCTATTGGTTTATAGCCTTTAGCTTTTGGTCGAAGATTGAGGTTTTGATAGATTCTCTCAAACACGTAGCCGTGACACGATGTGTGCGTAGCGGTGTTTGGGGAATCGCTCGAGCCACCGACAAAGAACCTTGGGATTGGTGACCCTTGGTTTCTAAGTCTGAAGGCTCGGGGACCTGAGCTCATCGAGTCTAGATGCATTAGCGAACCTCAACCTCATGCATCCATGATAGCTTGCCTAGGGTAGAGTCAGCTTTATCCTAAGTTAGGGACACTATTCACGAGGGGAGGGGTCCAACCCCTTTTTCATTGCTTTTATTTCTTTGATTGCTTTATAATGTGTTATGTGTACTATCAATTGCACTAACCATTCTTTTGTTTCTTGGCTTGCATTCATATGCCTTAGCGATAAGAGGCCCTTTTGGCACTCTTTTAGTGACTCACCCACTAGATAGCTCACATGTTTAAATTTCAGTTATTGCACTTGGTTTTCAATAAATGCATTTCATTTTTAGACCTTTTCCCCCCGATACATTATTTATGTCCTTTAGGTCATATTTGTTACATATTTACATCGCTTTAATAATTGGCATCATGCATAAACCATAGAAAGGGAATGCCACATAGGGAATCCCGTGTTTAGGAATAAGCCACCTTGTGTCTCGGATACTTAATCCAGTGAGACTTGCACGTTTATATTTTTGTACCATCCAAAGGGGTAGTGCACAAGGTAGGTAGGATCCGATCATTTTCATAGAGTGATCTTTGGAATATGAGCATCTAATAATCACTTTTTGGCCATTTTATCAAAAATTGGTAAAAATCCCTTGCGCGAAGGACATTATTTGAAGAAATTCACAAATGATTCCTCCTATTGAGATGATAAATAAATTGAGGCCAAATTGTGATTTTAGAAGGCTCATAGACTGATTTTCTGAAACCACCAATGGCCGGCCGATTCAACCAATCCATTTTGCCAATTCATTCAATAAATCGTCAATTCTTTTGACCAATTTACCCTTTTTAGGGTCATCTGGTCAATTTTGAATAAATCGTCAAGTCATTTGATCAATTTACCCTTTTGTAGGGTCATTTGACCAATTTACCCTTTTGTAGGGTCATTTGACAATTTACCTTTTTAGGGTCATCCGGTCATTTTTCAATAAATCGTCAATCCATTTGACCAATTTACCCTTTTTAGGGTCACCTGGTCAATTTTGAATAAATCATCAATTCTTTTGACCAATTTACCCTTTTTAGGGTCATTCGGTCGATTTTGAATAAATCGTCAATTCATTTGACCATTTTACCCTTTTTAGGGTCTTTTGACCAATTTACCCTTTTTAGGGTCATTCGGTCGCTTTTGAATAAATTATCAATTCAATTGACCAAATTACCCTTTTTAGGGTCTTTTTGACCAATTTACCCTTTTTAGGGTCATCCGGTCGATTTTTGAAAAATCATTCAATTCATTTGACCAATTTACCCTTTTAGGATGACTTGGTCGATTTTTGCATAAATCATCAATCTCTCTTTCATTCATTTGGCCAGTTCACCCATTTTTAGGGCGATTCGATCATTTTTGAATAAATCAAATTTCATTTAATTCATTTGACCAGTTTACCTATTTTTAGGGCAATTTGGTCATTTTTAAACGAATCATCAATGTTATCCAATCCATTTGACCCGTTTTTTTCCCTTTTTAGGGTTTAAATCTAAGGGTCACCGAATAAATTAATTGAGACATTGCAATCTCTTTTACACATTATTTCATGCATCGACCAAAGTGATCAATCCCTTCGGACGAGGCCCTCATTTTGACAAACTTCTCTTCTCATTCCAATGGGCCAAATTTTTCAAATTATTTTTCACTCCATGAGTTGATCGGATCCATCAGGTATTGTATAGTGCCTATTCTAGCGGATTGCATTTTCATGCTAGGCCTACCCTTGGCATAAAAAGGGTTCCCCCATAAGACATGCATACCGATTTTGCAGTTTTGCCTACTAACTCGGGGTATTTTTCTTTTGTTTCCCCCTCCCCTGCATTCATAAAAATGTTTCAATAAGACGAAAATATTCTTCTATATCTGATGATAATTTTAATCCAATAAAGTTTGAAGATTACAAGTGTTATTTGATTCTTGGCGGATCCTACGATAAAAACCCTCTGAGAGATGTTTGTAATTGTTCTCCAAAGGAAAATTTTGTATATTTGACAAAGGAGACAAAAAGTGTATATGTGGAGCTCTTTACAAGTTTCTCACTTCTCATTTGTATCGTAATTGAATGAGAAATTTTGTTTCAAACTTTTTCAGCAATAAACTTTTTGGACAATCATTGTTTTTGTGTATATTTATGTACATTTCATTCTTTATTCTTATTCATTGGAGACTTCATGATGAATTTTAAGAAGTAAGACCAAATTGAGAAAGCTTCATGATCACAAGGGTCTGCTTTCAAAAATCCTTATGTACACCAGATTGTTGATCCGAGTCATCCAATAAGAGTGCTAAAAGATGGTCACTCAAAAGGCCCAATGAGATACCTTTTCTCTTTCATTTTAACCCCAAAATAAAATCAGTCACATTGATTGATAAATTGCAAATTGGGACAATTTTTGCTTGGAAAAATCCCCATTGGTTTAACCGGATTCAATTCACATCTAAGTGAAAGCAAAAATGTGCATTATTCTTGTTTGTTTTGAAAATTTGGAATGATACTTTGAGCATTTGTTTCACTACCTATACAGATTTTTATCACTTGCTCTCTCATTTGAGCCTATGAAAGAATAATTTCAAATAAGAGCCCTAATGATCACTACCCTATACTGAAAAATTTTCAAATATCAAATAGGGGAATGGATTTTCAATAACCGTTTTGTTACTTTGGTTGTCATGAGGTGTAAGAATGATGCTTTGGCCGTCGTTTCTACAACCTAAACACTGATCACCCCTTGCATTCCCATTTTGAGCTAAAATTGGTGGTTCTTTTTCTAATGCACTCATGGTCGTACCCACATTGGGGAGGAAGATTGGAGAATTTTCAAAAAAAAACAAAAAAAGAGAAAAAAGGGAAAAAAAACAAAAATGCTAGAATAAGGAGGGAACTGCGAATTGAGGAAATTTGATTCCACTTGGGTTCTAAGTTTGAAAAAGAAAAGGAAGGGTTTTTGTCCATCGCCTATGTTTCACAAATATGGACGAACAAGGGTCTTCCTCAGTCAATTAATTCAGATACATGCAAGAAATTTCGCATTAATGAAAGTTTCCTTTCAGAGTTATTGTAAGGAACAGAATACAAGTCAGGCCATCTTCTTTTCCAATCGACACTTTATCCCTAGTTATCCCTTTTGAGCCATCAGAATAAATTATTTCGTTTGGCAACCCCTGAGAATCGTAAACCCCACACTGGGGGCGAGTTTGAGTTGAAAAGAAAATTTCAAGAAGTGAAAAGTGAAAAGCAACAAAATCAAAAGCAAAAAGAGAACCTCAGTTCAAAAGTAAAACTGGGGCAAATTTTTGTGAAAGTTCAAAAATGGCCGAAGGCCGAAAAAATCAAAAGGCAAAAGAAAAATGAAAGAGAAAAAGCTCAATTGAGCAAAAACTGAGGCAAATTCTGATTTTACCCTAAAATAGGGTTGGCGCAACAATGCGATCTCAGATCCTTCAAACCAGTTTCGAAATCCGTTTTCAAGCCTTAACTTTTCTAAGCACCCCACCTGACCCCATTACAAAGCCGAAAGTCCTGACTTCTGTTCTTTGCAATGGCCCTGTCAAGCAAATTTCGGATGCCGGAAGTTTTAGCTGTATTTCTGAATTGATTGGGTGTGAGGTTGACGCTGCTCTTCATGTGAAATCCCGCGAGGGTCTTTTTGGAAAAGAGGCAAAAAGCAAAGCAAGAAAAAGTAAATGCAGGAAAATGCAGAAAAATCGACGCTGAAGTCTCTGGTGAGTGATGAGAAAAATGCAAGCAAAGTCTGAGATCTTTTGATTTCAAAATAGGGGCAATTTTGGAAAAATGCGATCTATGGTGCAATATCCTTGAAAGTCTTAAACTATCGTTTTCAAGCCAAATTACAAGCTAATAAAGTCCATCGTTGACTTATTCTTTCATGACAATCCAAAGTGAGGATCATGCTCATAAGAAATTCATCAAATCATTTGTGATCATAAGGGCATAACCCGTTTCCACATGTTTAGCTATCACTTCTGTCCATACGTTACAAGCCTAGAAAGCTTGTATGTTGACTAAGTTTTCTTGAAAATAAGGGTAACAAACTCTTTGCTTTCACTAAGATGTGACATTAAAAGGATTACATACAACTGGGGCACAAAAATGAGACAGATTCTTATCTCCCATTTCCTTAGCCAGTTCAAAAAAAAGTCATGTGATTGGTCCTGAAAAGATGAGTCAACCAGAAGTGGTGACCCGTTACCTAAGCACCATGCTAAAAGAAAGGAAGAAATCTTCTTAAATTTGGTGTTATTTCGAGGAATTCATCATGAAATTTCTGCATGAGTTCAAACTTGACGATTAAAGTTTCTTCACATTGTTGTATATGTGCACTCTTTTCTAAATTTTAGAAAGTGCGGTTTTTCTTTGTTCAAGTAAATGGGAAAATCATCTAAACCAATTTTTGCAATCAAATGGGCCCAAACTGGGGCAAAATTTTTATTTACAAAATTTCGTAAAATAAGCCCACACAGGGGCAAATATTTTGTAGTCCAATTGAGGATTTCGTCCAAGAGTCAAAATAATGCATTTTTCAAATCAGTCACGCTCATTTGAGTGCATGTAAGCCCTGTGCAGGTATTCATAGTTGAAATCGACGAAAGAGCGTCTGGTGATATGGAAGGCCGATGCCGAAGGAAAGAGAGGAAAGAAGGGAAAAAGGGCCCTACACTGGGGCAAATTTTTTGAAAAAGATTCTTCTCGAAAAATCAGAAAAATTCGAAAAAATCAAAAATCAAGTTCAAATTCTTATCTCTTGGAAAGTCAAATTTAATTTCTTGTATTTTGACAAATCAAATTCAATTTCTTCACCAATTGGATGGCAGGATTGGGTCTTATCCACTGACCATTCACAAGGATCACGTTGGGCCTGGACTTTGTGCCGCCAACATTCCAAAAATCACGTTGGGCCTGGACTTGGTGCCGCCAACATCTCAAAAATCTTGTTGGGCCTGGATTTTGTGCCGCCAACTCTTACAAAATCGCGTTGGGCCTGGATTTTGTGCCGCCAACATTCCAAAGATCATGTTGGGCCTGGTTTTGTGCCGCCAACATTCCAAAAGATCACGTTGGGCCTGGATTTCGTGCCGCCAACATTCCAAACATCACAAGGATCACGTTGGGCCTGACTTTGTGCCGCCAACATTCAAAAATCACGTTGGGCCTGGACTTGGTGCCGCCAACATTCAAAAAATTTTGTTGGGCCTGGATTTTGTCCGCCAACCTTACAAAAATCGCGTTGGGCCTGGATTTTGTGCCGCCAACATTCCAAGATCATGTTGGGCCTGGTTTTTGTGCCGCCAACATTCCAAAGATCACGTTGGGCCTGAGTTTCGTGCCGCCACATTCCAAAAATACGTTGGGCCTGGATTTCGTGCCGCCAATTTCCCTCGGCAGGTTCGGGTTTTAATCCACTGACCGCTTTATTTTCATTAGGGCACGGGTTTTATCCCTCCGACTCGGCAGGCTCGGGTTTTATCCCACTACCGCTTTTATTTTCGTTAGGGCACGGGTTTTATCCTCCGACCTCGGCAGGCTCGGGTTTTATCCCACTGACCGCTTTTATTTTCATTAGGGCACGGGTTTTACCCTCCGACCTCGGCAGGCTCGGGTTTTATCCCACTGACCGCTTTTATTTTCGTTAGGGCACGGGTTTTATCCCTCGACCTCGGCAGGCTCGGGTTTTATCCCACTGACCGCTTTTATTTTCATTAGGGCACGGGTTTTATCCCTCCGACCTCGGCAGGCCTCGGGTTTTTATCCCACTGACCGCTTTTATTTTCGTTAGGGCACGGGTTTTCCCTCCGACCTCGGCAGGTGCGTCTGGTTTTATCCACTGACCGCTTTATTTTCATTAGGGCACGGGTTTTATCCTCCGACCTCGGCAGGCTCGGGTTTTTATCCCACTGACCGCTTTTATTTTCATTTGGGCTGGGTTTTATCCCGCCAACCTCGACAGAACTGGGTTCTATCCGCTGACCGCTTGCATCACGTTGGAACTGGGTTTATCCGCAACCTCGTCAGAACCGGGTTTTATCCCACTGACCGCTTTTACTTCGTGGGGCATGGGTTTTTATCCCTCCGACCTCGGCAAGGCTCGGGTTTTATCCCACTGACCGCTTTTATTTTCATTAGGGCAACGGGTTTTATCCTCCGACCTCGGCAGGCTCGGGTTTTATCCACTGACCGCTTTTATCTTCGTTGGGCACGGGTTTTATCCCTCCGATCTCGGCAGGCTCGGTTTAATCCCACTGACCAACCCAATTCTCATGATAGGCTCGGGTTTTATCCCACTGACCGCTTTTATTTCATTTGGGCACGGGT